>CM068321.1:5545927-5595927 GCA_034766995.1 Acanthacorydalis orientalis | reverse complement strand
CAAAAGTTTATATCTCTTAACCAATATGAATATATAATATAAAAAAAGTGTCATTAATTGTAATGTTTATAAGGTCTTCGTTTAAGAGAAAAACTAAATCTTTGTATTTTTTCAGGTCAGATGTTTTTGTTATATATTATACCAATCTACAAAACTTGCTTGTTTACAATTAAAAACATAATAAACGAAAAACTGCATTCCACAACGTCTATTTAAAAAAAAAAGTTTTAAGCTAGTTCGTGTTATTAGTGAGATTAAATATTATGTACCTCGGAATGTCGAGGAAATGTTTTTTTTGTTGTGTTTTTTAGAAGTGTCATTAGTAATTTTGATGTGAGAAAGTGTAACTGTATTATATACTGTCTCTGATTTCTCTATAAAGTTAACATAAATAATCGAATTATCACGAGAAACTTTTGACAGATTCAAGGAACATTTGTGTACTCGGGAATATAGAGTAAGTCACTGATTTTATTCGTAAGAAAATTTAATAATTAAGCTCTGCCCCCTACTCGGTATGCTCGCCGACCGCCGGGAGTTTCGCCTCTTGATAACGCTCGCTCTCCCCTGGTAAATAATAGAAATTAACAATTTATACGTACAAATAATCTCTGTGAAATGTAAGTCATATTTTTTTTATTTGAAAAGGTTATAAAAATTAACAAAATACAATGTTAACGCTTCCATCCCGGTGCCTTTTTAATACTCTCCGTACTGGTGCAATAAACTCAGCTTACTGCTAATTTTTTTTCATGAAAATTGCTATTTATGGAAGAATAGAATGATGTTTAATTAGTCGAAGATCAAGGAAAATCCTTACACTAGCCTATCGGTATCAATATAATATGTGTATTACAAGAAAATAAAGAAATATAATTAAAAATATCATTATAGATATTTGCAAATAAAAATACTATGTCAACTGAGTTTACACGCAGCAGATCCTAAAAAACGAAGACTGTAAAGATATATTATTGAGAAATAATCAAAAATAATTTGACATAGTTTAGGATCTTTAGGATCGTCTTTTAGGATCTGCTGAGTATCTGCTTCCGCCGGAAAGCAGAAGTTTGGTAAAGCACTAGTTTGGTAAAGCACTCAGCTGATTTTAAAGGATGAAGACTATAGCATCACGGACACAAACTTTAAGATTCTAATTATTTCTCAATAACTATCTTTCTATATATAAAATATAATATCGTAAAATTTCCATAAAACATTTTTTTTACTAGTATTTATGGTGACAAGAAATTTTTACATTGTCAGCTCATAGGTTTCAAGTTTATTTCATTAAATTTCGTTCTTAGGTATTTTTTTATGTTTAAATATATTGTTTTAAAAACCAACAAACAGTTTTTTCTTTCTATGTTTTTTCTGTTTTCTCTTTAATTTTAACGGGCTATATACTTATAAATAAATAAATATTGATTCTTTTTGATTGTTGGTTATTCACGTATTGATAGTAATTAAATCATCATCAGGTTGCTAAGACCGAGAAAAAATCTCTTAGTAACAGAATGGTAACATCCCTGTATAAATGAAAATAAACAACAATTAAAAATAACAGTAATTTATTGAACATTTTGATCAGATAAGTTTGTGGTTTGTGAGACGAAAGAAAAAATAATCAGCAAAGGTGGTCAAATCTTAAGAATAAAATTTCTTGAAATATAACTTTCACAAAAATAAATTATATTTTTTACTACACAAAAAATATATTTGATTCGAAATGTTCAATAAATGATTATTGAATATTTTTTATTATCGATTATGCACATTTCAATGATGATGTCATCATTTTTAAAGTGAATTAAAGAAAAAAAATGTATTGCTAGAAAAATGATACTTTTCTATGCCTTGGTGCTCTGATTATGATGTCATCAATCAGAATACACATGAACAACAATGAAAAATAAGCAATAATCATTTATTAAACGTTTTTGATCTGAAAAAAATGTGGCTTGTGTAGAGCAATGTTCTTCAAACTGTGTTCCGCGGAACCCTGGGGTTCCAGGTGTCAAAGTCAAAATTCGAAAGAGTTTTCGAAGAAAAAACCCAAAAAGGTAAAAATTCAAAGTAGTTTAATTCGTAATATTTTTTTTATTTCTATAAATACCTATTATTATGTAGTAAATCTGTATGTATTTATGAGTAAATATTACGACCCTCTTCAATCAGACGTAAATAATAAAATTTGGTTATGTAAGATGACTTTCAAAGCTTGTGGGGTACACATCTTGAATTTTTTTTAAGATAGTAGGGGTTCTACAAAAAAATTTTTTTAGGATTCTGTCAGTCAAAATTTCAAGATCATTGATGGTGTAGAGTGGAGAAAATAATTTATTTCTGAATGTGAAGTTTAGCCACAGTATCACAACAGTATTGTGTGAAGTATTAATTCAGGTAACGTTTATACCATTCAAAAGTATTTACTACATTCGTACCGGTTTCTCTTGACAATCGTTTTTTATATAAAGGTGGTACAGGTATACAGTTCAATTAAAAAGTATATCTTCACTAAATATGTTAGATTCTTGATAAGCACGTTTACTACGTCCAGTTAAATGTGTCTATTATAATAAAATATCTTTCTAAATTTCAGAATTTAAAATTCTCTTCGATTATTGAGTGTTGACTTAGTTTGTTATGATTATTTGAGTTTATGAACTCTCAAATAATTATATGTGTGTGTATATATATATATATGTGTATATATATATATATATATATATATATATGTATATATATATATATATATATATATATATATATATATACACACACATTTGCATGTATATACACACACACACTCTCATACATAGAAAAAGTATAAGTGCAATTAGGTAATACAAATATTAGTGTCTCAATATTTTTATTGTCATGAATCAGTCAACCTTCGAGCTATTGTGTAATACACACGTACATATTTATTTCGAGCAGTATGTGAATCACAAACGATTTTCTTTATCAAATTCTGCTGAAACTAATATTGCGTGTTTAGTATTACTCATATCGTCTTTGTTGTTCTTTTATGTAAATATTGAATATATTTTTATATATTTATGAATATACTTATATTCCATTCATAAATCAGTTCTATTTACTTTGAGGTTTGTTTTGATTGTACTATTTTCCTAGTACACTATTGTCATACATACGCGATAAAAATTGTTTTTATTGGTGCTTTAAGGTAAATAAAGTCACATAATAATTACCTTTTAGTTATCAGCCAATTTTGTTTTAAACATTTAAAACTATTATTCACCCAAAGGCTGATTGAAACTAAACAGGTTAGGTTATGTGATTAAGAATAATTATGTTTTTAATAGTAAATACGAAAGTATCATCTATGATATTTTTTTTAAAACGCAAATATATTTTAGTTATTTCATTTCGAAACATTTATATGATGTTACAACTGTTTGGTTGATAGGAAAATAATTGCGATTTTTGTTTTCTGAATTCTAAAGAAGAGGTGGAAGGACAAACGTTTCTTTTTAATAAAGTGATTATTAATACAGTGCAAGATGCCAACATTTTTCTTTCACACAGAATTTTAGAGGCGCATTGCGTGTGTTCAAGAGGTATATAAGTTGGAATCATTTAAGTGAAAAATAACGTTAATGAAAGTTTATTATATAAAACAAAAGTTTCTTACTTCTTAAAGATTTTTATTTTTGTATATGTTAGGTTGGTATGAAAGTAATTGCGGTGTTTGTTTTCTGAATTCTAATCTTATTTTTTCATTCCAAGTGTCATTTCATCGTGTCCATGATAATATCATTTTAAAATGCATATTTCGGTCTATATTTTGGCGTCATCGACTATGATTTTATTATTAATTTTTCTTCAAATTGAGCTATTGAATTAAAGATGGAAAAGAAGCAAATAAGAGCATTTTTTGTATGAATTCAAAACGGACGGTAAAGTAGGATATAAACTGCTCGTAAATTAAATGATGCTTTTGCTGTGGAAACTGTTAAGGAACGCACGGTTGCAATGCTGGTTACAAAAATTTCGTGCTAGGGACGAGACCAGCTTTGAAGATGAAGAAGGTCGCGGAAGTCCTTCAGTTCATAACAACCAACTGAGTGCGTTAATTGAATGAGAACTATGCAAAACAATTCGAGAACTTGCACAAAATTTAGGTATTAGTCATTCAACAGTTCTGGACCACTTAAAACCACTTAAATTAAAAAAATATGTATGAAATTGAAGGTCATAAACCGTTTTATATTAACATGAACACGATGAAATGATACTCTCATAAGAAAAATAAAGTGAGAAATCAAACAAAAACCGGAATTATTTTCTTATCAACCTAATATTTATATTTCTATTTTTTTTAGCTAAATACGCTATTTATATTTATGATGTTAATAAAAGCACATTTTCAGGCTGTTTATTTTTTGTATATTAAAGCATACGCGAAGATATTTTAAAAATGTGTTAATCAGCTCATTTTTATGTACTTTGGTATAATTTCTCATTCTTTTTAATAACTAAAATATATGAAGTATTTATTTTCATTTCTTAATATAGGAAATAAATCAATAGAAAAAATATTTTCAAACTATATTATACGAAAAGTAAACACTTTTATATACAACTGAAATAACCAGGAACTTCTGTCGAAAAAAATATTTTAAAATTATCAGTAAAAATAATTGCATACCGTTACGAACATCGCAAAAATATCCCAACAGATGAGACATTAGTTTATGGAACAAAAGTCTATGTGCATGAGCTGATCATAAATTCTAAATGAAATAAATAACACGGCGACGGTGATGCTGGGAAGAAAAAAATCAATCAGGATTCCACAAACAATCACATATCGATGCGTCATCAGTTTTTATCATCCGCCGCATCGTCTGCAGCAATGCCGTCACAATCCGCATACATGTATATAGGTACATACATGCACACACATATATATCATATAAATACATACACACACCACCGGGCTTACTTACGGGAGAGCTTTTTGTCAGACAATGTCAACAAGAGGCGCGCGGGAAGGATATATCGGCAACGTCGGCGTCGGCCTTGATCTCTAGCCGACGTTGAACGTGCTTGTAACGCCGCGACGCCTTTGAACACGGCAATGAAGCTGATTTAAGTACGATATATATGTGTATATATATGTGTGTGTATATATATATATATATATATATATATATATATATATATATATATATATTCTTACAGGGAGAGGAAAAAAATGACAACGATCAAACGTTGGGAAAGAAGAAAATGAGGATATCTTTTACTCGACAACTGAATGCATTTAATATAATATCAAGAGACTAGTCGATATGGTAAAATCTTTATGAATTCGACGTTGACTGTTGAACTAAGCATTTTTTCTTCCTGTTATTTTTGTCTTTTATCAGAATGAGAGTATTTTTTTTATTAAAAAAGAACAACACGATTCAATAAGAAATATAATTTTACTCTTCTTTATATACTAATAGCGAGACACTAGAAAGTCTATTCCTTTAATTTAAATACGACTTTTTCATCTCTTTGATATTTTTTTTTTAAAATGTAACTAAAAAGTTTGTGAATAATCGTACTAATACTGCGTGAGTTCACTTTTGTAAATGAATTGTTTTTCACCTCATGAAGCATAAAAATTTCTATAAAAAATTGTCATTAAATGCAGATCGTCATTTTTGATTATTATTGCTTGAGTTTCGATGAGATGTCATCATATTCAGTGTCAAGGTATAGAATAATCAAGAATTTTCCATTGAAATGTATATAAATAAGAAGGATGATCAATTATCATTTATTTAAAATTGCTGATTAGAAAAAAAGCGACATCTGTCCTCTATCCAACGGTACATAAATCATTAACGTAGCTCTTATAGTTTCCGTGCAGTAGTAAGTGTCTCAAATTTTGCACTTTTTGGGATATCCGAAACTCCGTACGTACCCCTTTAACCAGACACGGGGAAGGACAGGTCTATCTATCTCAACGTCGTGTTTTGTTAGTGAAAAGAGAATTTATTTTTGATTTTGAATTATATCGTTTGCATCTTGCGAATTGTTATATGTTTTTTTAAATTTACTTGTGTTAACATGATTTTGATTGAGCTGTTGACAAAATTTTATGGGGGCTGTAATTAATTAAAAAAGTATTACTTAAAAAATGAGCACGATTTTCTTGCAATTAAATCAAAATTGGAATTAAATTTCGTTGAAATTATATTTGAATTATTATATTTTTAAAAAAAAGTAAAATAAGTTATATTTCTATTCAAAAATTAGTAATAATAAATTTTAAGCTTCGCATCATAACTCAGTTATTAAAAGATTTATCTCAAATAAAATATTCGTCTTCAGCTATACAACTCATAAAATTATTTTATAATTATTTATTAATTATTTCATAAAACAATAAAGTTATTAAAAAATATTAAAACATAACTTTTCTAATAAGAAAATATGTAGTAAATATGTCGAAAAGTAATCATATATAACCATATACTCGTATCTAACAAAGATCAGTTTATAAGCATTACAACTATAATACTTTTAATCATTTTGTATAACCATATAATTCTTAAGAAAACAACGCAATGAATAAGAATACAAATTGGTTTCCCAGTACGTATCATTAAATTTTACTAAAATTACTTTCAGAATAAATAATAATCACTTATGTATTAGTTAGCGTCGTCTGAAACCAACATAGTTTACTGAAACTATATTTATGTATGTATATATATATATATATACACACATATATACACATACATACATAAACATACACGAAAAGATAACAAAAAAGCTCGAAATCCTTTAAATGTCTCATGGTTTCAAATTGAAGCGGCCATTGTACGAGCTTACAGACGACATAATGCGCCTATATAGAGCTATTATTCACAATAATGGCTACAGATACAATATAAGCCAAGAGATACACAACATAAATGGCATAGGCGACTCATTCATTAAGCTAACAGATTCGTACAAGTTCTTAGAAAAATACATAGTATATATATATATATATATATATATATATATATATATATATATATATACCCACAAAACATGCACCTAGATACAAATACACCCTTATACCATATACATTGTGTCAAATGAAGGTTATAAATTGTTTCTTATGTTTTTTTTCTATGATAAGTACATTGAAAAGTTTTAATAAGAATATTATTAGTTTAGTTCAGTGGTCTTCAAACACTCGAGGAACCCTAAACATTATAATTTTTTTACGGACCTCACTATCCCCAGAGAACTAAAGATGCGTACCCTACAAGTTTTGAAACCCAACCATCTTACATGAGATAATTTTGTTAGTGATATCTGATTGACCGGGGTCGTAATGTGTACTCATAAATAGTTTTACTGCATGAAAATTTTTAGCTTTTCGGATTTTTTCTTCGAAAATTGTTTCGAATATTGCCTTTGACCGCGGAACTCCTGAATAGGTTGCACCGGAACCTCAGGGTTTTGTGAAACACAGTTTGACGAGCACTGGTTTATTTTAATTTATACATATTTTTAGATTAATACATTAGATTGATACATTTTTCCTTTCTTTTCCTTTCTTTTTCCTTTTTTGAAACATCTATTCATTTATGTGTTTTAGAGTCAGTGTTGACAATATAGTTTTAAAATTATAAATCTACAAATATCAGAATTTATTCATTCATTCTTTAACATTTGCTGTTAGAAGAAATATTAATTTAAAAAATATGTCGATAAGAATATAAATATTTCTTCAAAACAAGGTGAAGTTTTGAAATATTTTTATTTATAATGTTTTAGGTGTACAAATTAATTCTGTGCATTTTTATAGAAAATGAATGTTTGTGGAGAAATGGAATACATTTCAATCCTCAAAATATCCCTTATTTTATATAAATTTGTTCCATCTGTCGGGTAACTGACGAATCTCTTGTCAAAAAAAGATGACTGTTAAGTCAGTGAAGTCGTAACTCATTTTTAGATTTCTTCCACTGTCTTAATATTTTTCGCAATTTTGTGTCACAACACCTTCCACCAAAGCTGAACAAATTATTCCTGCGGCTTTGAAAAAAATTTTTTACAACTAGAATATGAACGAAACGTATAGAATGAAACGTATACAATATATAAATCTTTATTTATTGTCTTAACTAGTATATAACCTGTAAAAATTGATGGGTAAATAGAAATAAATATAGAAATAAAAAAACTGTTTATTGGTTTTTACAATATAGTAGTATATTTAAACATAAAAAATACCTAAAAACGAAACTCAATGAATTAAAATTGAAACCTATTCATTGTGAAAATTTCCTTATACACCACATTCGTTAGATGAGGGCAAACGGTCGCATTGTGGATAAAGTGACGAGAAATGTGGGTTTTTATTATTAAGAAGAATAAGATATTTAATAGTAGGTGACTAAAAACATTTATTTATTTTTTTTTATTTTTTGCATGAAATAATAAAATATTAACTTAATTATAGAAATAACTCCTCGCATCATTTTTTAAAAGAACGATATGTATGTGTGCGTGTATATATATATATATATATATATATATATTACATTGTAATTTAAGATAGATATTAATTTTTATCTACAATAAAGTTTATGAGAAATCAAAAAAACTGTAAAAATGTGTATTCTGAAAGAAATAAGTGAATATATTAAATGAATAATCGAAATATGTAGAATGGTAGAATATATTGTAACGAAATCATTTTGATGAAAGTCATTCCCTTTATGTTCGCCAGTGTGTCTGCAGTGTGCATAATCTAAAAATCATCGAGGATACGTCGTTTGCTATAAAGAACACACTAAACAAAACTAATAACGAAGTTTTCGAAACTTACAAGAACGATAAAAAGAAAAGAAACACTTTTCGAATATTTTCGACGAGTGTGGTTTTTCAAATGCGGTTTTGTTCACATTTTATACTTCTTTATAGTTATATATATATATATATATATATATATATATATATATATATTATTTACATAAAACTTAAGTTAGTTGAAATGAACTGTTCAAAAATTTATGGCAAGTAAAATTTTGTTTTTGAGAATGTGTTAACCGTTTAACTACCAGGCACAAAGTGTTAATATATGCAGCATAATTGTATTAGGTTGATGCAAAAATAATTACGGTTTTTACGTATCGAGTATAAAGACGCGCATATATCAGTTAAAAAATATATTTATTAATCAAAGTAAAGACCATTGGCGGCCTGCACACAGTTCTCCTAACAGGAAACAAGTTTGTTTATTTCTAAAAAATAGAATTCGGGAATCCTGAAATACACGAATTCATCGAAATCGCTTTGAGCTAATGCTTAATTTTTGAAATCCTTCTCTCGTAGGAAATTACTTAAATGTTTAAAAAAAGGATAATCTGTCGGAGGTAGGTCCGAGGAATAAGGTGGGTGAGGTAAGATTTGAAAACCCAGTTCATTTAATTTTTTAAAAGTTATTTGTGAGATGTTTGATCGGGCGTTGTCATGAAGTAGAATTGGTCCTCTACGGTGCACTTTTCATGCATTTTTCAATTTCCTGACAATATTTTTCTTCTGTTATTGTTTCACCAGGATTTTAGGGTGGTCAATGATACCACTTACTGACCACCAATGGTTCTTAAAATTTCATTGTCATAGCTGAAGGACGTCCACGACCGTTCTTATCATCAAAGCTTTCGTTTTCATTATGAAATTTTTAGAACCAGTGTTGAGCTGTACGTTCACTAATTGAATCTTCTCGAAAAACAAATTCGATATTTCGAGCACTTTCTGTTGTTTTGTATCTTAATTTTAAATTCATACACAAAATCGCGCGAATTTTCGTTTTTTCCATGACTAATTTAAGAAGTTATATCAAAGAATGAAAACAATAGACAATTCAGTAGTGATAATTTCAATGTTTACATTGATGGTATCATAATACTATAACAAAAGGTAATGGTAACTAGAAAAATCGTCGCCAATCTTAGAATGATAAAAAACTGCAATTATTTTTGAAGCAACCTAATATTTTTAGAATTATAGAATATTGATTATTTCTAGACTTAATTAAATCTCTGAACTTATTTGGACAAAAAGTACATACATTTATGTACATATGTTGGATAAATTTATAATATATAGCTGTCTGTCAGCATATACAACAATAATTAATAATCTTATTAAACGATTGTTGTACTTATCCATTTTCGTAATTGTCTGAAGAATTGATTAAATTGCCAGTCTATATGAACTATGTATTATTCTTATAAATAATATATTAATATTAAGAATAATATATTAATATTATTCTATTTAAAATCTTAATATCGGTAGAAAATTCTTGCTAAGACTTGTAAACCAGTGGTCATATGTACAATTTTGTTGTTTTTACCGTAATAGAACTCTTTCATTTCTTTTATTTAATAAAATAAAATTAACGTATCTATTAAACGTATCTTCATTCTAATTAACAATCTTGAGGTGCTCGAAATGGATGATACAAATCAATGATCTTAAGTCTTGATCTATTCTTGTCTGTATTTAATTGTGTACGGTAATAAAATTCTGTGTTTTCTATACATATGAAAGTATTCAGGATCAACGTGTAATCATTACCACTTTTCTCCAACATCATGGATGAAATGAATATAACCTAAGAATAGATATGCCTGTGCCTGTATATGTGTATATCAGTTGATTCTACTTGTTAAACTCTACTGTTTTATCGCACAATTCCCACACATACACCAATCATCCATACAAACGAAAGAACATTTCTATGTAGGAGAGGTCGGATTAGGGTAGATCACATTACCTAATCTGTAGGGCTCAACGCTGAACCCACTACGTTCCGACAACAAAAACCGACTGGATGACTGTTCGAGTTCGTAATAGCGCAGCAGTTTTGTGCGTATATATATATATATATATATATATATATATATATATATATATATATAGTGTGTGTGTGTGAGTGTGAACGAATGAACGGACGGATAGATGGATGCGGCGTTCCGATTCGGATAAAACACACCGCATGCGAGAATATCAGCGAGACAGTCTGGATAACTGCGGTACGTCGGTTCGATGTATCGTAACAACTCTATTGACAACAACTACAACTACGTGTGGATTTTTTGATGAGGGTCGTCGGTGGACAACGCGGTTGTTTACATTAATGAACATTGTCGAACAATACATTCAGTGTATTTATACATCGGTTTATATTTATTTTTAGGGTTGAAATATCATGAGACTTGTTTATTTAATTTAAGGTAATTTTTCTAAATGATATCATGACAATTTATATAGATGACGAATAGTACATAAATAGCGAATAAGAAAAAAATGTTTGATGTTTCTAATAAATTAATATGTTTTAAGCAGAATGTTAATACTCTTCTTTAGATATTGATGAGCTGAGAAATGTGTTGGATTATTTTGTGGAAGACTAATATTTTTATTAATATTATAGAAGAAACAACAATTTTCTTCTTGTTTTGTATCTGTTACAAAAAAAAAAATGCATTGAAATATGTTAATAAGAAAAATCAAATTAATAAAATGTTAGAAATGTTCTCTTTTTCATCGGAAATTTGTATATTTGTACAATGACAAGTACGAGGTCAGACAATTAAGTAATGCGACCTATTTTTTTCTCGGCCTGTGGTAACACTGCGAACCTGTAACTCCGCCACCGTAATAGCAGATCCCTACTCTCTCGATTGAGACCTTGACCACCCTCGTACGATCATTTCTTCGCCAGCTGTTTAGTGTTTTGTAACAACGCGCGAGTAGTGCATGTCACGAAAATGTAACAGAGAAATTTAGATAAGATTGTCTCGAGCAGGTTGAAAGTGATCCTACTCTTCTCGATCGAGTTATTACTGGTGATGAAAGTTGGTTCTTTCAATATGACCCCGAAACTAAATGACAAAGCCAATAGCGGCTGTCCCCTGGAGCACCAAGGCCAAAGAAGGCGAGAATGAGCAAGTCCAAAGTGAAAACCATGTTGATTTGCTTCTTCGACAGCAAAGGGGTGGTTCACAAAGAGTTCGTACCACCTGGACAAACCGTAAATCAAGTATTCTACCGCAATGTGCTCGAAAAATTACGAAAAAGGGTGCTCAGAGTGCGTCCAGAGATCGCGAAGATTTGGGTTCTGCATCACGACAATGCTCCCTGTCACAGTGCGTTCAGTGTCTCTCAGTTTTTGGCGTCTAAAGGCATCGCAACGTTACCACAACCGCCCTATTCAACGGACATGTCACCCTGCGACTTTTTCCTATTCCCCCATATGAAAAAATTCGTCAAAGGTCGACATTTTGACTCCGTTGAAGATATCCAAGAATCTGTGACGAGGGTACTCGGAGAGGTCCCACAAGAAGTGTTTCAGAATTGTTACGAAAACTGGAAAACTGACTGGAATAAGTGTATAGATGCGGGAGGGGACTACTTTGAAGGGGATCGCAGCGATGTACCTTAATTTTTAAATATACTCGATTTTTGAATTTTGTCGCATTACTTAATTGTCTGACCTCGTTTATGTCAGTTTCTTTTAAGTTGACTATTGACAAAGTTAGAGTAAAAATAATGATTATAGTTATTTTTTATGGGCATAAACAAAAATCTATTTTAAGAATTAAAACATTAAAGTCGCGATTATTAAGACATGGTTCATTGTTGTTTTTCAAAATTAATATGTTTATATTAAACATACAATCAATAATAATATTCCGTATAGTATTTTTTATTGCACAAGATAATAACATTTGTTTATCTTCTTATGTAGCATATATATATATATATATATATATATATATATATATATATATATATATATATATATATATATATATAATGGATAGATGTACCCATTTTCTAGGGTCTGTACAGATTTTTATAAAAACAAATCTAAATATATGAAAAACAAAATTATTCGTGCCATTTCCTTGTATTGGTTATATCATTTTTACTACGCATAGACTTAGTCTAAAATTTTGTTGAAAAATATTGAAAAAGTCGTAGAAACCATTTTCTAAGAAGACACATGATGTTAACTGTTCTGAATTATTTGATAAAATACAATTTATAAATAGCTGTTTAAGTTATAATGTACTGAAAGTAAGAGGCATACATCATCAGTTAAAACTGATAATTTTCTGAATTGTCATTTAAGAGTGCACATCCTAATTTGAAAGACTGTCAATTTAAAGACTGTCCTATAGTGCTCTGTTTTTATAACAATCAATAAAGTGTATTACTATGGATTTTTCACTTTCCATTTTTTTATTTTTCACGCAAAAATATAAAAATACATTTTCTTTCTTAATATTTTAACATGACACAACCAAGACAATTCTTTTTTACTTTGACCTTACTTCTTGAAATAATACGACTAAATGATTGACAGAAACTACGCTCATATTATCAGTTAGTAACTAACAATTTCAATATAAATAACAGTCCATAGTAAAAAATTTTGAATTGCTTCAGTCTGACTGGCAGTTAGTCATTTCGACACATACGTTATAATTTTGACTGTCGTTTACTCTCCGAATATCAGTTTTAACTGATATGTACCCCACTTAAGATTTCTGTAAAAAAATATTTACACTGGATACACATTTTTGAGGTTTTATTGAAACAAAAAGTCTTTTTATGTTAAAAAATGAAACAGTTATTATACACTTCGCGTGATTTTTATTCGTTCTCTGATTGGTTAAAATGGCTCATGTGATCTGTGTTCTAATTGGTTGATATCAGTCATGTGGTTTGTGTTCTGATTGATTATTATGAATTGCGTGATCGAATGATCTTCACCCTAATTAATTGAAACACTTTTCTAATAAAAAAAATGTGATTTACATTTTATGCTTATTATTTCATAGGGGGAGCGAAGCGAGCAGAAGGCAGAGCCCGTAGTTGATTAAAAAAATATATAATTAAATTAGTTAAATTTATTTTATATGCATTCCTGATACAAATACACCAGTCAAAAGATAATATATTTTCAATAATGAATAAAGTTTTGTCAATAGAAAAAAGTTAATTGGACACTTTGAAGTACATATTAATTATGAAATATAATATTAACATGAATTGTGGCCAGTTTACAAAGAAATTTTCAGCAATAAAGTATTATTAAAAGTTATTTTTAAAATTAATATATGTAGTGTCATTGTTTAAGTAATACTTAAGTATTATAAGTAATATTTAAGTATTACTTTAACAAAGTAATAATTATAAGTAGAGTAAGATGTGTGAAGGAAAAGTATTTATTTTTGGAATTTTTTAAAAAGTAGTGATTATTAATTCAGAATATATATAAATATTTTTTTCTCAATATATGTTTAAAATAATTTTTTGTATTTTGGTGTTACATTTTGAAGTAGCATATGCAATATGTAAAAGTGTTTATAAATATCAATATTATTTGTATTAAGTTGTATATGAAATAATTAAATTTAAGTGTATTTTTATTTCATTAATATATGAAATAATGAAGAAGGTGCATATTTTATTTGTAGAATCTCTACGTTTATGTATATATATATGTATATATATATATATATATATATATATATATATATATATATATATATATATATATATATATGTAGAGAGAGAGAGAAAGAAAAGTAGGAGTGATGCTTTAATTTTTAAAATCGAGGAGTGTTTCAGTAATTTGTAAACAATATTCAAATACATAATTCATTCTTAGAATACTACACACAGTTAAAGAGTAGGATGAATGAATAAAAAACAACACATTTTAGTAATTGTTTAAAAAAATATATGAGATTTCTTTTTAATTATCTACCTATTGTCACATTTAATGAATGTGTTTCTTTTTATTGACGTGCATTTTTATACATATATTTTAGCTAGTTCCTGTAAATCATTTTAAATAAATAAAAAATGAGTGGTACATATAAAAAACCAACCAGCAAGATATTTCGAAATATGTTTTGAGATTTTTTAACTACTAAAATTATTTTATTAATAAGAAGTCGTTGTTTTGTAATTTGAATGAAATAAATTTGACCACACAAACATATGAAGTACTGACAGAATATATCATTATTTCGTCTTAATCATGATTTTGCACCATTTCGTTCACCTTGCAGATATAAAACCGTGTTGTAAAAGCCGCCGGTCTATACGAGATATTGTCGCAATTCTTGGAGTGTTATTATATATTTATATGTATATATATATAAATATATATATATATATATATATATATATATATATATATATATATATATGTATATGTATATGAGCAAATCATCGTGAATAATAACGGTACTTTTATATAATAACATGAATTTGATTTAACACTACCGAAGATTTGCGACAATATCTCCTATAGAACGGCGTTTGTAACACGGCTTCATATTTGCAAGGTGATCGAAATTGTGCGAATTAAGATTAAGAAGAAATAATGAAATATTCTGTCAGTAATCATTATATATATATATATATATATATATATATATATATATATATATATAATGGATGAAAAGGAATAAGAATCATTTCCGATAATTAAAAAAAATACAACAATTAAAAAATAATATATTGCATATGTATGAACTATATATAATTCTTGCTAATAATTTAGTTTCTTATTTAAATCGTAATAATTGTCATACATGTTTTCCCTTTTGTTTTTAATTGTTTATTTTTTGCATATTTATTTCTTGTAAAATTTAATTGTTACAATAATTAAAAATAACTATACAATTTTTATTTTTCAAAAATGAATTATTTGAGTACTACAATTATCCAAGTTATAAATGTATGTATTTTTTTTACATTATGTACTTGTTACAAGGATTTGTTTAAGCATGGATGTAATGTTTATTTATTTAGAAGTGTAGTGTGTGTGTATATTATATATATATCTGCTGCAAAAATTTTTGGATCTAATTTTTTATTTCATATTTGAGTTATCTTTAAATCGAAGTTATGATTGAAAGTAAAATTTAAGTTTTTCAAAATTTGCCACCCATCAAAATTTACCGCTCCTCAAAATTGGCCGCCCTGGACATTGGCCCGTATTGCCCCCGTCACGCTGATTATCTTCATATAATCAATATCCAATAAATAATGAAACTTAAAATACATATTGTTAATATGATTGATTATTATACAAATTCAAACTCTTTTACAGTTTTATCATTATGTTTAGTTTTTTGTTATAATTTTTAATTTGTATTTCTTAGATATATCTATCATGTGGGTTTTTGTTTGCGTTATAATATTACTGATTATATGAATCATAGAAAGCAATTTATTATTAATTTTGTATTAATTTGTTCCTATTTATAGAAACACAGTTATTATCTATCATATTCTTTTAAATAAACAGATATAATTATATAAACAAATTGTGATGATTAAACGACCATAATATAAATACTGTATGTATTGATAGTATAATCCTTGTATAGATAAGAATATTTGTTATTGAAAAATATGTTGTTTAATTGTGTGATTATGTGTATATTTTTTCTTTTAATGAAACTTTCAATTAAAATTAAAACGAGAATATACAAGTTTCGGGGTGAACTCGAAATTTAAATTAATCGAAATTTTTTTCATATGCTCGCGTACACACACACACACACACATAGTTCTGACTCAGTAATTGCAATTAATTAAAACCAATTTGTGTTTTAATTATTGGATTTGATGCAGTTCTTGAATAACTCGTTAACATTATACAAATTATTCAATTTTATTACATACAACAGATTTTTTTTAGAAAATAAATATAAAGTATATTTGTTCCTCTACTTTGTTGTTTATATCTGTCTGTGTAGATTACATTTTTTAAAAATAAAATTTGAATTTCACTTATTTGAGATAAGTGATTCGACCTTAGTGAACCAAACTTCTCCTTTTTGCAACAAATATTTCATATTACCCTCTTTTATTTACTTACAGTTATTTTTTATGCCAAGTTTATTGTTTCATGTAAATGTATGCCTGTATTTTGAAAAAAGTGTGAGTTTCTCATTATTATAAATAAGAAAAATGTGAGTTTTTTATTATTATAAATAAGAAAAAATGCAAGTTAATATTTCATGTTTATCTGTTTAATTATAATTTCTACAGATTAGTCTCGTTACGACTACTATTACAAATAAAAAAATAGTAAATTATTGTACTATTTTTTGTTAGTTATTAGTTGTAAAAATTATTTTTGTGCCTTTTATATAAAATGAATCCTTACAGAAAAATAGAATACATTTCAATCCTCAAAGTATTCCCCATTATTTTGTATACCTTCCTCATCTGTTGATTAATTAAGAATCCCTTGTTGAAAAAAAGATGACTGCTTTTAGTCAGTGAAATCGTAATTCATTTTGGAACTTCTTATATTGCTTTAGTATATTATGCATGTTTTATGCGTCGCACACGTTTCTCCAGAGTTGAACAAACTATTCGTCCTGCTTCAGTGGCATTTTTTTAAAAATAGAATGCAAGCAATATAATATTCTACTTGTCGTCGTACGCCATAGTGTTCACTACTGTTTTGTGAGGTTATACCAACTACTTAGTCAAGATGTATACTGTTTTTAAATGTTAAGGTTGGCATTTTAAGATCATAAAATGACAAGAAAATACTTTAATTTAAAAGAAAGTTATATGATAGATTCAATTTAAGTACAGACTTCAATTTGCCACCTAATAATTTTATACAAAAAAATTAATGAAATTTTGTGTGTTTCATATAAATCTAATTACGTTAGTTTTTACATTTCTTAAATTTGAGATTAAATAATAATTGCTTTATAACAGTGATACTGATACTCATAAGATGGCAACAGTGATCCTTTAAATAATATAATAGACTAAATACCTCCAAAACTTTTTATGTCATTCTCCTGGAGATGCTACAGATTCAGTTGAAAATCAGTACCTTAGACCATTTTATTACTCTCAGTTAAGACTTTTCGTGTACTTTTTGGATTATAACAGATTCGTCAACATAAACTTCTTTTTAAACAGTCAAATGAAATTTAAAACATTTTTTGTTTGTGGGAAAATTGTTAAATGTGACAAATCTGTATAGATTCAAATGTTCAAATGAAATATTTGAAACTTATGAATTGATTTTAGTTGTCTTATAAGAGTCTTTCTAGTCGTAGCGTGTTTTACTTCATTGTCCTTGTGTAATACTTAAACATTCATTTGTGGAATAGAATTTGAATCTAGAATTAGACATAAAAAAAACAGGATGCATGTACTATTAATTTCACTCCTTACACAAGTTCTTCTGATATCAAGTCTATGTTCGTTTGTTTTTTATTTTGCGGTTATAACAACGTTACATTAGTTCTGATAATCTGAGCACGTTAAAACTGAAACAATAGATAAATTGCAAGAGTTTGTGCAACACGTAAACGACATGTCTTAAGAGGTAACAACGGCCAACCAGCCAACCAACTAACCAACAACATATCAGAACTACACCAATCCATCAACTTGGAAGTTTCACTTCGATCAATACGACTGACGTTTTGTTTTCATGTTCAGGTATAAAGTGGTGCGCGTATTACCGTATCAAGTGGATTAGAAATGTGTGAGACGTTGTAGAAAAAGATTCTAGTGTAGTCGTCATCGACTTTTTATGTGTCTACAGTCAGTGACAGAATTAAGGCAATGTTTTTAAATAAGTTTCATTTTAACATTTTGATTTTTTTTGCGTTAATGATTCATTGATATAAACGCATCGCTTCTTCGAAAATAAATATAAAATTCATTACAACCATGTCGAATTTTTATACAAACACATGTAGAAAAATTATATTAGTACTAACTTGAAAAAAAGTACTTGAATGATTTGAATTTTTAGTGAGAATTATTTCCATAACTGTATGTTATAATTCAATTATTTTTCAATTGGAACTAATTTTCATTATAAGGAAACGTTCTTTGTATTTCATTAAATTCATTTAACAAATAAGTTAAAATTAATTAAAATCCAATCAAACATTCTAAGTTTAAATAAATAATAAATATAAATTAAAAAAATAAAACTTATTAACAAATAGTGAAATATAATTTGAATATTTTTTTTTAAAAAATAAAGAATATTGCTTCAACGAAGATTTTTATTTTATATTAATCAGTCTTTTCTTAACAAAATATAAACTGGGTTTGTAAACAAACACAAGAATTCAATTCTCACGAATGAACTTTGCATTAAAAATTAAAAAATTATAAAAAAGAATGTTTATTTTATAATTTTGCATCGCTATATCATGACTTTATCTTATAAAAATATTGTATTAAGATGTAATGTAAATTTTAATACAGTTCAACTGGCTTCATTCTGTGAAAACATTGAAGTAAAAGATCCTTGAATAAATAAATGTAAAATTGTATTAATTGAAAAGTAAATTGTAAAGAATGAGGTCACAGAATGGTTCGCATTTTGGTTTGTTTCTATTTCAATTTAATTTAATGATGTCATTAAAAAATGTTTTTTCTTCATTTCCATGGAAATTCAACGAAATTCTGAAATTCCATGGAAGTTCGGTTTAGGGATAGTTTTCTTACGAAGGAAATAGTTGTAGATGTTGATCAATTATTTTTAAAGATTAAAAATATCCCAGTAAGAGGACGTTGTTTCTGGGTACTTTGGAGCTTTGATGAACTGGGGATGGAGCGTTCCTGTCACGGACCACAAAAACTGCTCCACTGCTTGGTGAAGTACATGACTCGAGATATGATTAGAATTTTTCGGACAGTAAAAAGCATCACTATAGTGGTCGGTATTAGTTTATTTATTTTTATTAGGGCGGAGGGAATTGCTATACCTCCTCCCATTACGTTGCAGATAAGATATAATGTTTTTGGAAATATTTACTTAATAATTTAATTAGTAAGTGTCGTAATGGTCTCTGGCCACTTAAAAAGAACAATTCTTTGAAAGAAATTCTTGGAAAGTATAATTTTTGAAGTAACTCAAAAATTTCCTGTCCATTTTCTGACCTAATTAGATATACCTTGCTTCCATCTAACCAGATTTGTTCAAAAATGCCCGAATCTAATTTCAGTTGATCTTCATTTCATACAAATACAAAAAAAAATTATCGCAAAATTAAATTATCTAAGAATTATTATATTTTATATTTTCGAGGAATTATCTTTCCAGGAATTGTTCAATCTCATATAAGTCAAATATATGTTATTTCATACCAAGTGTATATTTCATAAAAACATAAGTGGTTATAAACTAAAAGTGGTTATAAAACCTTCGCTGAGAAATGAAATTTTGATTTGAAATAGTTTTTAAAAATACATATATTTGTTTGTTTTTAAATTGTCTGCACATATTGAATAAGTTGTTCGAATGAGTTGGTTAAAAATGGAGTGAAATCTTATTATTTTCCTACCAGATTAGTATAAGAGACAACATATTTTTAAAGCATTTATATTGTAAATTGAGATGAGATAGTGATACATTTGGATAATAATTTATGTAAGTAATGATGTACTAAAATACCTATTTATTTTAAGTGATTTTCTTGAAATAACTGAAAAAACTGGGTTTATATATATATATATATATATATACATATACATATATATATATATATATATATATATATATATATATATATATATACAAAATCAAAATTACAAAAACTTCATAAAACACTACGTTGCAAAAATTAATATATCTGCGAGAATGTCTATATATACATAATATATATATATATATATATATATATATATATATATATATATATATATATATATATATATATATATACACATAAATCCGTGACGTCGATTTATTTATTTTTAAATGTTTATTGTTTCATTTGGGTACATTTGCATGCATATAATTGACAAGTGGGCGAACACAGCGAGACCGAGGGTGGAGTGCAGAGAGCTGGGGGCGAAGCCCACTAGTGTATGTATGTATGTGTGTATGTATATATATATCAAGGGCCCCTAATGTTTTATCAGTTTTAGGGCCCTCATGAATATATATACTATTATATCATAATTTAAGAGTAATATTTTTAAAATTAGAACACAGAAATACAGTTAAATCATTGAATTGAACTATTTCAACAGTTTGTCTTTACTCCGGAGTTTGATTGTTGATAATCCATTTTTATGCTTTTAATAAAATTGTTTTTAATAAATATATTAACATTAAAAAAAATTATATTCTATTAAAAATATCCCAATTTAAATTATTGTTTCCAAATGGAAAAGATTTATATATATATATATATATATATATATATATATATATATATATATATATATATGGTATAATTTTATGAAATTTTATCGGTTATTGTTAAAGTATTTTCTCAGATTTTTATGTTTTGCAATAAAATTCTTAAAACTGTTGTATGACTACTTACTACTACAAACGCTACAAATGCAATCTAATTCAAAATGACAAAATTGTACAACAATGGTAATTTAACAATTATGGTTTTCAATATTTGCCTTTGACATATTTTATTTACTTGGATAACGCATTTTTTTAATTCTCTTTCATTATGAGGCTCCTTAAATAGGAATCTTAAAGTTCATTAGTTTCGATATAGATCTATATATATATACGAGTATATATATATATATATATATAGATATATGTTTGTATGTATGTATATATATATATATATATATATATATATATATATATATATATATATATATAGACATATATACATATATATATATATATATATATATATATATATATATATATATATATATATATATATATATATATATATATATATATATGGGCGGGACATGTCGCAAGAAGAGAAGACAACCGATGGACAAGAGAAATTATTGACTGGGAACCAAGGAATATGAAGAGACCCAGAAAGAGACCAATGAACAGATGGGATAAGGATATTAAAAACTTGGAAATCTGTGGAAAAGAGAAGCACTGAATCGAACAAAATGGAAAATCATGGAAGAGGCCTTTATCCAGCAGTGGATTAACAGAGGCTGTTAATAATATAGACACACTCACACACACGTTTCTTTTTCAATAGATATACATAACGTTCTAAATAAAAAATTCTGAAAAATATCAACACAAGATTGTAGTAATAAAACAGTATTATTTTTCAAATAAATTACATAAATAATTTTTAGATTATAAAATCAATAACTTGTATATTCTTGTACTATAAACTCAAAATAGTATTTTGTTTAAAAGTTATACAAATTTCGCGCAGAAAATTTCGTCATCGACTGTACCACACATACACACGTCTAAGGTTGTATGAAACTGCCAAGTGCATTGCACTTTGACTTCATTAATACGTTATTGCATTGACTAATGCACCACACCTTCGCACGACACGCGAACGAAAAAGATTGTTGTGTATGTTTTTTTTTTACGTTTGGTATGAAGAAAGAGGAAGCTCTTAGTTATTTTCTTCATACAACAAGATTAAAACGACTGATTAATTATAAGTTGTAACTGCTTACTATTATTAATTGATTGTACCGCACACTACGGACGATACTGGCTTATATAAATAATAGAAATATTTCAAACAATATAACTGTGTACTTTACAAGGTGCGCACTGAATATAAGTCCATTATGTAGTCTTCATTTATTTGGTGAGTAGTTAATGGTTAGAGTCAAAATTATACGAATTGAATACATTTTATATTTTTTTGTTTTTTTATCTAATAATTTTTTTAGGTATTTGCCTTTAATTTAACCACTTGTGCTTGTATTTTTTAAAATAATGCATAGAAAATGATGACTATTTGAATGTATCTATTTGTTTCGTTCATTGCCATTTTCCAAAAATCTTTGGCTAGAAATTCATCTAAAACTGAATCGTTCATTCCTAGTCAACACAGGGTTACCAAGTTTATTCCTGCTGCCTATTTATTATCCCATACTTCGTGATTAACTGATAGTGTTTTTTTGCAGTTCACAAGTCAGACTCCACACATAAGGGATTAAGAAAAGCCTTTATAATTCTCTTCTCGAAGATAACTATAAAAATATTTTTCTGCTCATTTCAAATAATAGAATTTAATATCAATTAGGTAAAGAATAAGGTTATTTGGAAAATAAAGTTTTTGTCAGTACATCTTTAAAGTGAACAATTTGTCAGGGTGAATGGTAACTTCATATCGATCCAGTTGTGAATCATTATGGAAATAATCATGAATCAAAATCCTTGGGAATATTTGACTGAAGTAATTCAAAAGTTTTGTTACAAAAAAAGAAAACTGGAATTTAGTTTCTTGAAATGAATTTTTATAATCACGTAATGAATTGTATTGAATTCACATTAAAATTTTTTTGATCCGTTCAACTCGCCCTCTGCTAGATAAGTGCGTTATTGCATCTATGCATGTTTGTATGAATGCAAAATGTATGTGCATTTATATACATGCATATACATTTTGCTTTGGTGAGTAGGACTAATATATATATATATATATATATATATATATATACGAGTATATATTATATATATGTATATATATATATATATATATATATATATATATATATATATATATATATATATATATATATATATATATATATATATATATATATATATATATATAGTTGTAGCTGTTGAACATTCAAAAATGTATGAAAAGTATTATATATGGCTTTTATTACTGAATGAAGTTGCCCATCCCTGTTATATATACCATGATTTAAATTATAAACTGGACAAGAGTTCACGTCATTGTAAACTGAAACGCTTCTATAAACAAATTTATATATATATATATATATATATATATATATATATATATATATATATATATATATATATATATATATATAGATAGATAGATAGATAGATAGATAGATATGTATATATATATATATATATATATAGGTGTGTTTACATCTTATTTTTTATAGCTTGTACATGAAACGAAAATCAGTAGATTTTTTACATTCTTATTTTATTAACCCCTAATAATTACATATGGATAATGTCAAATGGCCACCTCTGACTGCAGCGCACAAGTGGATTCCTTAGATTACATTTTTCATTACATCTTAGAATATTTTCTGGGTTACCTTAACAATTTTGTGATGAATAGTCTCTTAGAATTTCAAACGTCTCTGGTTTGTTCGCATATATTAAAGTATTTCCACAGAAAAATCTGGCGATTTTGGTTGCGTCAATTTAGTCGAATCTCGAACTAGAAATTTCCATCATGGTACGCGCTTTGTATGACGTAGCGCTATCTTACTGAAACCATATATTCTCTAATTCCAATCCGTCCCATTAGTGTGTGAAAAAGTTAACAATCATCTTACGATAGGATTCACCAATTACTGTAACAACAGCATTACCCACATCGTTCTCATGAAATGACAGGTCCAATAACATATCTGAATCAAATACCGCGTTTCACACTGTTACTCGACGAGATGATGAACGGGAAGGTCGTTTGGTCAAATATGGGTTTCAGAACCTCAAAAGTTATTTTTTTTATTAGTCACTCAGGTCAAACTTAATCTTATTATTGTTTTCTAAGCGTTATTGAAGTGTCAAATTAATTTTTTTTTCTTATAATAAATGCACGTTGTCTAATCAAATAGGTTTCTGTAATGAATTTCCCAAGTCCACTCTCTTCACATGTTGAATTCCAACTAACACAATCTCATGAAACCAAAATGGCGTATGTATGTCTGTCTGTATATATATATATATATATATATATATATATATATATATATATATATATATATATATATATATATATATATATATAGAATGTATATATGTGATTCAATTTACGTTTCATTATGAAAGTATTCAAAATTCCAAAAGTCATATTACTTTTTAATTTTTACTATTTTTTAATACTTTCATGTGGAATCTTAAATTGAATCACCTATAGAATATCGAAAATGATTAGAAATGATTCTTCAAATCGAAGTACAAGATAAATTTCGAATTAAAAAATATTTCGTATTTGTACTATGCTAACATTTAATAAATTTATAAGTATGTGTAAAAATCTATTTATAGCATTTTTTGATTGAACAGATTGAGTATTTCAACTGACTATACGCTAATTAAATGCAAACATCAAAATAGTCGTTTACAATAAAAGAAACATCACGTTCAACCAATCACAGTAAACCAACGATTTAACTGTTTAATATTTGCACTTTACATATGTATATGAATATAAAAAGTACAAATATATTAGACAAAATGCTAGACGAAATTATGTATGTCGCGAATACATTTGCGCCTATCGCGAAAAATCCGTTACCGTTCTCATTATTTATGCATGCAGTTTATAAAATATGTTTGCACAGTTTTAAACAATACTTGCGTCATTTCCGAATTTGGCAATGTGACAATCATAACTGTAAATAATCATATATAATTTTGTTTTTGCAAAGTTTTTTTTCTTATTATTGTACGTCTCCTAGCCATCAAATCGACTTATATGTTTCATAAATTGTTATTATATTCATTATTATTTTTTATGATAAACAAATGTGTTTTTTGAAAGAAATGCTTTTTTAATTTATATATATATATATATATATATATATCTATAGATAGATAGGTATATATATGTATACATACACAGACATATTATATATATATATATATATATATATATATATATATATATATATATATATATTAGTTTTTTAATTCAAATAGTTAACTTATGCTCATTAAAATTAAGGTGAAAATGGGTCGTAGTTCGGAAAGAAAACTAATTCTTCAGATTTATTTTTTAAAAAAAATCATTTCGAGAAATCGGCTTTATTGCAGGGACAACACATTCAAGTATACAATCTATTATTAAAAGCTTTTTAGTACAACCGGCACAGTAAAAAAAACTACGTTTCGGCCGGGCTAGAAAACTTTCTTCCAAAGAAGAACTAATTGTAGTCAATACAATAAAACGAGATCTCAGAACTTCCGCCCTAAAAGAAAGTAAGCTACGAATTGGAAGAGTTAATAGAAAGAAATCGAATCAGAAGTCCATTAGGACTATCTTGCACAAAAATGATTTGTATGGCCATTTAACAAGGAAAAAAATAATAGTTTCAATGTTAAATAAATGAAAACGAGTTAAGTTTGCTGAAATGCTAGTTAACCAGTCAACCAGCCAGAAAAACCAGTTGGAGGAATTTGGGAGAAATGTAAATTTCAGTGAAGAAAGTAAGTTAAATATTTTTGATTCGGTTGGACACGTCAAAGTATGGAGAAGAGCAAATATAGAAATTAATAAGAAAAATATCATACCAATCATAAAACATTGTGGCGATAGTGTGTGTGTGGGGAGGGTTTATGAGAACTATACATAAATATGGTTACATACGCATTTTGCAAGAAAATTTCGTAGGAAGTGTTTAAATAATGCAAATATATTTATACTTTAGTGAGATAATGACCTGAAACACTGCTCTCTAATAGTGAGACGGTGTTTTTTAAAAAATCATATAATAGCATATACACCCTCACAATCATCCGATAAATCCCATAGAATATTTTTGAGATTTATTTAATCGATACCTCCAAAAACGTCAAATAAGCTTTAAAGAATCACTGAAAACTGCATTATTGATTGAATAGCAGAAAATAATGGGAGAAAGTGTAGAAAAACTGGTTCTTAATACGAAAATTCGTTTGGAAGCAGAGGTGAAATCAGAAGTCTACCTCACAAGATATTGAAAATTAGGAAAGAAAAATATAAATTAGCTTTACATCTTAATGTTTTTCTTTTTACGAAAACTTTTTCGATGTAAATTTAAGATAATTTTTTTGTTTTTAATTTTTTTTTCGTGTTTACACACACACACACACACACATATATATATATATATATATATATATATATATATATATGCATACACCACATGCAAATTTTCATAAAAAATTAATTTTTGTTATTGTTTTTATCTTCTACCTATTTTTTTTTATTAGGTCTTAATAAAACATTTTCATTGAAAGAATAGTAAAAATCAATGTATATGTCATAAGCAAAGTCTGACTTTGCCTGGTTGCTGTCAGTCAGTCCGAGGTAGAACCTCTAGTAGAGCTCTGAGTAGAGACTCAAGGCTGTATACCTGCTCTTGGCCGGGTCAGAAAAGGATGAGGGTGGGGGTGATTTAATTTTAATTTTATAAAGCAGGATATATGTTGATCAGGATATATATTCAGTAGTCGAAGTCGGACTTTGACTAACGGCGGTTGGGCATTCAAACTTTGCTTGGTCGTTTGAACTTTCCCGACAACATATATGAACTTATACTGATTTTTACATGTTACACTTTGTATTTGATTTTTAAAAATTCTATGCAACATTTGTATCTGTTACTATAGTTATGCACAATTTTATTTCAATGAAAATAAATAAAATTTAACACATTTGTATAAATGTACGGTTTTATTAGAGAATTGTACAAAATCGTAGTGTTGAAATATTAAAGTACATACTCTAATACATTGTAAACATAAACGAATCTTGTACATAAATAAAAACTGTTGATTTTCAACAAAATGTGTAAAAGAACAGTCAATATGGCGATACAACACAACCTTGAAAGTGCAAAAATAGTGATCAATCATATATCGTTTGATATTTGCGAAACGAATTTCAAGAACGACGCCCTGTGCAAGCACAACGTCACGTTAAGCCTCAAATAATACAAACAAAACATAAAACGAACGACGGAATCATTGTTCAACAATGTAATAATACATGTGTGTATGTACGCGCCTGCCTGCCAACTTGGAACATGTCTATCCATTCGAGAGAAAACAGTGTATGGGATATATATTCGTATTGTATATATGTACATAGTCTGATGTGGTGACTGGATTTGATCCAAACCAGACGGATTACAATCCAGTCTCACTCTCGTTCAAACATATATACAATTATAGACGGACGGACAAGATATACGAAGACCGCCGGTGGCTAGTGTTAAATTTTGAAGAATGTATTTGATGATACTTATTTCTACTGATACACACCATCGTAGTTGTATCTGACTGCTTGTGATTTATATGTTTTAAGACAGAATAGTAATGGGAAAAGAATACATTCCAGACGTATACGCAAGCAGCTTACAATATTTATGGAAATACACATTGACTTTTTTACTATGGTTTGTCTAATAGAAACAATTTGTGTTTAGAATTCAACTTTGATGCGTGCTCTTTATTGCTATTTGAATCGATTCTCAAAACACTGCTTAGTCATTTAACCCGTTTTCTATTTTTACACACTTAAAAGTATATATGAAACAAGGAAAAACTATACGGATATATTTTAAATATATAGATCTGTCTATCAAAGAGAAATATGTACAAGAAAAAAATATTTTGAGTAATAAAAGTATTTTTGTTTAGTTAAACATTTTTGAATCGAAGTGTAAAAAATATATTAATTTTATAAATATAAAGTTTGTTTTTCTGTCCGAAACGAACACTATTTAAACATGAAATTTTATTATAATGGCATGTTCAAGGTTTTTTTTAGAATAAAAAACTTGTATTATAAGAATAAAGTAGGTATTACGACTTTTGAATGTATAATAGATATTGTGCTATTTTTAGGAACGATTATGTACTTACTGTATTATATATTTGCGTTTTTCTTTTTAAGTTAATGTGCAATTTTAATTTCATAATTTAAAGACGTATTTTTCTCATTCTATTTAAATATTTAGACACATTAGTTGAATAAATTATACATATATATATATATATATATATATATATATATATATATATATATATTTATTTATTTGTGTGTGTATTACAATAATATTAATATCTACAAATTTGGTCAAAAGTATTCAGCACCCTATAATTATGCACCTATCTTCAAATATGGTTGTGTTGGGTAAAAATAAAATTTCAAATTTTTAAAGGTAATCTAATTTACGTATTTATTTCAATATTTCGTTGCCGCCCCACCCTTTAGCTTTAATTACGGCAGAGATTCTTTTTGGTATTGTTGTGACTAGTCTGCGATACTCGTCACTAGAATATTCTTCTATTCTTCCTCAGTATCAGTTTTCAAAACGTTTTTTGATGTTATTGAGTGTTCTTATATCTTACGCTTTAGTATTCCCCACAAGTGCTCAGATCTGGAGATTGTTCCAGCGAATTTTACAGTTCAACGCCATTTTATTGAATCCACTTAATCGTGGTCGCAGATTTGTAACCTGATGCATTATCCTGTTGAAATTTGATATTTTCCAGGTTTATATTGCCAAAAATTTTACTAAACGACGATGGCTCCAGTACCATTTCAAGGACATTCATATATTTTTGTCTGTCCATGCGACCTTCGCTAATGAACATTTCGCCTACATCACACCGCTATGCAGCTCTAGATCATAATGCTGCCTCCACTATGCTTCTGTGTAGGTACCATGTACTCTATGTTATGTTCCCCACTGGCTCGTCTCGCATAGGACAGACGCCAGGGGTATCAAACACCTTAAATTGAAAATGGACGTTCTTTTTATTGAAAGATATTGTTTTTCTAAAAACGTTCCGCCGCGAACTTTAACAGTATTTAAGAACAGAGATGTAATTAAAGCGTACCTCAAAGTCACACTCATCAGACCTTACTACATTTGGCAGCATCAGTCAAATACCGACATTTTTTTTTTCTGCTTTATCGATCAATTAATAATTCTTGTGTAACCACATGAAAAAATTATATACGTGATTAATTTTTTATTATATATATATATATTATAATAATAATAATAAAATCTCACATTTCTCCTCGTCACTGTCTGCAGGACAAAGTCAAATGGTGATGAGAAATGTTTGCTTTTTCAGCTCATAGGTTTTAAGTTTAATTCATAAAGTTTCGTTCTTGGGTATTTTAAGTATATTGTAAAAATCAATAAACAGTTTATTCTGTCTGTTTTTTTCAATTTTTCCGACAATATTGACGGGTTATATACTATAAATGAAATGAAAATAATATATATTTTTATTCATATCCGATAATAAGAACTATCTAATCAAATTATAAACACCAATTATTAATAATGTCAATGTTGTAAAAGCTATTTTGTTGCATAATTGAAATAAATTATTATTCTATTATTATGTGCTTCAGTTTCCATTCATAATAAACATATTTATTTTGGCACATGTTTCAGTGATTCATTTCAGTTAGGCAAATCCTAATATAAATATTTGTCGCGAATTACAACACAACATAAAATTAATCTTGGCGAACATAAAAACTTTAAGATATTCTGATAATAAATCGACTGTTTTCAATGTTTCATAACCTGTTTATATACATTTCATTAAATTTGTTTGTTTATAAAACCGGATGACTGGATTTTTGGAAAGTGAAAGCAGCAAATAGAGATTGACACGTGAACACCTAGGATTTTGACTCTTGAATCTAATTGTAAATTAGTATTTTTTTTTACAAATAAATACCAATTACGATTTGACAAGTATACGAATAAATTTCAACAAAATATATATCAGTGTAAAATGTATTATTCAGAAATTAAACTATGATAGTGTTTGTAAAGGTGTTAATCTTTAATATGTTAGGACATGGGATAAGGTGGTTCATTGAAACCAGTCGGTGCAATTAAATTATTCAAAATATACATTTTAATAATAGTGTCTTGAATATATATATATATATATATATATATATATATATATATATATATATATATATATATATTCACATAGTGACCAAAAAGTACTTCACGAAAGTGTGAATTTTTAAAAAAATAGAAATTTGATTGATGCATATGAAGAAAAAAGTATATTTGTTTATTTATTATTAAATTTTATAAGCAGTGTAATAACAAAAAAAATATTCGATATGAATATTGTGTCGCTCGTATTACTTCTAAAAATTATTCACCTTTCTTAGTGTGTAAACACTGTTTTGTAAAGCTCAGTACACCGTTTAACCTCTTTTTGCATTTTAAAGTACTTCTATTCTTTTTGGTGTACTACTAATTGAATCTGCTAATATGGTCTCTTCAATACTTTGCCATGCTTGATTGATTCCATCCCATAATTCGACCAATGTTTTTGGTATTTCTTTGGCGGACACAAGTTTTCTTTTTAATATAGTCCATACCTGTTCTGTTGAGTTTAAGTCAAGAAATTATTACGGTGGCCAATCAATTAAAACAATGTCGTTCGTTTGGAAGATTTTTTTTTGTAATTTTAGCTGTATTTTTGGGATCATTGTCTTGCATAAATGCTAAATCTGTTTGCTCACACCCAGACTTTTCGATTCTTGGAAGACACATCTGTAAGGATTTCTGTAGTAGATTTCTGTAGTCCACCACTTTCATAATTCCTTTAATTCTACGCAAATTCCCTAATTTATTTCCGTTGAAACAACCTTAAACTATCAAAGAGCCGCCTCCGAACTTTAATGTTTTTATAATACTTGGTTCCTCCAGCCTGCGTTTTAGATTAATCCAAGTCCATACGCGTTCATCTAAGCGTTGTATACGATTAATTTTAGTCTCATCTGACCAAACGACTTGGCTACAATGAACAGCATCCCAATGTTTATAATTTTTTGCAAAATTCAATCGCTTCTTAGCATTTTAGGCATTTTAGCTTGTATTGACCTTTCATTTCTGATTTTTTTTAAATAATTCACATTGATTTGCAGATCCTTTCATAAGAGATTGTTTGTCTGTGTGGCATTATTGGCTGCTCATTTGCAGATTAGGCGACACATTTTTCGTTTGGTCTCTGGACGTCCTCCGTTATTGACGTCAACAACGATTTTTTATTCTTTTTTGATTTTCGATATAAACCCAATAAAAATATAATTAAATGAAGGTATTTAAATGACTGGACTTGACTTTTTAATTTCCGTTGTAATTATCTTTTACATATTAATACTTTTTCGTTTTCCCACAAACAACCACCAACAACACCCCATAAAAGTTCGAACAATTTATTTTATTTGTTAGATTTAATCAAAATCTAATTTATAACTATTTCTCATTATAATTATAATAATTATTTCTCAGAGAATTTTGAGAATAGAAATATTAAAAATATTTACTTGATAAAATTTTATATTCGACAATTCTGCGCCTCAAAAATATTGTTCAAGATCTTGACTGTATTTCAAATCCGAATAATTTCCAATGACAACAAAAAAATGACTAAAATGCTGTATGTCCAGACTGTGATGTCAATCTAGTAAACAATGAAGTTATTCCAGAATTTCCTGAAGCAATTGTTCATTTTTAGATTGAAGTGTTATATATACATACATACATACATATATATATATATATATATGGTGATGCTCTTGAGACACACATGCCCTGTTTCCTGATCTTATGCTGATTATCCTTTGTAAAATATGTATTCATTCTACATAAAAGTACAAAATAAAATGAATAAATGAAATAAGGGTTGATTTACTACAAACATTCAGATTTTTTTTTTAAGAAAAGATAATTTCATATCAATGCTGTAAATTAAAGAAAAATATTTTCCAATATTCTACTTTAATTATGCGCTTTTAATCATAGTTGTCATTGAAGTAAACTTGAAAACTACAAATACACATAAATCAAAATGATTTAAAAAGTATGACTGTGCCATTGAAATAAATATCGTTTGTACATAAAAAAATCAGTCCGCTTGGGTGGTCTGTCGTCGTTCGTTTCCTCTCTTGTACATACTGTACATTAATCGGTTAAACAAATACACGATGCATTATACAATTACAAACTTTGTGCGTATTTATAATTCAATAAGATCGTTTAATATAAAAGTCTAGCTAACAACGAGAGGTTATGAACCGAGACGCCATAAAAATATCAGCATTAATTACAATTTAGTTCAAGATCACATTTGTTATCGTACGTGTTCGAATTTACATTTCACTGTTATTCTACATTTTTGTTTTGTTTATTTTTCTTGTGTTCATGGTATACTAATTGAGATCTGATATTTAAAACTAATTACTGTACTAAACTTGAAGTTCATACTTGAAATAATACACACTTGAATTAATATCACATACTTTCTTTCTTCTATAATTCGTTCATTATTTATAACTATGACCTTTTGGTATTTTTGGTGATTAAACTTTTTTTAAATATTGTGTATATGTGAACATAATGAAACAAAGTAATATGTCAATTATTCCATAAATATCATTAAGGTAAATATTGGGAAATTGAGGTTATAATTAGTTTAAGATATATTTAATTTATCCAACTTGTTTGGAATATTAGAACTCAACTGCTGAATTTTATTTCTTGAATAATTTCAAGTATAATGTATCAATAATGTTTTATTTACTAGATTGTTCAAATATTTCTTCAAAAAAGGCTTTTACTCACGGAAGTTTTTGATACTACGGTTAAATTCGTTATTATAAATTAATTGTTCATGACTCTACAAATTACATAATTATTACTGATTATTTTTATTGTTGATTATACGTATTTTGATACAAATACCATCATCATTTTAACATGAAATTACGGACAAATCTACTGAACATTTTTGAAAGTTTTGGATTAGTAAAAAATTCATTTGAGGAACGAATTTGTCTCAGTTTCCAAATGGAAACTGAGACAAATTCGTTCCTCAAATATAGCTATATAAGTATATAGCTGAATAATAGTTATACTGGTTTTTTAAGTCAAAAAATATGTGTGATTAATTTGAATTAACAGTTTTGATGTATGGAAGTACAGTACTTCTTTTATATCTTTTGTGAATAATAGTTTGAAAAATCTAATTTTGATATAATTTTTTTTTATTTGTTTTTGTAGGCAAGTGTATTAAAAAAATGTTTTAATTTTTAAATAATTGCTCATTTTAATAATGTGTTAACTAACTTTTTATTGATCGTTTGAATGCTAGTGAAAATTTTCATACATTTATGAAAAATGGCAGACAATTTTAAGCAAAAATGCATGGCTGTAGAAAAAAAATTGCGGTTAATTTTGAGTTAAATTTAATTAAATTTTCACACAATACTAACGTATTGAACTTCATTTATTATTAATAAAATCAAAAATAATTCGAAAGTTTTTTTTTTAAAAATTGAAATATAAAAGAAACTGATTATAGGTTTTTACGCTGAGACTCTTCGCTCTTTTTGAAAAAATAACCTAGAGAGTATTTTTTTGCGAACATCAATATTGTGGAAATAAAGGTAGATAAAGGATTAAAATAAATAAAGTTACTGCAACTTTTCGTATAGTTTTAACTGTAACATCGATACTAAATTCAACGATTAACTTTAGTCGGCCATTCAGTCAATTTTCGCACACGGTCTTAGAATAAAACTGATAAAACACATAAAAGTATGCATGCTTTAGTTTTTGACGTCCTTTTTATAAAGCAGAGTTTATTTTTTTTAATTATAGCACTTACGAAACAAAAGCGATATATTTATTGTTCTTGGCACTTTTCACACATATATATATATATATATATATATATATATATATATATATATATATATATGCATATAAAACACACAGACGCTTTTATATATATATATATATATATATATATATATTATATATATATATATATAAATACATGTCTGTAAAAAAAATTATACTCTAATTATCGACTTCTCAAAGTCGATGTTGTAAGAAAATATTTTTTAAATGAGAAGGAGACTTTGTCTCCTACTCGCTACCCTCCTCCCTCCGAGTGGGGCTTCTGCCCCCACTCGTTGACGCTTGTTCTCCCCTTAAAATTAATAGAAATTAACAAATTATACTCTCACAAAATCTGTGTAATGATATAATTTTTTTATTGGAATAGTTTATAAAAATAAACAAACACAATGTTAAATTTGTAACAATCGTATATCCTCTTTTGTTGTACACCATAAGAGAGCTAAATACATGTGAATCTGTCAACCAACCAGAATAGAGACCACATGATATTCATTAATCAATCATTGACGATCAAGTATAGAAATGGTGAACGTGATACTTGTTGGGTGTAGCTGGGGGAGCGGCATTGCAAGGAGGTGGCCTACACGAAAAATAGATTCATTTTTATAGAAATTTTGTGATGGAATTATTTTTCATATAAATATATTCGTTAATTAAATCATCAGGAAGTTAAAAAAACACAAAAATCGATTTAAAAATGTTCAATAAATCATTATTATTTTTCAGAGCGCTCTATATTACAGAAAATGTTTCTGTTCCTCGGTATTCTGAAAAGCAACAGGTAAAAATAATCAATAATGATTTATTGAACATCTGTGATCGGAAAAAGATTTGTGGTTTGTGGGGTGTAAAAAAAAGAATTTATTTGTGGAAGTAAATGTAGACATTGTCGGAACTGTTATTGTATGATTAAGTAACTAATTTTTTTGTGAATTTTTTAACTAACATATATTTGTAAAACGAAACACAAATGTACATATTGACAAAAAAAACACAATAATTTAAAAAATACATTTTTTTTATATTGTGATCAAAAATAATTGTGATTATCGAATATATCTTTTATCATTTACTTAATATTCTATAAAAAATGATTAGTACACTTCTTTTAATACAGTTAATTTCCAAGTACTGATCGATTGATTATTTTAATATTCTTACGTATGAGTGATATAAAATTAATTATATTTTTTTCTGTTTCAGGTGAGTTCGCATTTCCATACTTTTTTAGAATAAGTAAGTGGTAAGTTACAAAAACACCGAATTACTTCTCTTTTTTATGCGACCATTTTTAACTAATACGTTTTATAAAATTTTAATTTCTTGTTTCTGACGTTTATTTACTTTCCTATCTTAAATATATACATAATTAGGCCAAAGCCATTGTTAGGCCATTAGCATTTATAAATGTCTATTTAATTATTTTTATTCCTGAACGCATAAAATTGGAAGCATCATAATTATTAAATATTCATGTGTAATATATATATATATATATATATATATATATATATATATATATTCTTCTCTATTTAATTTTAAAATTTTATTATTTCTTTTTACTTTTTTTATTATTTTACGAATTTTTTACCAAAAAAATACTTGTAACCAATGGTGTCAAACACATTCTGATAACGGGCCACCAAAGTCAGTTTAAGAGAGTCTACAGGCGCAGACAAAAAAATGCACCCAAAAAAAATTTAGGGAACGAAATAATGTCCAAGTTATATTCGAAAATAATTCATTTAAATTTGACATTTATGTCTTCTTTAATGAATTTATAAAAATTAAAGAAAAATACATTAATTTTAGTATTATTGTCAAATGTTACAACACAATTTTAACTTACAGAAATTAAAAACAATAATATTTTTTACTAGAAACTTGACATCTTTTGGTAGAAATTATTTTATCTATGTCGGGGGTAATTTTTTGTTATAATTTTTACTATAGATGTTAAATGCTCATTTGTCAATCCATGACCTGTGTGAAGTCCTATAAGTCTTTAAAAATAAAAATAATTGTCCACATAGGTGTGTGTACTACTAAACATTGCCAAGATTCTTGCTGCAAATATACACATTTCAATAAAATATTCTGGCAAGTACAAAAAAAAATCTGGAATACCAATTTCATCATACTTGTCTTTTAGCATCGTGTTGCCAAAAGAAAAGCGAAAAAAAACTTTTTAACACCGTGTTACTGAATTTTAATCAATTTTATTTGGATGTTACTTTTGGCTTCTTTGGTATTAAAAGAAGACGGAGTACTAAATAGTAAAAAATCATTTTCACGTGCCTTGAATCCTTCAAATTGGTTTTCAAATTCAAATAATAATTCAATATTTGGAGCATAGTTGCTAAAATCACAACTTTAATGTTGATAATTTTTGCTAGTAGGAAAATGAACTAAATCGGAATTAACCATAAAACGGTGTTCTTTACAGTATACTTCTATAATTTGCAATGTTTTAAAAATGTATTTTATATATTTTTTTTAAATTCCATTTTATTATTATAATAAAATAATCTTTAAGCTTTGGGCCGTATTTTAGAATCTTGAGGGCCGCGTGTTTAACACCACTGATTTAAAATAAAAGAAACATCACGTTCAAACAGTTACAATAAATGATTAACAACTTGTTATACTTTCTTTTTATTTTTTTTTATTACATTTGATCCTTTTTGAATTGGTTTGTGCCAAATTATAAAAGGTATTCTTAAATATATGCTTTCTTCAATGAAATTGTTTTTATAAGTTCCACCCTTTTTTATGTATGAAATCTTGACGGGGATTATTTAGAGAGAGAAAAGTGTGTGTGAGTGTGTGAACATTAATGCGAATGTAAGTACAGATGTGTTAAATATTGTCCTAAATGAAAAAAAAACAATAGTGTTCTAATATGGACGTGACCATTATACATAATTTCTATTACACGGTCTAACGGATACCATCTAATAACACATAAATATTGTCTAGAGCCTATATGTTAAGAAATCGGTTTTGAATAGATAATCAGCTCATTCGTACATACAGTCAGAGAGGTAAACATATAAATATACCAACAGGTTGTGACGCGTACAAGTGAAATAGACATATAGAAAGAAACAAATTGATAAATCAATACGTGCTGTTAATAATAGCACCTCGATATTTTATGATAAATATTTATCAATACGTTTATTGGAATTGGCATGCAGTACCACACATGTGTGTGTGCCTATTATTATCAAGATATCTTTTTTTATTATAAATTTGTTGGTATCGTTGTAGCAAGTTTGTTAATAAATAACTATAAGTGTACACACACACACAACTCTTATGAGATATAATAATGTATTTGTAATGTGTAACAGTCATCTGGGCCTTACTTTTACATATTGACATCATTTTAGTTATAAGCTTTCATCACTTTTTATTGTGGCTTTATAATTTTATATTGATTGTATTATTTCTTTGGAACGAATGTGCTGAATTTTTTTAAATGTAAACAAGGATTTTATGTAAATATTTGAAGCAGGTCATGACTTGAGTCCCACTTTAAACGTTTTAAAAATTAGCGTATCACATATTATTCATAATGTATGGGATGAATTTGTATATATTTTTTTTTAATTTTTATTGTTAAATGTTTAAGCTGTACGCCTGACTTATTTGTCATTTTAGAATCATATGACTGTCATTTTATTATATTAATTTCGATGGATTTAGCTGGAAAGACTAGTTTTTTCTATGTATATTATTTTTTTTTTGTTCAGATAATATTTGCGAATTATTATTAGTTTTTTTTTAATATAATTGATGTTAGTTTGAAAATTGTTCTGTTTTTGTTAAAGATATTAATTTCTTTTGTCAGTTAACGCAAATAGAAGAATTGGTCATAGTGATATGAATTAAAAATTAAATTTATATACATACATAAATTAAATGGGTAATAAATGGTTTAATAAATAAATTCAATTATCGGTTTAATAAATAAATTAAATTATCATAGGTTTAATTAAAACTTCAGATAATTAATATCATCTCAGATGCCAATACTTTCCGAAGTGATACTTTATGCTTTTCTATTAATATAATTGTAACAAAAAACCGAAATCACTATAATAATGCAAATTCAATGTCAACGTAATGTGTAAATGGACATATGCATAGATGATTCACGTAATCGCGCATAATGTCAACGCTATTAAGTTTATATATATATATATATATATATATATATATATATATATATACATACATATATATATATATATATATATATATATATGCATATACAATATACATATATATATATATATATTTATACATATATCTATATATATATATATATATATATATATATATATATATATATATATATATATATATATAAAGAGATATTATGGATTTATCCATTACATGGACTGAATATTTTATTTAAAGAATTTTCAATTTAATCCTACAAGTGCGCATTTATTTATCTTGCTCAGAAACTAGTATATTTAAAAATGACCGTGGGATATGAGCATTGTAAACAACATTGATCGAAGATATTTGATATCGACGATTACATATGAACTCGATATCATTTGCACCCGCTGTGCAGAATCGTTATTTACAACCATGTATTTTAATAAACAACGATGGGCTTATAGCCAGTTATATTGAAGAAAAATGAATGTACGATTGCAAACTTTTCATATCGTCAGTAATGGCAGCCTTTCAATTTATTAACTAAAATTTTTATTGATCTCATGACTGGAATACATTAACTTTTATAAAAATAGATCGTCGCGGTGATTGATTTGTTTTCGTCCAGTGGTCACTGGTTAGCGTAATGTATCATTGATTCTTGGTAATAAGATTTTTTATACTTGCATGTTATGTTGCTGTATATCCAATGAGAAAATTTTATTTAATAGTAAATTTAAGGAAATAGTTTTTTTATAAAATAGAAAAGCTATAATATTAACTTTAATATATATATATATATAAAGTAATTAAAAGATAAATGTTTTGAGTTTAGTAAAATTAATATATGGAAACAAATTTACTTCCCATTAAAGAACTCTTTGGATCCCTTGAGACTGCTGTTGCAGACATTGGTCATAGAATAAATGAGAATTAAAGCAAACTAATGCTGCAAAGTAGAAGACGAAGGAGAAGATTAAGTTAAAACATCACCATTGATGATGATAATTTCGAGGTTGTAAACAATTTCACATACTTTGACTCAAACATCACCAGTGAAAATAAAGAATCTCAAGAAGTTTAAAAACGAATAGCAATAGCAAATAGAACATATTTTGAATTCTTGCCCATTTCTCTCTCTCTCTCTACTCTCTCTCTCTCATACACACACACACACAGTAGCTTACGAAAGGAGTGGCCCAAGGGGTTCTTGCACCCCCTAAAGGAAAAGGGGAAAAACAAATCAAAATCATCCCACGAAAATGCTTTTATCTACACAGAGAGATTATTATGTAACTATGACTGAAGTTATTCAAGAGCACTGTAAAAAGAAAAGAAAATTGGTATTAATCTTTAAATAAATTTTTATAATTACCTAATGAATTTTATTGAATTCATATTAAAAAATTTTTAGACGTTCAACTCCGACACCTAGATTTATTCCTGAACGCCACTGTATGTGTACTTGTATATATACACACACCCATACTTAATAAACATGTATCTTTGAAGGTGTAAATAACAAAAAATGTAAATGTTCACTCTGAAAAAAATAATTTTTTTAAAAAATAGAAAGTTGTAAAATGAAAGAATAAATTAAGTGTATCATTTTTTGAGTTTTATTATGAATTAACTACACACTTGGTCTTGACAGCATACGGAAGTAGTAATAGATTTAAATTGTAATGTAATATATATGTCCTTTTGTGTGTGTGTATATATATATATATATATATACATACACACACACACAGCATATACACATATACGTGTGTGTGTGTGTGTGTATGTATATATATATATAGTGTATGTATATGTATATATATATATATGTATGTATATATATATATATATATGTATGTATATATATATATATATATATATATATATATATATATATGTATGTCTATATATATATATATATATATATATATATATATATATATATATATATATATATATATATATATGTAGATCTGTAATGTATATAATAATTAATGAGATAATGTCTTCAGTCAACCTTAAAATGTAGAAAACTAATTAAAGCACGCATTCACAACAAACATCTAAAACATAAATTGTCATTTTTTCTGTAGCTGTAGAAAAAAAGGAGTCCAACAGAACAGTGACATAATCGCTATTTCAAAACCTGTTTTCGGATACTAAACGAGACACACATACACATTTAACGAGTGAGATAGAACTGTTTTACATATGTATATAAACATTTATATTAAATACATATATATATATATATATGTATATATATATATATATATGTATGTATGTATATGCATGCATAGACACAAATATGAATGTGTGTATATGGTTATATGTATGTATGTATTTTATATGTATATATGTATTTTATATGCATATGTAGATATGTTCACGAATCATGTTTGAAATTTATGGTTTTATTTACAATTCGCAAACATATGACCTTGACTTGACTATTAATTTAAATGAATTTATCATGCATTACTTGTAATTCTCCTGCTCAATTCAGAGATTGAATGATAGGATGTTCAAAACTTACCAGAGTCAATACAGTGTTGTGGGCCTGCTGTTATAAATATTAGTTTATTAAATGTACATATACATGTCTACATATACCTAAATACCTATATATACGTAACATACATACATATATATATATATATATATATATATATATATATATATATATATATATGTAGATATGTAGATATGTATATTCAGAGTATATGAATCGAGACGTAAAATAATACAATACTGTGGTATAAAATGAGATATATGTATGTGTATCGTTTACAGGAAATATTAATTGAGATAAATCTTTATAAATTATGAAAATTAATAACAACGGTGGGAGGTCATGGTCTTTTTTAATATAGTAATTACTGCTACTTATCATTCGTTCCGTATTTAGTAATTAGAAATAGGTAGAACGTGAAGTGAGCCAATTATATTTCCTTTATCGAACATTTATTAATATTTTTAAACATAAGACAGTTATAAAAATGCTGCAAAAATTATATATCTTTTATTACACACATCTACTCGTATATCGACCAACATAATATATTGTGATTTTTTTATATACTGTTATACTCTCATATTTCCTTACAAGCATACGGAAATTTTTCAGCCATGTTCAAATTATGTTCAAATTAAGTTGTATCCGTTTCAAACCTTTTATTAAAACAAATTCCACCAAAAACAAGGAAAAAATAGTTAATAACATAACAATGGCATAATTTAAACTGTCAGATAGGAAAGATGAATCCTGCGATTTACATATATTTTCGACGGTAATTTGCATATAAGCACAACAGATTTCGCATACAATAAGAACGCTTGTTGAGTAATATTACATATATATATATTTATATATATATATACATAATTAAATAAATTGTTATATAATAACTCCTTGAAAGGCACCTCTTTTGAAAGAAATATTATTATATTGTGTTTAAATATTAACAAAAAAAACATGTGTACATAAAATCAAATCAACGGCATGCTAAATTAAGATATGTAAATTGGTAGCCGTACTGATTCAAGGTTATATAAATATTTTCATTAACTCAAAATCGTGTTTTAAATATATCAATAAACAAAAGTGAGCAGGTTGTTTTTTTCATTTTTTGTAAAAAAAAGTATGTCTGAAAATATGGATAAACACATATGTTACATATGTTTCATTTGTTTTATTGGTTTGTTCTTAGTTTTTTGAAAACTGACCATTTCTCAATGAAGGATGCAAAACAGTTTTTAAAGAAATCATATACTATAATTAATAACTTATCATCCTTTTTCTTTTTTCATTTAACTTGACTAGTTATCACAACATACGAATGAAAATGCTATGAACTTTGTTAAAATTTATAGATATTTTTCAACAGTTTATAATTTTATATTCTCAAATAGTGTATTTTAAATATGTATTTCTGACTTATATTCTTTTCAATTTATTTAGAACGTACTTTTCAATGGCCTTTTTGTACATGTCTTAATTGAAAAGCTGTCTATTAATTTCAGAAAACCATTAGTGTAACGGTCTCATGAATTTTCTACAATTGTTACAATCATACATTGTTACATTTTTGATTCAATGATAACATAAGTTTCTTTTTAAAACATGTATTTTTCAGATTCTAAAATTATTAGGTTGGTAAAAAATAATTTCGGTTTGTGACCTTCAACATCATGTACATTTTTTAAGTTGTTTTAAGGGCTCCAGAACTGATGGGTGACTAATGCTTAACTTTTGTTCAAGCTCTTGAATTGTTGTGCTTGGTTCTGATTCAACTAACACCTTCAGTTGTCGTTATGAATTGAAAAAGAACACCTGCGACATTTATCTTCAAGGTTCTAGTTCCCATCACGAAGTTTTTGGACCGACCATTGCACTGTAATTTCCTTAACAGTACCCACATCAAAAGCATCGTTTAGTTTACGAGCAGTTTCTTCTGCTTTACCACCCATTCTGAACTCATATAAAAAGTTGCTCTTATTTGCTTCTTTTCCATCTTTAATTCGATAGCCCAATTTGGAGTAAAGTTAATAATAAAACCTGCCGCTGTCACCAAAATACAGACCAAAAAATGGACTTTAAAATGATATCATCATGAATACGTTGAAATTACATTTTCGTTGAAAAAGATTCAAGTTAGAATTCAGAAAACAAAAACCGTAATTATTTTCCTACCAACCTAATATTTTATAGAAATGTTCCTTATTTTAATTAGTTGTAAAATAAAGAAGATAATTTTTGATTAATTTGTTAAAAAGTTTTTCACTTATATTGAATAAAAAACAGTATGTAGAAAAAAACAATCTGGAAATTTTAATCATAAGAAAGCTAGCTGTAAAAATTTTGTTTAAAGTGGTTTATATTGAGTATATATTCTTTCTCAATATAATTTTTGGTATTGGGGTTAAATCTATTAAGGATTTTCTGTATCTACAAGTTTTGAGTATGATGGTTCAATGATGTGATATTTTTGAGGATGATGGCATAATCATTAAAATGCTTAAGAGTAAGAATGACAAATGACAATAATCTATTATTAAATATTTTTAAACAAAAATCTTTTTTTGGTTTATATGGAGTGTGAATAAGTTTGTATGTGAAACAGTTACTACACAGCAAAACAACAATAAAGAATTGCTGTTTACCTGTGTAGTAACTGTTGTTTATGTTAGTTTTGTTCGAATCTTGGATTCCATTAATTTCTACTTTTGATATCTTCTCTTATATATAAAAAGTCACATTTTTCGTCACTTTGTCCTGTGGGCAAAGTGACAAGTATCTGTATAGTGGCGAGAAATGTTTACTTTATGAGCTCTACGTTTTAAGTTTAATTCATTAAATTTCGTTCTCAGATATTTTTGATGTTTAAATATATTATGTTGTAAAAATCAATTAACATTTTTTTCTTTCTATTTTCCCATCAATTCTGATAGGTTTTATACTATTAACAAATAAATTTTGAACTGTAATTTATATTTAACTGGAAGAAAAGGAATCTGGTCATAAAGGAAAGGAATTTATGTATGTTCTGCAAGGTTCACAAAGAAGTTATACAATTCTTTATCTAAAATTAGTATCAATTATATGTTTATATATATATATATATATATATATATATATATATATATATATATGATTTGTTATGTACTTTTTGTATTTAAATTATCGGCTAATGCGACTAAAACAAGAAAAATTGTATTATAACCAGATGTTGCTATAAAAATGAAATGTTTGATAAGTTAATTATTAATTAAAAGTTTTAAGTTTATTTTATACCGCATGGATGGATTTTAATTTCTTTTAAGTTTTGTTTTAAATAATGTAATTCATATATTTTTTATTAAAAAAAAAACTCTTTTTCTTTTTGATTACGTAATAAGCACGATGAACACATTTTTAAACAGTGTGTTAATTGAAATGGATAGAAACTTTAAGTATCGTACAAAAAATACTTATTAAAATTAATTTAAAAATTCCAGCAGTAAAAGAAAATCAAAAAAAGCAGCTACCATCTTTTGTGGTTAGAATGTGTTATTTATAATTTCGTTATTACTTTCATTTTGTCCTTGAATTGCATTTCCCATTGCAGGTAATATAACAGACACCATCTGTTATTGTGCATGCGTTTGTGTTCGATGCGTGGGTATGGGTGGATTGGTAGTAGATTGTGTAACACTTGGATTCGCCAACAAAACGACCAACAGCTATGTGTTTCCGTTAATTAGTTTTTTTACGCATGGTAAAACATTATAATAGGACTTTCTATGTTCGAAATATTACATTATATAGTATGTATATATATATATATATATATATATATATATATATATATATATATATATATATATATATATATATATAGTATGTATATGCGTCAAATTTATTTCAATTATAAGGAATAGCAAAGAATAAAATAAGTATATTTTAAGCCTTCAGGACACTAAAAATTCTTTTCTAATGAGTGAATAAATATAAAAAACATTCTTTGGTAAGTGGCATATGTAAAATGATTTTATTTCTTTAATCATTTTTGTGCTGAATTAATTGAAGTTCAGAATAGAATAATATAAATTTTTATTGTGGTAAAGAATAAAAGTTGAAAACACAAAAAAATAAAATTGCAATTTTTGGAACAGTTTTTATTTTATTTCGGATATAGAAGTTACGGAAGGCGAATGATACAACATTGATTATTTAGTATTATTTGTTTATGGGAATTGAAAAGCCCGATTATACACAAAAAGTTAAGTTTATATATGTTTAAAAAATCATATTTATATTTTATATATATATTTATATATATAGGTGATTAAATTTAGGATATTCCACATGAAAATATTAAAAAACACAAATATTAAAAAAATCATATTATTTTATAAAAAACTTCTGAAATTTGACTGGTTAATCTTCGGAGCGCTTAATTTCGAGCCATTTTTATTTTTTTTCAAAATTTCACGTTCCATATGTGTGGTGAGAATTGTTTGCCGTCCAGTAGAAATAAATTTAAATGTGCTGATTTTTTAAAGTAATAAATAAGAGATAATAAATATATGTGTCAAATTTCATAACTATATTTGTATAAATGCAGAAATTATTCGTTTTTTTTATGTAAGTCGTGAGTACGTACACTTAGGACTTAACACTTACTTTTTTGTCTGACTGTAGATATATATATATATATATATATATACAGAGATATATATATATATATATATATATATATATATATATATATACAGAGAGAGATACAAAATCATGTGTATATATGTATACAAATATGAGAGAGAGAATATAGACTTAAATTATTAAGTTTCGAAAATAAACACGAACACTGTTTTTTAACGACCAATTTTTAAATTTTAATATTTATTTTCCTGTAGTATCTAGTACAGTAACCACAAATTGTATTACAACCAATCCTATGTGTAACACTATTAAAGTGGTTTGCAAGTCGAAAAGAGTCGAATTGTTCCTCCGCCGTTACCTCTTTTCATTTATCTGAGAGTGTATATATATAATATGTTAGTTCAACGACGACTCAATCCACATTATAATGGTGCGCAGATTTCGCCGTTTTCCAAAACGAGTTTTGTAATTTTCTAACAAACACACACACACACACACCCACATATATATATATATATATATATATATATATATATATATATATATATAAATGTGTGCGACAGGCGCATGTGGCGCCAGTCGCACAAATAATCACGTAAATAAACAATTGGATAGCGCATAGTGCGCTATGTGGCCGAATTTGCATAAAACTTGATGTTATTGCGTCATTTCGTTAAATTAAAATGCGCCAAATGGTTTCGTCGAGTCGTAATATATTGTCTGATTTGAATATTAGTATTACGGCATTGCATAAAAATGACATTCTTGTCGTTTGATTGTTTTCATGTGTACGATTAATTATTCGGTCGATGGAAATGATCAGACCAAAGTTAATGTATATTGTTGTCAGTGTAATTGTAGAAAAATGAGAAACGAACAGTTGATTCATATTGCGAAGCAATTTAGATATTCAGAATGTAAATTGTCTAATTTTTAAAATAGGATTCTTTTTTATATTTTAAATATTTTTTTTAAGTATTGTTATATTTTATAAAGTTGAATCGACTTTGAATATTTATAACAAGTAATTTTTTTCTTGATTTTTGCGTTTCTGCGAATAACTAAGAGTACACCTAACCATCGATTTACACGGTAGATTGGTGTTATCTAATAGAAATCGTGCAATTAGCGTCTACGTCTCATATTAAAAGTAAGGGATAGGTTTTTACAAATCCTCAATGAGACAGTATTATTTATTTTTAATAAAACTAGATAATATATTTTACACATTAATTCGACTGCAAGGACCTTCCTCAGTTATTTTGTGCAGTTCTTTAGGGTATTCTTTAGCAGCCTTTGCATCAGCGGATGCTATTTCCTCTTTTATTTAACATTGTGTAAGGAATAACTCCTTTTAAACTTCTCGAACCATTATTTACTTCCTGAAAACACGATTGTTTGACTTGAAGATGATGATTGTTTGGTCTTGAGGATATCATTGAAAATTTTCATTTGTTTAGCATTTTCGCTGTTATCTCGAATTGATACCGTTACTTCAATTCAGAAGAGAAAATGCGAAGTGAGAGTTTCTGTTATCGTTAGGATGCAAGGAAGTAAGAAACTTTATAGTAGTGTGTCTGCTTATTATTTTGCAAAGCAGTGTAAATAGAAAGCTTTTTTATATTTGCGCGAAAGTGTTTTCAAACAACTTTTTTTTTGCAATTCTGTGACTGTGTTAAACTGAAATAATGCCGTATTGAAGTTTTTCCGCATTTATTCAACCGTGTAAACCGAAACCGTACAATTAGAGTACAGTGTAAATCGTGGGTTAGGTGTATAAGTTGTTCTAGCCAAAAAAATCCAAATGGATAATACAAAGTCATCAAGAAAGTGTACTTTTTTAAATTCAAATATATTTCCAAAGAAACAAGCTAAATAAATGTGCTTTTAATACATAGAAGTTTCACACTATTCTGTTCTAATGTCTTGTTTTGAGCACTATTGATAATTCTATAAACATTAAAATAATATTGTAATTCCTTCCAAGTACACATACCAATGAGTATCATTACTACATGGGTGCTTGTACTGTCTTTTAAATTATTGAATTTACAGATTTTCTCTCAGTAAATATCACTCTTGATGTATTCTTCTTGTAGAAAAAAAATGTACAATATCAGGGTTTTTGGAGACCATAAAACAGGTCTTAACTATTTCAGTCCAGTTCAGTCGGTTTCTTGAACTTCGTATTGTGGCACGTGATAAACATTGATTCTGTAGTAAATTGAAACTTCAATCTTTTCTTTTGAATAGAGTTTCCTTCTTTGGAACAAAGTATAGTTTAAATTTTATGTTTAATTTGAATTTTGTGCACGTTAAATTGTAAACATTATGTAGAATGTTTGGTTAGTAATCTTTGGAATTCCAAAATCAAACTAAGACGAACGACTGTCTTTTTGAGACTTTGCATACAGGACTGGCATTCATTTTATACTACTCTCGTCAGTTAAATTGTTTTTGTGTCGATTTCAATTATTTATATTGAATGTTACATTAACCTTTTCATTTATGTAAGCGCTTGTAGGCACTCAACTCATATCGCATGTACAGTGCTTTAGGCCCTCAATGGACATTGTCGAGATGGTGCTGTTGAGGCCTCAAGGCGTATATTTATTATACAAGCCAAAGGTTACATCTCATAGCATCAGTCACGGCAGAATATTTATCTTCTACCACGCGCGCTCTGTGTTAGATTTCGCCGCAGCGAAAGGGTTAAATTCTTTAAATGATTGCGTACTAGATTTATCTTTCGTCTTCTATTCTATATTTAAGTTAAATTTTATTTTCGACCACAACTGATTTAAATTCTTTTTATACTGTAACACACTATGTTTTCTGTTGCATGCTTACAATTTCACTGATAAATAAATTGCCAATGACTCAGGACTGCAATTTAGGTCTCAATTATGAATATATCAGTCGTCAAACGAGTATATGAATCACATATGAAAACTGTAATCATATGTTTTTATCTCTGTGATTCCGTTAATATGTTGTCCTGTTGGTCTTTCGTCCTTTCATATTAATTAAGGTATATGTTCTCCACTACTAGCTTCAGCACGAATGTTATCCTCAGGTAGGTGTTGAAGATCAATTTTAAATCTGATTCATGTTCGTATTTGTTTAAATTGGGAATGTTTTATAATATTAGGGTATAAATAATAACTCACTATGTGTGTTTGTTTAATCATTTTTATTTTTATATGTTTCGAAATTTTCAAGAATACTGAAATTTATTTAGTTATTTATAATTTTTATTTATTTATACTAATATTTGTTTGTAATTATTGTCACAAATAATAATATATGTTAATAATATTAAATAATATATACTACAAATATAAATTATTAATTAATGTTTGTGTCTTTGATGTTGTTTCGTTTCTAAAATTTGTTTAGCAAAAATTAAATTGGTTTTATTGTATTTAATACAATTAATGTATTCTGGTATAACCGTCTATACATTTTCTGCTCATTTAGTCGTTCTTGTTTAGCTGTTTTTCATTACATGTATTACATTTTAATTTATAGATTCTATTCAGATTACATATATATATATATATATATATATATATATATATATATATATATATATAGATATACATACATACATACATTCATATATATGTACGTGCATACGTACATACATACATACGTACATACGTACATACGTACATACATACATACATACATACATACATACATACATACATACATACATACATACATACATACATACATACATACATACATACGTACATATAGATATACATACATACATACATATAGATATACATACATATGGATAAATTTAAACGAGGTATATAAATGAAAATTTTATATATTTAATTAAGAATATGTCAGTCAACCGAGCAGGAAATAGTATATTTTTATTATTATTATTTTAATTTCTTGGTAATTCAATTCTTGTTCTGTCATTCATTGACAATTCATGAGATCAGTAGTTCATTTGAATAATAGTCTACTGAGTATTAATTTCTTGTTCGAATTTGAATATTATTGAAAATAGAAAAATAATGATTGATAATCATTTTCTGACTGGTTAGGTCGGCTTGTTGGTGAGCTGGGTGCTGTGCTCGAATCTCATGACCCATATCGCAGAATTGTGTATTAAGTTTCTTTTATACATACATGTATATAAATACATATACATATATGTATATATATGTGTATATAAATATATATATATATA
>CM068321.1:5415927-5543427 GCA_034766995.1 Acanthacorydalis orientalis | reverse complement strand
ACTTTGTCTTCAGGATAAAGTCCATTGTGACAAGAATGTTCGCTTTGTCAACATTAGTAAATATGTGCTATATTTTTTCGTTTCATCAAAATATTGAACATGTGATTGATTAATGTATTGTATTTTAATATACTAATGCGGGTAATGTCTTTATTGTTGGAAATAATATTTTTCAAATGTTCTATATACACACGCATCAGTTTATTAAAATTCATAATTACTTATTGAATAATTAAATAAAATTAAAAAATGTGTAAGTAATTATTTTATGAAAGTGAATTTAGTAAATATTAACTATTTATGTCAAAAATACTGTTTTTCCACTTTGAATACAAGACAACCCAGTAAAAAATATTTTTAAAGAATATCGATATTTCCATTTTACGAAATCTCTTCTTATATAGAAAAACTCACATTTCTCGTCACTTTGTCTGCAGAAGTATCTGTGATGACGAGAAATGTTTGCTTTATCAGTTCATAATTTTCAAGTTTATTAAAATTCGTCCTTAGGTATTTTTTATAGGTTTAAATATATTTTGTTGTAAAAATCAATAAACTGTTTTTTCTTTCTATGTTTCTTTCTATTTTCTTGTCAATTTTGACGGGATATGTACTAGTATATTGATATAGACATATTTATTTTTACTAAAATATTTTTTGGAAATTATTGTTTTGCTATTATCAAATATGTTTTCAATTATTAAAACTTAAATACAACAGGAAAAAATGTGTTGTATAACATTTTAACAAATTGACTGCCCTGCCAATTTGGAGATGTTCACCGAGAGGCAAACCTATTTTTTTTTCTTTCAACATTAAACTATATACATAACATATATTTTTTTATAGTCATGGCCTGGGTGTTGAAAATACGTTTCTATCATATTTGATAGTCATAGCCTGCAGGAAAACATCACTGGCTATCATAAGTAATAGCCATGACAGTCAGTGTGTTAGAGAAAAAAAAATTTTTAAATAACCATTTTATTTTATGGTAAATTAGTGAAAAGTAAATAAAAAACAAAAGAAAAATCGCCTGAAAAATCTATATTTCTTTTTCACAAATGAATTCTTTTCTTACTTCAACCCCGCAAGTAAACAGTTCTAATTATAAATATTCAATAAATTATTTTGGATTGTTACTTATGCATGTCGAGGGCGGTGCTATCATCTTCAAAATGCGAAGGTACAAAATAATCTCTTAAAATTCAATTAAATTTTAAAATAATTAAATGATTTATTGAACATTTTCGATCACAAAATTTTTTTCTGGTTTGTGAGAATGAAAAGCAATTCACGTATAAGAATGACTTTATTCACATTGTAAACGAAGAGTTAAAAAACGACATCATGTCAGTAATTTTGAAGTTGAGGTGCAAAAACGTAAATGGAAAAAAATATGAAAATTATCTTATGTTCGAATGGAAATGTAGAATTTCATTTCATCTTCAAATAATTCTTTTTTTAGATTTTGTGCATGTCATTGAAAATCGTTGAATAAATTAGTTTTTTGTACATTTTTCAATTTTTCGTTTTAACAGAGGCTGAAATTACAAATGTTCATTTTTTAACGACATATTTAAGTTTTCTTGATTTTATAGCTTTGAATCATGTCAGCAACTAGTTTCGGCATGTCTGAAATCTTAAGATAGCAGTAGATTACTTTGGAATTACTTACAAATGTCAAAAAATAGCATACGTACATTATGTATATTTTTTAATGTTTAGATGCATATATGAAAAACTCACTAGGAATGAGCGCGAATGGTTGACATGTCTTGAATATTAGATGCATAGCTAGCTATGTGTGTGTATACAATTAGTGTATATATTTGGACATGACTGACTTGTTCCTATGCTATTTACTACAAATTATTTAACACACAAACTTATAAAAAAAAGCCTTTTATTTATAATTCGGAATCCAGACGGAATTATAAACCATCTGTGTATATGCTCTTTTGTATTAAAAGCGGCTACAGAACGATCGAAATGACAACAGTTCGATAAGTGACGACGGAATATTTATTTTGTTGTCCGAAAATTGTAGATCCCAACGAGGGGCCCCACGACGACGATCGTGCACACATTTGGAATGTATGTGTGTGTGTACATAAACAAACGTCGTCGTCGATGCTTCTCATTTCGTCAGTCTATTTTTATACGACACGTTTTCCTTCCCTGCAGAACAGCGCTTACTGAATACATACACACATATCACGACCGTTTCATATTTTTTTTCTCTTATAAAAATTTCAAGTTCATGTAATATGTTTTGTGCAACGGCGGGATATGGTGTGCTACTTGCTTGCTTCTGTTTACTGCCACTTTGCTCGGTTATGTCACTCAAGCAGGGACAGCTTACACACACACGTATATATATATACACCTACACACACACACACACAAATGTATGTATATCACTCCCGCTAGGTAGTTTGTATGAAAACACGCGATATAAACATATAAAATGTTCGGGACAAACGTTGTGTGCAGAAAAGTCTAGTGAATAGATGTAGTAGATTGATAATGACATAATATTGTTGAAATATGTGAACACGGTGTGATTTTTTTGTACGGAAAAATATATTGTTATATTGTATGAAAGGATATATTGAAAAGTTTATATTGAAGGAAACTGTTTATTCCATGACTTGAGTATTTTTTATAAAGCTCGTTTTAAATTCACACTTTTATCTCGTTTTAAATTTATTGTTCTAAACTAATTTTTAATATTTCATAAATAGCACAAGAATTCTTGATTTGTTGGTAACGAATTACATTAAATTATTTTCGTTTAATCATTTTTATGATGGTAGATTAGGTTTAAATAATATTTTTAAATTATTTATAGATATTCCATCTGATATAATATGCATATTGAAACATACATACATTCATACATACATATATATATATATATATATATATATATATATATATATATGTATGTATGTATGGTTGTATGTATGTATATAAAATCAAAATTATCGACAAAAAATAAAAAAAGTCCATGACGTCGACTTATTTATTTGGGGCGAGGTTTCTACTGTACCCAAACATGTTTGTATTCTTTATATACAAAATCAAATTTATCCACAAAAAACTAAAAAAGTCCATGATTTTACTTATTTATTTGGGAGGAGGCTTCTATGATACACAAATATGTCTATTGTTTCGTTGGGTGTTAAGTACATGCTTATAAATTGACAAGTGGGGTGAGCGTAGCAAGCTTGGGAGCTGACGAGCGAAGCGAGTAGGGGGAAGAGCCCCCTAGTATATATATATATATATATATATATATATATATATAAATATATATGTGTGTGTATATAAAATCATCATCAGCTTCTGTCAATTCACTGCTGTTTAAAAAGGCCTCTTCCATGACTTTCCATTATGATGATTGAATGCTTCTTTTCCACTGATTTCCAATAAAATTTCCAATTTTCTCATCTTTCCTTTATATATATATATATATATATATATATATATATATATATATACACACACACATATGTACATACACATACATACAAAGTCATCCATCATCCTCTGTCAATCCGCTGCTGTATAAAGGCCTCTTCCATGATTTTCCATTTTATACGATTGAAGGCCTCTTTTCCACTGATTGCCAATAAAATTTTCATTTTCCTTATCCTACTTGTTCATTTGTTCCTTTCTTAGTTTCTTTTTATATCCCTTGGTTCCCATTTAATAATTTTCATTATCCATCGGTTGTCTTCTCTTCTCGTAACATGTCCCGCCCATTTCCATTTAAGACTAATATATATATATATATATATATATATATATATATATATATATATATATATAATGTGTTTAATAGCTTTTAAAATAAAACTGTTTTTTTTCTAATAATGAAAGTCTTTATCTTGAATGAAATAGTGTTCAACTTTTAAATAACTTCTATGGATGTTTTAGTTCACACATATGTTAAGTTACAAAATAGTAATATGTTTCAGAAGCAACAATTGAATGTTAATGACTTTTATTTAAAGAAAGTTTGTTATATAATGTCATTGCAAATATAAATCTTTATATTATATACATACCATATTAATGACATTTTTTTCGTCAGTTGTTTTAAGAAAACCTGTCAAGAAAATTGTTACCAAAATCGATAGTTATATATTTACTATATTTCTATATATAATATATTTGTTATATATTTATATAAGCTATATATATATATATATATATATATATATATATTTGCTAAATATTTTTGTTTTTATATAAGCTATAATTTTGCAATGATTTTAATAGAATTAATATATACCTGTTGAAGCAAAAAATAAATCAGTTATTTCATTCTATTAAAATAACAAGATTTTAGTTGTGAAACAATCAAATTTTTAATTAAATTTTTTTTAACTCGAATTATAAAACAGCTCTATAAATATAATACAAAAGGGATTAATTAAACAACTTTTTTTACTTTTTATCCATTATCATCAATCGGATGATAATTATTCTTGATAATAGATAATTGAGTAAATATGATAGATACAATATATTAGGTTGATAGGAAAATAATTCCGGTTTTTGTTTTCTGAATACTAACGTTAATTTTTTTCAATGAAGTGTCATTTTATCGTGTTCATGTTAATATCATTTTAAAGTGCATTTTTCGATATGTATTTTGGTAACATCGTCGTTAGTTTTATTATTAATTTTGTTTCAAATTTTGCTATTGAATTAAAGATGGAAAAGAAGCAAATAAGAGTATTTTTTGTATGAGTTCAAAACGGGTGGTGAAGCAGTAGAAATTGCTCGTAAACTAATCGATGCTTTGGTGTGGGTACTGTTAAGGACCTTACTGTGTAATAGTGGTTTCAAAAATTTCCGTGCTAGGGACAAGAGTCATGAAGGTAAAGAAGGTTTCAGCCGTTCTTCTTCAGTTCATATCGACCAACTGAAGGTGTTAGTTGAATCAAAACCATGCACAACAATTCGAGAACTTGCACAAAAGTTAGACGTCGTTAGTCATCCAACAGTTCTGGACCAATTAAAACAGCTAGGAAAATCAAATGTGAATGAACTTGAAGGTCATAAACCGCAATTATTTTTGTACTGATCTAATAGTTCTGGTACAGTAAAATCACTATTGATCATTTTTGATTGTTGCTTATGCGCATTTCGAAGGCGATGCCATTATCTTGTTAAGTTACAGGTGGCACTGAAGATGATGTCGAAAAAAAGAATTTATTTTTGAAAAAGAATTGCCAGTGCCAGAAGTATATTATAATAATATCATTGATAACGTTTTGATGTTCTTTTTTGAAAGCTTTGTATTTAATTATCACAGTATTTTAACATCTGAAAACTACTTAAAAATCATCAATTATATAAATATGTATAACACTAAAAATTATTAAAGTAGTTCTTATCATAAAAACAATGGTATTAATATTCGCTCTTTTTCAATTATTTAATTATCGTTTATTCTTTGAACTAAGTATTACTTTAGTTTTTTCTCTGCTCAGACTTATTTTTCTCCAAACAATTATGAAAAAAATCCACAAAAGGTGAATAGACTCAATAAGTATTTCATATAATCAAGTTAATTTCATCTTGTACCATTTTTTACCACAGTAGTTCACGAACAATGTATTAGTGTATTTCCTGCGATAGACAATGGCAATTTAGTAAGATGCATATCTGCTAAATACATATACAAATAGTATTCTTTTTTTAGACAGCAACACTAAAAGAAAAAAAAACTGCAATTCAAAAAATCTACTTTATTGATATCATTGTACATGTGTCTTATTTCTCACTGTCCAGAGCCGTTCTTTTTGTTTTATTGCAGTTTTATTGGAATTGTTGTATGGATATAAATTATGGCTTTCGTATGGAAATTTATACTGATAATTCTGTTTATTTTTCTTTTATCCTGTGAGTGATGAAAGATATCGGTATTTTGAGCTTTATTTGGACTCATTGTTTGCCGTATATACTGTACCTCACTTGTAGCCACCTTGAAAAAGTCAGGTATTGATTTTTTTATAATTTTCGAATTTTGTTGTGACTTCTTATAGTTTTTATTTTATTTTCTTTGTTAAAATGTTCACTGTATTAAGAATATATATTTTTTTCCACACACTTAAAAGAAATCTGTTAACTCTCACAATATATGGATATTACTTTCAATAGAATCTCCATATTAGGTTCGATATTATTTAACGACATTCCCATGTAATTCATATCTTTGCTAACAACAGCATTTTTTTTCTGAATCATATAGAGTTAGTGCATTTATTATTGAAAGGTGACAAATGCATTTTTTTAAAAAAAAAAACATTTTATAAAATAGAAAATTACGTTTAAAACTAACAAAATTGAAGTTTTTTTGTACAAAAAAAGGTATAACATAAATAAAAAAAAATTAGTATATTAAGAACAATATTAGATGGACAAACTATGTCAAATATCTAGGCATATATCTTGATAACAAGTGACTTTCACAGCACAAACAAAGTATAGTTCAGCAAAAGGATATAGTATCATTTAAATTGTTTCCTCTGTTTAACAAATGGTCACATTCGAACATAGCAAACAAAAAACTAATATATTTATTTAACTATAATATGATCAATATTGTTATATGGTGCCCTAGTTAGAGTGAGTAATACATCCGAAATAAAGATGCAGATACTTGAAATAATAAGTCCATCTCTTCGATTAATAAAAAACTACCCAAGAGATACAAATTCATAGAAACTTGACATAGTGAATTAAATGTACCATATTTAAGACAATTAAAAAACAGTGGTTTTTTTTCAAAGTGCAAAGAAAATGTCAATCAATCCATTAATTCAATTATAAACAGTACATTACAAACATTGAACTACAAAGTATACAAATATAAACGAATAAAACCCATATTACTCTGAAATTTTAAACTAATTTTCTTTGATAAATCACGGTTTTTGTGCGAAATTTTTCCTTGTTTGTTCTATTATATAAATATTGGATAATTAAGTCAGTGTTTTATTACAAAAATAATGATACAATGTATAAGAGCAATATGAAACTCTTTAACAATAAGTATATAATTATTTGTATAAAAAAGTAATAACTTTATTTTATTCTTTAATTTTACATTTACATACATGTTTACATAATTTTTTGAGGTGAACATATTCTAATCACCGTGAATGAATATATATATATATATATATATATATATATATATATATATATATATTCACGGTGATTAGAATTGGTTCACCTCAAAAAATTTTAAATTTATTATAAGGATTGTATTTCTTATAATTTAAGGGTCCAATGCAATTAATTTTTTGGAATTTGATATGATTACCTAATTTAGTCATGATAATGTAAGAAATGGCACAAGAAATATGTTGTAGCAGATTTTAACAAACAAGGAATTTTAGAGCCTATTTTATGATCGATGATTCAGTTTTTTTTTGTAAATTAAAACAAAATTCAAAAGACATTTTTAATTTCATTATACGAATATATATACAACGATTTAATTCGCACATAAAATTAATATTTGGTCGATCTTTTTTTGATTATATTAGGTTGGTAGAAAAGTAATTGCGGTATGACCATCAAATTCATATACAGTTTTTAATTTTAAGTGGTTTTGAGTGGTGCAGAACTATTTTGAATGATTAACTTTTGACTTTTGTGAGAGCTCTCGAAATGTTGTGTGTGGTTCTGATTCAATTAACCTGCTTTATCAACCGTTTTGAACTCGTACAAAAATTTTGTTCTTCTTTGCTTCTATTCTATTTTTAATTAAGTATTTCAGTTTGAAGCAAAATTAATAATAAATCCAAAGTCGATGTTACCAAAATGTAGATCGAAAAATTTACTTTAAAATTATATTAACAAGAACACGATGAAATGACACTCATTGAAAAAAATACGATTAAAATTCAGGAAACAAAAACCGCAATTATTTTCTTACCAGCCTAATATTACTACGGCTTTAGTGTGTTGCGGCATGGAATTCACTAATTCTACGATAAAATCTTTCGTCAATCCTTTGTTCAACTTTTTCTCCAATACTGAATTTATTTGTTGCACTTTTTTTTGCTTAATTTATGTTTTATTGCACTCCAGATATTTTCTATTGGGTTGATACCAGTGCTTCTTCCTCTTTTTCTAATGGCATTGTCGTAACTCCAGTTTCTTGTAAGTGGTTACATATGGCAAATTAACTGAAACACTCAATTTTTTCTACAAATTCTTATTAACAGTGAATAAACTTTTAATAAAAACTAAAAGTTACCTTGTGTAACATGATATGGTTCAGAATTCTGCTAGAAGATAACAGAGTTACAGTATGAAAGATGATTATGCATCGAAGATAAAAAAAAATATAATTTAGAATTTTTTATACCTTTGTCGATTAATAAAACAGAAACACCAATTGAAAATATTACACCATATATGAAAATATTACACCATAATAAGAAAAACATCCTGAAATAATTTGATTTTGAGAACGGCTTACAATTATCAAGATGCACTTTTCCAAAAAAATGTTCTCCGCTTGATCACCGTAGGCACTAAAAAATGCCAGAGCAAAAAGAGTTGATTTTGTATTCAACTGAAAACATGATTTTTCGTCAGTTCTATGCTCTTCAACTTTCATGGGTTATTGTCTAGTTTAAGTTTTCTTTTTTCATTTTACCTCTTAGAAATGTTTTTTGACAGGTCGTTGTCTATGTAATCCGTTCTACTCCAATCACTTCCGAACAATTGGTTTATTGAAAATTGACCTGATAGTTCTGCTGTTACTTCTGTAGCTATTTTAAGTTGATCCTGTCAAGGTAGATGAATTGACAAATAATCTTTTTTCTTAGTGGTCTTTTTAACTTGACCACATTGTTTCTTTTGTTCTGTTGTACCCAATTCTCTTTTTTCAAAATTATTATCACTGATCTCTAAGAACATGTAATTCTTTTAGAAATATTGCGTGTTGACAGTTCGACATTCGCTAAACTAATAATTTTTTTTCTCCGGAGATATATGAAGACATTATTGCTATTTTGTAAGACGGTCAAAGAAATCTTCCACTTTCAAATCTCAAACATAATTGAATCATTTCTAGTTAGGACATGTATTTAACAGGGTGATAGTAAACAACCCAGGTAATTAATGTTTTCTTTTAAGGACGTAAAACCATAATATTTAGGGGTAAAACCATAATAACCATTTTCAATGACCGTGACGGTATGTGTGTGTGCGTGTGTGTGTGGTGTATATATATATATATATATATATATATATATATATATATATATATATATTATATCTGATTCAATTTAGGCTTCCATATGAAAGTATTGAAAAAAATCACAAATGTTATTTTTTATTTAATATTTTAGTTCAATTGTGTTTTAGTATTGAATTGAATTAAAATACTAAGTAAAAAATAAAATGATTTTTTTACATTTTTTTTTAATGCTTCAGGTGAAAGTCTAAGTCGGATCAATATATATATATATATTATATATACACATTTATTGCATGTATTAATCATAAATAGTGTATTATTTTAAAAAACTGACGTTTAAATGAAAATTATGTTAATGATGGTAAATGTTCGACAAATGTAAATAAAACACACGCCACTGTTCGCATATTTTTCAATTTGCATCGGAAAATAGTCAAGAGGTGACGTGAACTCGAACGAATAACATAATAGAGCGTGGTTAAATTATTTCACAGGCAGTAGATTAAAGAGTTTGGGCGTAGGTATATATATAATCGAAACACATAATCTAACCTTGTGTTTGGAACATTTGCATGAGATTATGCGTCACCCGAATACTACACTACTCACTCATTATTACTTATTTAATACCGCTCGGCCAGGAACGTACACTGAAATTTAAACGAAAACGTCATGTTTTTGTTGATTTGTATCTTTGACCGTGACTGAAATCGTTCACGGTTTCAATTGTCAATTTTCACAAAGTTGTTTTAGTAATCGAAATGTTTTAAAAAACATATATTTAAGAAATAGTTAATTTATTTTTTTGTGAAAAATAAGTCTTAATATTAATGTCATAGAATTATCAGAAGTTTTATTTTGTTATTTTAAACTGAACTTCAGTTTGATTGTAAATAATCTTCAAATTAATTGAAGAAATTTACTGGAAAAAAATAATTGACAAATTAATTTGTATTAAAAATAAATGAAAATTGGAACAAAAAATGATTTAAAAATAGTTGCAGTTTTTTTTAAATATGTGTATCAATTGTGTTAGAATTTTTTTAGATGAGAAAGTGACATGGTTTTAATAGCTTCCATAAGTTCCCTGATTAATATTCTCTTGATTTATATTACAATCGTTTACTTTTCAGATTTAAATTATGTTATACAAACGAATTTTCATTTAAATAAAAAAAAGTACTTAGAATCAATTAGCTATTCCTTTTCTTGTCACTTTTGTTTTCAAAAAATTTAATATGTTTAATAAAAATTAAACATAAAAAATGTATAAAAATATAAAATATATGCATATGTTTTTTAATGGGTTTATTGATTTAAATTGGTACTAGTTTTTGACCAAATACACAGTTCTGAGTTTGCGGCTAAATTTACTTTCACAAATACTTTCTTTTTTCACTCCCAAAACCGCATTTTTCTGATTAAAATTATTCAATAAATCAGTAATTAATCAATTTTGATTAATCTGATTTCATTGTCATTCTCAGAGCACTAAAGAACATAAAAATTAAGTTAGAAAATGATTAATAATTACTTATTGAACATATTTGACGAAACATTTTTTGGTAGTTTGTTAGAAGAAAAAAAACCTATGAAATTTAACTGCTTATTTTGTTCTGAGGGGTCTTCGTCTTTTAGATCAGCTCAATGTTTGCGTTCTGGTTTTGGTACGTGTGGCATTTTCATATGGATTTTAAAGACTCATATACTGTAAAGTTTGAGAAAGAATCTTTAAAAATTGTTACAAGATGGGGTTACCTTTGCGAAAATCGGCCGCGGAAAGTAGACATTCACCTGCTCTTAAAAAAAGAGAACCATCAAGACAACATACCAACAGGATCACTGGTATAAAATATTACAATTATAATAATAATAACTATACTTATTTGAAAAACCTTTTATTCTTTTAAAACCTTATGTGAAAGAAATAAAATTATCTCTTATATTTTTCGATTCATTTATGATTTTTTATCCAGTTTATGCTAGTTTCTTTTTGAAAATATTCAGGTATAAACATAAAAGCATAGAAAAGATTGGTCCATAAATATTTAAGTTAGAAATCAATTTCTTTTTTTTTCTTGTAAATTAATGGTCACGCAAATTTTTTATTTGTGAATTGCTCAACGAAATTTAGTGTATGGAGTAACCGAATACGAATTATGTGAATTTTATGTAAATTTGTGTACATATTTACGTGTTGTAATGGATACATTTAAAATATATTTGACTAATAATATGCTCGCTATCACTTAATTGACCTAATGAATGCTATTATCATACAGAATAGCTTTAAACCAAAATATGCGTGCAGTATATACAATTGTCACATAGCCATATTATATATATATATATATATATATATACATACTTTTATATATATATATATATATATATATATATATATATATATGTGTGTTATGTATGTACGTGAAAAACAGGTTTTTTAATTTACTTTCGCAGAGGTTGTTATAGTTTTAGTGTGCCGACATTTACATAAAATTAAATTTAATCTGGTTATACTGATTTTGTATGATTATATATATATATATATGTATGTATATATATATATATATATATATATATATATATATATATAAAATTGTGCGTGATTTAATTTCATGAAATTAAAATTGAAGAATTTTTATTCAGGACATAATTTTATAATTTTCAGTTCTGTATATATATATTTATTTGAATTGTTCTTTTTAGAGCTTTTATCATTTACATAAAAATTATATTCTTTTATCAGTTGTATAAAAAATAGAACACGTTTCATTATATTTCCTACTCTCTTTTACAAATATACAGTGTTGGACATATCTTTAGGGACATTTGATAAATATTTGAAAAATAAATAAGAATTAAAAAGTAAATTAAATCATATAACTTTTCTATAATTATTGTTTTTATTTAAATTCTATTTGAATACATACATACACAAACATAAATATATATATATATATATATATATATATATATATATATATATATATTTCCGTATAAATAGAACGTCTAAATGTACTTTTTGACTATTTTATTAAAGTAATTTATATTTTTTTTAATATTTTGTCACGTATCTTATTTTTCATAACTTCGTGACAATGTCTAGGCATTGATTCTACTAAATGCTGGCAACGCTCTAATGTATTAGTTTCCCACGCCTCTTTTAAAGCTAATTTATAACTCATTCTTATTTTTAGGCCCTTTTTTCCTACACTCTCCTTAACATCTTTCCATAGGTTTTCTATTGGATTCAAATCCAGAGACTGTGCTGGCTATTGCATTACAGTTACATTATTTACCTGCAGAAACTCTTTCGGGAACTTTGAAATGTAATTCGGGTTATTATCTTGCTGAAAAGTCCATCGAATTGGCATATTTTCTTCAGTAAACAGGAGTATTACTCCTTTTAATCAATTATCGATATAATATTTGGCACCATATTCTCGTTAATACGAAATATTGGCCCAACACCGTAAAAAGAAAATCATGCACATACTATTGTATTTTCTACCTCCATGCTTTAACGTTTTCCTAGTATATTTGTGATCCAGTGGTTTATTTGTTGGTTTTCTTAGAAATAGTGAATGATCATGTGATTTTTGTGGTCTTTAGTGTAAAGAAATTGTTACATATTTTAACATCGTAATTTATGTTAATTTTTATACATTTTTCCAATAAAAAATTTACTGCTTAAAAAATACACTGATTATTTGTGTGTATTATTTGTTAATTTCTTTTATTTGATAAGAAGAAGCGAGTGGGTGGCGGAAACCTCGTCATTATGAACAATGTTTTTGTTTTTATGGAATCTAGATTATATGCAGTTTACATGCTTTTAAAATTTTAATTCAAAATTTTTGCTTATGACTTGCATAATTTATATTGAATATTCTTGTTATTGGCATTATCAGACTTACATTAAACGTATGTATCCCCCTGTGGGTGTGTAAAAGAGAGTTACAAATGATAATATTGGAAAAACATAGTACTAAAGTCGACTCACCCAAATACTAGTTCTTAGGTACTATTTTTTTTTTTTTTTTGATTTTTGTAAAAATCAAAATACTAAATCTTAAAACTATGTTTACATAAAACGTATATGAATGTATTATATATATATATATATATATATATATATATATATTTATTTGTATGTATGTTACTTATGTACATTTGGAAGCATAATCGTCAAATTTTATACACCTGTATAATAAAATTTCACCTTTCTCTCCTCATCAATCATTCTTATATATATATATATATATGTATGATATATGTATATGTATGTATATGTTGTAAATATGTCGTGTAATACACGCCTGTTTATTTTTCTCACGGATGAGTGAGTAGTGACATGGTGCATTTTTTTTCTCTTGTACAGTAATATATAGGTCAACAAATAAAAGATTACATGAGATCAAAATATATACATCTATGCGTAGAGTGAGTGAAATCATACAAAAGAATCATTGATATGCAAACTTTTATATGTATTCGTGTATATTTAATGATTCTTGGTTAAAATTACAATAAGACGTGTACGTTAAGAATAGTTCAGTTTTTTTTTCGGTAGAATAAATCGAATATATATTTAAATCATGCTAGATTGGAAAAAAATCTCAGAACTAGTGCAATGCTTCAGAAAACACAGATGATATGAATAAAACAGACTGGCAGGGAACATAAACAGCGTGGCCTTAAAATAGAGTGGTTTTTTTAAGAGCATCACGAGATCTGTTTAACTGTTGTAAACACTTCATTCAGTATACGAACTTTAAGGTTGAAAATGTTCGTTAGTATATATATATATATATATATATATATATATATATATATATATATATATATATATATATAAAATCAAAGTGTAATTTATTTTTAGAACTATCATAGTTACTTAAAATATTTTGGATTTTTATTTTTTGTGTGTTATTTCTATTGATAAATTTGTTAAAAATGAACTGAAACAATATGAGATTAAAAGTTCTATTTTATTCTCTTGGCATTAATTCGTTTTTTTTCAACATATACATTAAATACCTAGTTATAATCCAGTTTATAAAAAAGTAAATTCGAAATTAAGAAAAAATATTCATTAATTGTATTTTTTTAGTTTGTGCCTGTATAAAATCTAAATATTAACTTGGGACTTATGGTTAATATTTGCATTAATAGTTTTATTCTAGTAATAATGAACATTATTCATTTTATTGGAATCAGTAGAGAATTTTTATAACCAGATGACTAGTATATTAGTTTTTTTAACTAGTTTTTATCTGATTATAACCGAATATTATGCATATATAATAGTAACTCATTATTAAAATAATATATCAAGAGCTTTCATATTTGGTTTGACTTGATTCATGATTGCGATACAGCTCAGTATTTAGTTTTATTCGATTGACTGCGCATATAGCTCATTATTTACAACTTCTTTTCCATAATGATTTTTAGATGCAACTGATTAAAATTTCGTTTTCAACTTGTAAAGAAAGTGACAGCATCACTTTAACTTTTGAAAACGGTCTTTGGAGAAGGTGTTGTGAGTCTGAATAAATGTTTTGAGTAGTTTATGTCGTTTAAGGAAGACAAAATTTCAGTCAAAGTTGATGAAACATTGTGTAGACTTTCAATTTACAAAACCTACGAACTAAGTTCACAAACTTCTCCGTGTCAATCAGGGATTGACTGTTAGAGAGATTGGAAAACAATTAGGAATTAACTGGCCTTGCCAAAACAATTTGACTAATGCTGTAAACATGTTGAATAGTTACCTAGCAGATGGATTAAAGTTATTCAAAATAATGAAGGATATTTTAAGGATTGAAATGTATTCGTTTTCTTTATAAAATCATTTTCTATAAAAAAGACACCGACTTAATTTATGTACCTAATAAATAAAAATTAGATAAAAAATCATCTAAGGAACAGAAGGATTAAAAAATTATAGAATGTATGTAACTTGAGGACACTTAACAACTTTCTAACTATGGATGGGAAATAAATGTGTTTCTAAAATTTGTCAATTAACTATTAAAAAGTGAAATTTGTTGTAATTTATTATTTTGTTCATATCTTAATTTATAGGTTTAGTTTAGGATTTAATAATTCATTTACTGATAATTCTTCAAATGTGAAAATAAGTGTGTGTATTTTTTATAGGATGTTGAAAAAGTGTTAATGTAATATTACGATGAGAATGAAAATTGTAAAAAACATATGTAAAGTAATTGAGAATCTAGAAATCAGAATCAGGAATTGGAATTAGAAGTTTGGATTAGGAGTTTGGATCAGGAGTTGGAATCAGGAATTGGATTCAGGAATTGGAATCAGGAGTTGGAACCAAAAGCTAAAATAAAAAGCCAAGATCTAGAGCCAAGGTCAGAAGTTCGAATCGGAAGTTGTATTCTTGGAATAATTTCTTTTTATTGGAATCGTTATCGTTACTAGCTCAAACTTCATTTTTTTTTTGTTTTTATGATATATTCCACTGTATATTTCTGGTAACAAATTGTATTATTTACTCTTATTTACAAAATTATGTAACTCAATTTATCTTCTTTCTGATCTTCTATTGTGGTCTTTTCTATTTTTGGCCTTTTGTTTTTAAATTCAACTCATACTAACTCACTTTTGTGAGTTACTAGTTAGTTTACTAATTAGTTAGCTACTGATTGTCTCACTATTTATTTTTATAAATAGTGGGACAATCAGTAGCTATCACAAATAGTATACAACCAGTTTCATTTCAATTTGAGAAATTTAAATTTTATCGAAATCAAACGATTTAGATTGTGAAGGTTTTCCCAATATTTTGATAGATACTAGCAATTTTATCCAAAAATTGTCATTTATAATAAAACTGGTATTTTGATTTAAGTAGCAAACCACTTCATGAAATTAAATATATTTTGAGTATGGTGTAGTATGCTTGTAGAAGCGAATTATTGTGATTTTTAGTATGAGCTAAATGACAGAGGAGCAAGTACGTTTGTGTCAAGTTAAGATGTTTGTGAATAAGAATGTATCATGTACTAATTTCAGTTTATAAATTTAATATTCCAGCGATAGTATTTATTATAGTACACTATAATTATATCAAAATATGTTTTGATGAACTAGAACTTTAATTAAAATTAATTGAAATTGTAATTCAGTTTCAATTAATTATTTTTCATGTTCTAAATATAAGCAAGATCTGTCATGATAAACTTTTTTGTTCAATGTATTCTATAATGTTATGAAATTTAATACAATTTAATGATATATATTTTTTTTAAATATTAAAATTCATAAAAGTACTCGTGTCAAACGAGTAGCACACTGGATTGTTAATCAATATATCATGATTTGAATCTAGTTTTACAGTGTATAAACTTTAATTAAAAATTGAAGATCTGCATAGAATAGAAGAAATAAACATTCGAAGCTTTGAAGTACATTGTAAAATAAATAAATATTTTCTTTCTGTTAAAGATATAAAAACATGAAAAAAGGAGATTATATTTATAGAATTAGCAATTAAATTATTGCTGTATTGAGCGTTAATTAGACAGAAAATCATTGAAATTTAACTATTAATGTAAAAGATTGTTATTTAAAATAATCATGATTTTAACATGTTACAATTATTAGGTTGGTAGAAAAATAATTGCGGTTTATGACCTTTAAATTTATGTACATTTTAAGCGTTTTTGATTTTTCTAGCTATTTTAAGTGGTCCAGAACTGTTGGATGACGAAAGCCTAACTTTTGTGCAAGGTCTTGAATTGTTTTGCATAGTTTTGTTTCAACTAATTAGTTGGTCGTTATGAATGAAGAAGGACGGCGGCGACCTTCTTCATCTTCAAGACTCTCGTCTCAAGCATAATATTTTTGGAACCACTATAGCACCGTGCGTTTCGTAACAGTATTTACACCAAAAGCATCGTTTAGTTTATGAGCAGCTTTTGCTGCTTTACCACCCGTTTTGAAATTGAACAAAAAATTGTTCTTATTTGCTTCTTTTCCATCCTTAATTCAATAGCCCTATTTGAAGCAAAATTAATAATAAAACCAAAGTCTGTGATATCAAAATATAGAACGGAAAATACACTTAACAATGATATTAACATGAACACGATGAAATTACATTTTCATTGAAAGAAATTCAATTTGGATTCAGAAAACAAAAACCCCAATTATTTTCCCATCAACCTAATAGGTTTTCATTAAAAAAATACATAAATACAACAAAATTATTTCAATAATAAAAAAATGATTCCAATCGTTTGATTTGTCTATGTTTTAAACCCTTTTTGTTCAACATCATTATGGAACATAACACTTGAATAAATAATTCACTAAATTTTAGCTTTATTTAATATTGACATCTGCATGTCAATATTGAATTAAATTAATTATGTATGTGTATATAAAGTGGATCAAAATTGATGTACGTAACAGTTTTATTACATTGATTCCCCTGTGGCACAAAAATGACAGATGCGTCTCCCGTGTACTGTTTAAATAAATTCGTTATAAAGTACCAATTCTAAACGAATTGTTGTGATCAATCACCGTCAATATCAGCGTTGTGTGGCGGCTCGAGTGTCCGGAAAAAAGCCTCTTTTAACCGCATGTCCGCTTTTGTTTATCTCGGTGTCACATCCTCATACCTGTATCACACCTGTTGTGTAATAGTTTTGTACTTCCAGCTTGTGTTTCAGTTATTGCACAAGCTATATAATGTATAATTATTTTGTGTGTGTAAATATATATATATATATATATATATATATATATATATATATATATATATATAATATTAAATAACTATTACTTTCAAAGCATACAAATGAGATATTTTTATGAACATGCTTTCTAAACACTTTATATTAATTATGGAAATTATTTAATTTATCGATTTTTTTTGTCAGCAATTTGTTTAAAAAATACGTATAACGTGAGGAAGTTCTCAACATTAGTTAAAAAAGTGAAGGGATTTCAAGGTGAAAAACATCTAAAACGGAATTAGAAACATTATGTTAGATATATGACTATATGTGTACATAAGATATATATATATATATATATATATATATATATATATAACGAATGAATAATCGATCGTTTTCAATTTAAAAAATGCTATAAATTGTATTCCTAATTAAAAGGAAGACATAAATTTTAGAAGATAACTGGTCTAACAATGACATTTTATGAGATATAATTGGTGTATATTACTACCTACACACGTTTCTGTTTGTTTGTATATATATATATATATATATATATATATATATATATATATATATATATATATATATGTATATATATATATATATATATATATATATATGTATTTCTGTATGTGTATATGTGTATGTACATATATATATATATATATATATATATATATATATATATATATAAAATCATACCTAATATTAATTTTATTCAGCCTAAATACTTTGTAAAATTATTTTGAGGGTACTATTTTACATCTTGTTTTCGTATTTTCTAACTGTCTAAATTACTCAGGCATTTTTAAGTTACGTATTTTCTTTCAAAAATGAATTTTCAACTATCAACAAATCCACACAAAAAATATTTCTTAATAAAAAGTTAAATAATTGATTATTGTTTATTCTGTTTATTATATTCATACGTATTACGGTTGCTATTCTATCATTCTTAGAGTGTTAAGATAAATGTGCTTTTACACATGAATTCTTTTTTCATTCCACGAACCATAAAACAATTTTTCTGATAAACAAATGTGCCTTAAGAGTGTCTACCTGTCTAGAGGCATGAAAAATGTGTAAATTCGGAATGTGTTTTCTCTGAAAATATACGTGATAATGAAACGATATATATATATATATATATATATATATATATATATATATATATAAATATATGTTTGTATGTCTCTATAATTTTTAACTAGATTGCAACGTGTTTTTTATATATGAGATAAACTTGAGTACCATAGGAAACCTCGACGTCATCGAAAATTTTTTGTAATTTTGATCATATATATATAAACACACACACATACATATTTGTTTGTATGTTTATATAAATTTGTGTAAATGTGTTTGTGTATATTTTTATACGTATAAATAAAATGAGAATCAGTGACATATAAGTTTGGGTAAGAGATATAAAAGTTTTATATAGAATTTTATTTACCCTCAGGTGATTATATTAAATAATCTGATTTTTTTCACTCTCATATTGACATACAAACATGTTTGTTTTGATATTTTGGCTGCATTATAAAAACAAGAAAAACCAGAGGTTATCAGCTATTACACACACACGGTATATATATATATATATATATATATATATATATATATATATATATATATATATATATATATATGTACACACGTGTGTTTATATATATATTTAAAACCAGATAAATTTAATATGTGTATGATTTTTTATACATTATCTTCACATGACTTTTGACGGCATTTTATCAATATCATTTGCTAGTTGATGTTTACTTATATTGTATTTACAAGCAGTATTATCGTTTTCTAATACACATACTTATGCATATATGTAAATATTATTATGTGCTTTTAGAATTGTTATCTTCACGGATAAGGTCTTTTCGACCTTGAATGACTTGTTATGCATTGCCAAAATTTATTTTTAAATCCAATCTATACGTTCGTAGGTTTGATTTTATAATGCGTGTTTTTTATATTGAATATCTTGGCTTGTAGTGTGTGTGAGAGAGAGTGATATGTACGTAAATATATACTGTTCGAATATAATTAATTGCGACAGATTAGATATTTTCGGTGTGTTATTTATGTGCATTCATTTTTAAGTAATTGACCCGTGCTCACCAAAAAAATTGCCGATGGAAATACATGGATAGTTTGTAAGGTACTTCGTTTCTTATGTAATCGTGTTTTAGTTGTCGAATCGTGCGCGTAATTTTTCTTTATTTACATTTTTATAAATATTGATTACATTTTTAAACGCGCATTTTCTTTTTACATATTCATTCCAGTTTTGATTACATTACTGTTGTTTAACATCTATGTGATAATTTTTCGTTACGTGAACTGCAATTTTAACGTTTGTTTGTTCTTTAAATAACATTGTCTTGAAATAAAAAAAAGAATACTTGACTATTTACGAAAACCATATTGTTTTTTTATTTAAGACAGTGTTTTTATTTTTATGAATAAATTACTTTTCATACATTATTTGTCAGATGATAATTTGTCAGTGTGTATATATATATATATATATAATATTATTTTTTATTTTGATATTTTATATCATTTTTTTCTCTTACACATTTTTTCCTTTATTTTATCTGTTAATTATCATTTTATTTAAATGTAAATTTATAAAATGTGTTGAAATATTTACGAATATATGATATCAACCTGCACATCTGAAACGTTATTGCCTACTTATGAACTGTTATTCCTTGTCAAGAATTTATGAAAATATTTTTTTAAAGAATTGAAGTGTAATATAATTTTTATGTGAACAATAAGAACAGAATTATCGGTAGACATAAATCGTGAGTGAAATTTGGAAATTTTCAAAAAATTTTGTAGCCTATTATTTCTGACTAAGTGAGAAATGCTGAAGAATAGTTTTTCATACAAGATAAGTCTTTTATTTTGTGACAACTACTCTAGAACGTGTATAGATTTTCGAATACCATTCAGATATCCTACAAGATTATCGAACTTTATATGACTTCTTCCCTGCGAGATTCAACCAGTAAAGAAATAAACAAATTAATCTCGAAGTTCGTTGGCGACTTTTACAAGAAAATGTATTTTTACCTTTTATTTATTTATTTAATTTATTTAAATATCAAGGAAGTATATGTTGAAAATGTATGGATAAGGTTAGAAAAATAGTGTGAAAAAAAGTGAATACAATATTGGAACCTATACGGAGTTGAAAGAAAACTTTCATTTTTATATAACTTTAATATTGTTAAAAATGTAAGGTTTAATTCAGTTAATGAAGTATTATAATATTTGCATCAAATGAAAAGTAATTAAAATTTAAAAATGGGTAAGGCTAGAAAAATACAATGAATACAATATTGGAACGTATGTGGAGTTGAAAGAAAACTTTAATCATAATATATGTTTAATGATTGAAAAAGGTTTAAATCGGTTAATGAAATATTTTAATATTTGCTTCAATTTGGAAGTAATAAAAATTTAAAAATGGGAAGTATCTTTTGAGACAGTTGCTCGTTCTCTCTCACTTATAATATATATATATATATATATATATATATATATATATATATATATATATTTATATATATATATATTTATATTTATATATATATATATATATATATATATATATATATATATATATATGCAAATATATAACCATAATTATCCACACAGAATATTGATGACGTCATTTAATTATTTATGACGTCCAGGTTTCATGGTACCAAATGTGTATTTCATATATAAAACAGCAACGTTGCAATCTGTCTGCGATAATGATTATATAGACATATAAGTTTTAAAAAATGTTTATTGTTTCATTCGTTTACATTAAAGGTTTATAGTTGACAAGTGGGTGAGCGCAGTGAGCAGTGGGCGAAGCCCCTTTATATAATATATATATATATATATATATATATATATATATATATATATATATATATTTATAAAGTGTCTATGTAAATTATTTTAAATAAATAGTTGACCATAAAAAACTGTACTTTTTATGTAATTATTAAAGTTGTAAACACGTCAACGTTGTTATATGAAAAATTACATCTGTATTATTAACAAGTCATAGAGTATCGCCTTTCCTTCCGCTTTCAGATTGAGGCGAGTGTAATAATACAATGTAATAGTATTAGTGGTTTCGAACGATATAATACAGAATCTTTAAACAACGTCATTAATCATGCCCATCAATTGAATGGTCAAACTAGTGTCAAATTGCAGTAAATCAATTTATATATGAATCTTCATGATTAATAGAACCTACGTTCGTCATATCAACTAAATTGTGATTAATGGTTTAAGTAAAGTGGTGATCGACTTAAATACGTTTAGTTGTTGTTTTTACATTATATGGATTATTTCTCGCCACACGGGAATCCACTCAGTAGAGTTATATTTTATTAGAAGATCATTAACTTTTTAATTCGTTTAAAGAATAGACAGCTTCTGGAATAGAAATAAAATACACACGGCTGTAGAAATTCACTTGGAAAGTCTATTATATAACAAATTATTCTGTTATATTTTTTGTATGTTCATTAGATGTTTTAAATCATTTTTAGTAAAGTGTTTAAAATAGGTGAAATCTATCTGTATAACAATTTACCTGTTTTAGTATTCTGCTATATTATATATAGTAATATTTCGTGTCAATTCATATTAATTTTTAAGAACTTTTAATTAATTCTCAATGATGTAGTGCGATACATACTCATTACTTACAAATGAATATTTGAAATCCAAATTCATAAGCGTGACTTTGGAAATATTTAGTCATTTACTTTCAATATTCAGAATTATTGACATTTTCACACTGCTGCTTAAAGATTTATTTATTACTTTAATATTAACCGTTCGAGTGTCAGAGAAAATTTACATACATTTATGAAAAATGTAATACAATTTTAAACAAAAATATATATGGTTATAGAAAATAAATTATATTTGGTCAATTTTGAGTTAAAGTTAATCAAATTTTTACACAACACTAGTACCATATTGGACTGCCTTTCTTGACAATTAAATCAAAAATAATTCGAAAGTTTGTACAAAATAAAATTAATGTGTAAAAGAAATATTTTGACAAATTTTGAAAATTAAACTTTTGTAAAAAATTGCATTTATTGTGTTTTCTTAAATGAGAGTACTTTCTTGTAAATCATAATTATTATAAGTAAATATACGTAATCCTAAGAAGCTTTAATATACGTTTGTACTCTTTCAAACACAATCCGTGAAGGCCTTTCTTATATATCAAACAGATAAGACAGGACGTTTTTATTAGGCCTTTGGCCTTATTACTGCATACAGCACAACGCCTCAGTTTTCATTGATTCTTGTTTTTTCTAGCAACAATATTTATTATGGATGATGTGAATTCTAGACGGGACTAACTTGATTTTAGGTTTTTACGCTGACACTACTCGTTCTTTTTTGAAAAAATGTAACCCACAGGGGATTTTTTTGCGAATATCAGTATTGTGAAAATAAAAGGTAGATGAATGGATAAAGTAAAAAAATAAAATTTAGTAGTATTAATTTTAATATTTTTTTTTAGTCGTGGAAACTTTTCATTCAATTTGAATTGTAACATCAACACAAAATTTAACAATTTAGTTTAGTCAGACATTTAGTGAGCTTTCACACACGGTCTGAGAATAAAACTGATAGAATACATAAAAGTATATTTGTATTAGCTTTTGATGTCCTTTTTATGAAGCAAAGTTGATTGTTTATGAATTATAGCACTTAGAAAACCGAGTAGCGATATATCTCTCTTGGCACTCAAAGGGTTAATATATGATTATTATTATTATTATGTTGATATTGTTTTAATGAAATCGAATATGTAATGTAATGTTTTAACTGTTAATATATGATTTCTTCTTAGTACTTGTGTATTTGTATTTATATTGACACTTTAAAATGTAGTTCTATTTTATAAATCTCAACATTCAGTTCGATTATGACTTTCATTCATTTTTGTATCATTCTTCTTAAAATTATATGAAACCCTTCACATTTTCGTTATATAGAAGCATATAATTTCATATATTTGACTCATCAGATATTTGTAAGTGTATTTTTCATATTTATCCACGAAAATAACACTGATAATGACGATTTAAATTAAAATATTTTTAGTGATTACTCTATATAGTTAGAGGTTATGTGAGTTTTTAAATATTTTATTAACCAATTAAGTCGTGAAATATGAACCAATTTATAAATTGTAATAGTTAATATTGTAAGAGTTATATAACTTATGAATTTAAGTCTGTAGTAATTAGAAATGTTTGATAAAATGAAACATTGTTCAATTATTTAAATTATTTTTAAAATTTCTATTTTAAAAAGAGTGTATTTTAGTGTTAACTTTTTTTACTACACGAAAGTGAAACTGTCAAAATATAGTATCACGATTTTTGGAACGTTCTGTTTAACATGTAAACGAAAATACAAGTATCCGAGTGGTCGTAAACATTTATAAAAATATGTTAACTATATCTCTATAATGAATATAACGCAAGCATACATTTGTAAGTTTTGGCTCAATTCAACAAGTTAAATATTATACATGAAACGAAAACAAACAGTTTACATAAACACAATACTATCAAAATCTAAAAATAAAACGTTGAAATTCACGTCAATCTCCCCAACGCCGACATTGTATGAATACAGTCAAATATGTATTGTATAAGTTAGAGAGAGAATATGAATATACACACATATTATATATATATATATATATATATATATATATATATATATATATATATATATATATATATATATTTTCTTGCGTTCAGAGATATATATGTGTGTGTATGTGAATCCACAATGCTATTTTGACCTTGACGAGTACAGTGTTGTATCATACCAATACAAAAAACCATATAAACGTTTAGTTAGTGTTGGTGGTATCTGTGAAGCGGGAGTCAGGGCCAAGGTCACTAGCTGGAAGTGGCATGACTGAATTTTATAATCAACTTAACAACAACAGTAATAATAGCCAAATCTATGCACACACAAGTAAATGAACAAAACTAGCAATCGGGGCGGGGGTCGGACAGCGGGCGGACCAGGGGAACGACAACGGTGACTTTATTTCATATACAACTAAGAAATATATGAATAAAAGACGTTTATTTACATGCACTGTAGAAAGAGATCGAGCTACACTTAAGTTACTTATTTTTTTCTTTTAATTAGCAACTCACAAATTATCTTCCTTATTAGCGGATGGATATTGTTTATATATATATATATATATATATATATATATATATATATATATATATATATAGATACAGTGACTCAAAAAAGTTTTCATACATCATCTGTTACTTTTGAACAAACCCACTACAAATTTCTTTTTTTTTGTTCTTATTCGAAGAATAACTTTTATATATCATTTATTTAATATTTATGACATGCAGTTTGTGCTTTTTAAAAGGTTTTTTATGGAAACAGGGAATTCCTTAAATTGAGTAAGTGATGCAGTAGGAAATTTAAGTCAAATAGTGTTCATACAGTATAATTTTTTAGTGCGTTACCAGAGCTGCGATTGAACTTTTAAACAGTTTTTTTTTTCTTAAATTTGTTATATGAGTATTTTAAAATGTAAAATTTGAAAATAATAGTATTTTAATTCAATAAGTTAACTTATGCTCATTAAAATTAAAGTGAAAATGGGTCGAAGTTCGGAAATTTCAGTAGATAAAAAAAAACTTACTCTTCATATATATTTTAAAAAAATCATTTCGGGAAATCGGTGTTATTGTAGAGAGAACTGAACTGAATATTCAGGTATACAATCTATTTTTAAAAGTTTATGGTACAACAGGCACAGTAAAAACTAAACTACATTCCGGTCGGTCTAGAAATTTTTCTTCCAAAGAAGAACAATTTGTGACTAACACAATAAAACGAGATCCCAAGACTTCAACCCCAAAAGTAAGCCAAGAATTGAAAGATTTAATAGAGAAAAAAAAATCGAATCTGCAATAGAATAGGAATATCTTTCACAAACCTGGTTTTCTTGGCCGTTCAACAAGGGAAAAACATTTGTTTTAAAGATAAATAAATTAAAACGGGTTAAGTTTTCTGAAAAGCATAGAACCCAATCAGACGAATTTTGGAGAAATATAATTTTCAATGATGAGAGTAAGATCAATAATTTTGGTTCGGATGGACACGTAAAAGTATGAAGAAGAGCAAATACACAATTTAATAAGAAAAATATTATACCAATTATAAAATAGGGAGGTGTTAGTGTTATGGTTGGTGTAGGGGGGTTGTATGATCGCCGTAGGTGTTGGAAATTTGGTGTTCATTGAACGAACTATGGACAAATATGGTTACTTACGCATTTTGCAAGAAAATTTATTAAGTTGTTTTAAAAGAATGGCTCTAAATGCAAATAAATTTATGCTTCAGTAAGATAATGATCTAACATTCTAACCGATCGATAATACCTAATTGACTAAACCAATCAATTGTATACATCCCTACAGTCACTCGATTTAAATCCCATACATCATTTATGAGGTTTATTTAATCGACGGCTCCTAAAACATCAAGTAAACTATAAGGAATCACTGAAAACTGCATTATTGACTGAATGAGAGAAAATAAATGGTCAGTATGTAGAAAAATTGGTTCTTAATATGAAAAGTCGTTTGGAAGTAGAGATGAAGTCAAAAAGCTATCTCACAAGATATTTAAAATTAGAAATGAAAAATATAAATTAGCTGTAAATCTAAGTGTTTCTCTTTGTACAAAAACTTTTTTGATATCAATTTAAGGCAACTTTTTTTCTTCTTTCTTTCGTGTTTTCTGGTGTATTTGGTTTTGTTATGAGTATATTCTTTATATATATATATATATATATATATATATATATATATATATATATATATATATATATATATATCATCATCATCATCATCATCATCATCATCATCATCTTCAGCCATATATATATATATATATATATATATATTGTTCATGTTTTAAAATGCATTAATATTTAATTAGTTATCTAAATAATTTGTATACTACGCAATTTTGTTATTTTTAGAGTCTAATACCAGTGGTTATTTATCTTTTTTTAAATACGGACAACCTAATACCTTGCATACTTTTTGTAGATTCTAGTCAGTAGTAGTAAATTTCCATAAATGAATTTTCTCATTTTCACAAACAGTGCAGGTAGTTTTGTAATCAATGTATTCAGTAATTGATTATTGATCATTACAATTTAGTTTTGCGCAATTTGATGAAATTGTTATTCAGTAATGCGTTTAGGTTTTAATCTTGGGGCAGCTGAGTTGAACGGATACATTTTTTTTAATGTGATTCAGTAAAATTCACTGGGTGATTATAAAATGCATTTAAAGAATGAGATCAAGTTTTCGTTTCTTTTTACAAAGCTCTTTAATTACTTCAGCCGTGGTTACATTAATCTCTCTGTGTGTATATAGCAAAGTCTTTCCGTTTAATTGTGATTGTATTATGGTAGATCTTAAATAGGTTTTTAAAAAGTGTAAGGTAGAAAATGACCTTTCACTGACGTTTTCTAAATGGAGTAATTTCGCGTGATGATTTTGTTTTGTTTTCTAATGTTTTTTTCTCCTATCTCTTTGGAGAGTGTCAGGGTCCTTAATCAAGGATCATTAATTATCTGGGTGTCAAGGTATAGAAAAAGCATTTTTTCATAAATAACACTGACAAAATACACTTTGACAAATGAATTCTTTTTTCAATCTGTAAATCACATTTTCTTTGAACACACATTAGTCAATTATTAATTATTTCTGATTTTTGGTGTTTATGCACATTTCAATGGTAATACAATCATCTGCAAAGCGGCAAGATACAGAAACAGTAGTCAAAATAATCAGTAAAACTTATTGTGAATATTTTGGTGAAAACGTTTTTATTTGCGTTGGCAACAATCAAAATCAATGAATGAATGTCTATTTTAAATACAGAATCAAAAAAAATATGCTTGTGGTAAAATGACTTCCCTTGTAGTAAATATTAGTTTTAAAATAAGTTAAGAAATGCTTATTTTTTCTTTGTGGTAAAATTGAATCTCTTAAAATGCTACTGCGGAAATCTTTTTTTCACAAATTATTGAAACTATAGAAGAAAATATTTTGATTTCTGTAAAGTACCGGTGATTTTTTTTCATACACAATCAAAAATGGTGGTAATATATTTTTGAAAATAGATGTAAATGGTTTTTTTTTCTAATTACATACTTTCTCTAGTTTATCATAAAATTGCATTTTTGCAGCTGTCATATTGATTTTCACTTTTTAATAATAAATTCATCTTTTAAAAACATATTTCTTTACTTGATCGATTTTTACAAATGCCATTCGATTAGTACCTTATTTCATTTGTCAAATTGAAAATTTGAATTAAACATAAATGGTGAATAGATTGTTATTTACTATCCTTTTAATGGAAAACTGTTTAAATACATTTGAATCTATTTCTTCAATCGTTTTTAGTTTCTTTTTCATTATGTCAATAGAATAAGTAATAAAAATATTGAACTGATTTCTTTGCACATCTAAATTTAGCTCATTTATAATAGTGAAAATATTTGTAAAGTTAACAGTTAGGAATGCAATTACTGTCACCAAAATGAATTCCTAGATTATTATTTTTATCGTATAAATTTTTTTTGTAACTTCCGCTTTTAATTTAAATAAGAGCAAGAATTTTTCCTCCTTATATCTGTATAACTATGTATGTAATATAAGGATGATCTAATATGAAATAAATATGTTTTAAAATGTTCCCTAGATTTTAGAAATTGTTTACTGTTTCATGAATATCCAGTATACTTTTGTAGCTCAATACAAGGTCGCGATCCCTGTTTATAAATCGCAGGTCTGCGTTTTTCTAATATGTTAAAAAAATTGAAGTTGTCCAAGGATGATTACACAAGTAGTGGTAGTAGTAATCATAAACGAAAAAAAGTTCTGTTCGATACTTGAATGACTAATATTTCAATTTTATAAAGCCTATTTTATTACGTTGGTTGGAAAATAATTGAAGTTTTTATTTTTTGAATTCTAACCTTAATTATTTTCAATAAAGTGTCATTTCATAGAGTTCATGTTAATATAATTTTACAGTGCATTTTCGGTCTGTATTTTATTAGTAACATCGATTTTGATTTTATAATTAATTTTGCCACAAACTGGGGTATTGAACTAAAGATGGAAAAGAAGCAAATAAGATTGTATGAGTTGAAAACGAGTGATCAAGTAATAAGGAAGCAGAAACTGCTTGCAAACTAAACGATGCTTTTGGTGTGTGTGCTGTTAACGAACGTAGGTTCAAAAATTTTCTTGCTGAAGACGAGAGTCTTGAAGATGAAGATCGCGTGTGTCAACTAAAGGTGTTAGTTGAATCAAAACCCCACACACACAACAATTAAACAGCTTGCACAAAAATTAGTCGTTAGTCACCCAACAGTTTTGAACCACTTAAAATAGCTAGGAAAGTCAAAAAAGAGAAAAATGTATATGAATTTGAAGGTCATAAACCGCAATTATTTTTCTATCAACCCAATATTTAAATGTATTTTAAAATTCACTTGGAATTAATTATAATCTCATTTTATTCCACTGTATTTATCATCGTAATTTTTTTTTTTTAAATAGTCTCTCTGACAAAATTATTTTGTAAAGTAAGATCATTATTTTACAAAATAATAAATTGATAACTCTTATTTAAATTAAAAATGTTTATTCACAAGTAAATTGTATTTTTTAAACGATGTCTTAGTTGTACTTTAAAGAATTACTTGTGTTGGCTCACTTAGATTTCAATTACCAGGAAACTATCTTTAATTTAACAAAACTAGGGGGTTCTGCCCCTTTACACTGCACTTCTTAATCCCTCGTAGGGGAATTAAGGGGTGCATTGTATACGGGAGTGCAGTGCCCTTGATCGCTTCCCTTTTTCCTATCAAATAACAGAAATAAAGTATACGTATAAATAATCGGAGTAAAATGTAAGTATTAACATTTTTATTAACAAAGTTTATAAAAATTAACATAAAAAAATATAATGTTAAAATTTGTAACAATTTTTTTATTGTAAAGTTTTAGTGACAACAATAATTCTAATATAAAATGTCTGATCAGTTTTACACTGAATTCATATACCCTCTTGCACGCCGTGAAACAACACTGGTCCTTAACACTTGTACACCGAGAACAGAACACTGATACCAACCAATCAGAACAGAGGTCACGTGATCGATATCAACTAATCAGAGAACGTATAAAAGTTAGGGAATGGCATTTCATTTTTATAATTTAGAAATAACATTTCTTTGTATTGACGGTTTCTGAGTTTGTAAATTTTTATACATCCACTCTTACCATACATCCAGTCTATGTGTAATTTTTTTCCATTTTAGTATTTTCAAATCTCAACTCCACTTATCTAATTTCTGCATTTTTTTAATGTATAAATGTAGGCTGCTTTTTCTTGTTTCATTGATAAGGTTAGGTAATATTTAATCGTTATTTCTGAAAAATACTTTTGTAAATAAATGATACAGCAGAGTGATGCTTCTAATATATATTTCAAACCAACATATTTTCCGTTTATGTCGGCTGGGAATTGATACCTAAATGAACCAATAACAAGTCACCTTTAAGGTGCATCTACGACAAAATAATGATTATTGCATAGTTAATATGCCAAGCATCCAGGTGTTAACTGAAATAAATTTATAATATTGAAAGGTATGAAAATCTGCCCCTCTCTAATGCAATAATTCAGTATTTAAGAATTTTAGTACAGATTGTTTTCAACTAATGAAATGTGATAATAAAACTGAAAAAGTTTTCGATTTAAATCATTTTCTATGTTAGATATAATGGATGTTTTTGAACATTGTCATCAAAAAGTGCAGCAACTTTTAATCATATAAATACAACCTTCATTTTTAAAATTATATATATATATATATATATATATATATATATATACACATACAAACAATGTATAGTCATGTTTCTAAGTGCACATATAAAGAAACCGACAGAATGTAATACTGGATATGTACATAAATAGAATCTTGTTATTAATATAATAGACCTTTTCAAATGTCAATCAGAGTTGTATGCACACAGAAGTGAAATCTTATATACTTCGTATTTTAATATATAATGATAAAATGAATTCTATAATAATTGGCACAAACAGTGGGCGTCGTAAGACAACAAATATTACAAATTGAAATGAGGTCAGTCGGAAAAAATCATATTCGAAAAATGTAAATATACGTTTCATATTTAATACTTAGAGCAAGTAAAAATAGATGCTTTTAATTCAGTACTCAGACATATAAAAATTATATCGTTTTTTATATTTTTTCAATTCATTAGTAGGAATGTGGTACGTAATTAAAGATATTAGAAACTGTACGAGATAAAAATATTTTATTATCAATTTCATACAGTTATTTTATTTGTTAGATATTTTTTTATATAAAAAATGTTTATGCAAATATGTTAATAATTTTTATTAAAAAATGAACTTAAAACATATAATCTCTCTATAAATAAAAATCAAAACTCTGATCATCGTCGTTGTATACTCACTTTTATTTGTGTTCTCTTTGGCTGATGATGGTCACGTGATCTGCTTTTTGATTGGTTGATATCAATACATGAACAGTATTCTGTTTCGGTGTACAACGGAAGATGGTATTCGATTTTCAGTCTAAAACTGATAAGAAATTTATTTCAAATATTGTTGTACTAAAAGCCTTAGAATAAAAAAATTGTTACATATTTTAACATTATATTTTATTATTAATTTTTATAAACTTTTCGAATAAAAATTTTAAGACTTATTTTACGCGGATGGTTTGTGTGTACAATTTGTTAATATCTGTTATTTGTTAGGAGAGCGAACAGTAGCGAGTGTAGGCGAAACCCCCCACCCACCGGGGGGTTGGTGAGCACTGCGAGTAGAGAGCAAAGCCACCTACTTAACATAAAATAAAAAATATGAAAGTATGTGGTTTTAAAGAATACTGTATATTCTTGGAAAATGAAGCAGAAACGATTATATGTTTTTATAGAAGGTTGTACGCTAAATTTGTCTACTGTTTATTTATCTACTTCTGATAAGACTTTCTAACCATATAATTTAATTACAGTGTGCATTGTTTTTAAAAATAGCTATGTGAATCATTAAATTCGTTTCTCTGCAACCGGTTTCTTATTGTAGATTTTGCGTAACTGTAAATATTAGATGTACAAATTAATTCGGTGCCTTTTTTATAGAAAATGATTTTTTACAGAAAAGTGAATTAGATTTCAATCCTTAAAATATCCTCCATATTTTGTATAAGTTTGCTTTATCTATCAGGTAACTGACGAATTCCTTATCGAAATAAAAATTGTTGCTTTGAGTCGATGAAGTCGTAATGCGTTTTCGGACCTCTTTCACTGATTTACCATTTTTGGCATGTTTTAACTGAACAGATCATTCCCACGGTTTCTGCAGCATTTTTTTGCAACTGGTATCCGAAAGTTCATTGTTTAATATGCTGCTTTTTTGGACACCATCGTGTGTACACTTATGTGAGGTTATGGCAACTTCTTGGTCAAGATGTATGGGGTATTTTGAGATATTGAGGGTATTTCTTATCGTTGAAGTTTGCGCCATAAAACTATTGTTTTTGTAAAGAGTGGCTAAACATGAAGAAAATTTATTTTGAATGTAATTACTATCGATTGTCGATACTTTTTCAAATAAGAGAAGTATGTTTTCGTTGTATTTAATAAGATAAAGATATTTTTCAAAGTAAGTAGACATTTTTTATCAATAAGTCTAAAATGTTCTTACTTAAGACAATTATAATTTATTTATTGTATTAAAAAGTCAGTTTCGTATTTTTTGTTTTGTAAAAGTTTCAATTGTTTTTCACTTTCAAAAAAAAAGGTTATATAAAAAATATGCGACTCACATACGTATATGTGTGTGTGTGTATGTATGTATATATATATATATATATATATATATATATATATATGTATATACACACACACATAAACATACATGACATACACACACATACGTATGTATGTTTGTATATATACACATACATATATATATATATATATATATATATATATATATACATATATATATATGTACATACACACACACTATATATATATATATATATATACTTAGTAAAAATAGCTAATTTATTATGGTCGTATGAGTTTCAGATGAATAAGAAACAGTAACTTACTTATGTATTATATTTCATGGACTCATATACTTAATATTTATTACCAGTGCAACAGCACCAGAAAACATAGTGGATAACTGGTTCCTTGAATATTGGGAAAGTTCAACAAAACGAGAGAGGTGTTTTTTTCTTCTCCACTTGATTTTATTTATTACATTGATCTGTTCAAACAAGATCTTGGAATTTTTGTGTTTGCTGTCGAATATTTGTTAATAAATATTTAACATAATTTGTATATGTACACCTGCAGGAAGCAGATGGTTAAAAATTTACACTGCGTTAAATATTACAATAAAATTTAATGCACTTATTTTATTATATATATATATATATATATATATATATATATTATACATACACACACACACACACACACACATATATATATATATATATATATATATATATATATGTATATAAACCTAGAAAAAGTATTATTAACTGAAAAAGTATATTAAATAAATTGTGTATGAAAAGAGTGAATCTTTAAAATAGAAGTTAATTTTTTTTCCAGTAGCAGATTGGTAAAGGGATAGCGCAATGGTAATAATAACAAAAAATAAAATAAAAATATATTCACTTTTTTTAATTATATGGAGACTCTGCCCTCTATTCATTACGCTCGCTGACTGCCAAGGGGCTCCGCCAACGCTCGATTATCGCCCTGGATTTTATAATCGCTAATGATTCGTGAAACATCGGAAATCAAAATAGTTAACGTGTTACTTGTAGAATGTAACCGGGGGAGCGGCATTGCGAGGAGGTGGTTTACACGAAAAACGAAAAAAAAAATTTAAGGAAATTTTAGGATGGAATTATTTTTTATATATAGAAAGATATATATTTTATTAATGAACTAGGAATTTATATCCAATTATTTAAAAAAAATTGGTAGCGTTGATAATCATGTCATTCGTTTATTTATGATTTTATTTGTATAACTAATTTACAAACTGCTTTTGTGAAATTAAAATTCAAGTAATGAATGAAATTATACTATATATGTAGGTTTTACTATAAATCAGCAATAAATTCTTTAAATTACTTATTTAATATTCGAACTTCTACTCTTATTTATGACTGACAGCGAGTGTTTATCGATTTTGTATTTGTCTTAGATATTTTAAAGGAAACACCTTTCACACCTGTTTTATTGTTAATTTGTTAAGCCGAAACTTTTTTTATAGTGCACATTTACTTTTATTTTATTGATTATTAAATTTCTCCAATTATCTCTGCATGTTTATATTTAAAATACTTTTGAAATACATACGAATTCAAACTTTTAATTTAACGTTTTGAATGAAATTGTCTCCAGTAGAGAGTCGCAAATTCATAGGCCATAGTTGGATAGTGTTGTAAATAACCCTATTGATGAATTACGTATTATACTTACAGATGGTAAAAATGAATTTGAATATATTTGATATATAAATATTTTTTTAAGTTTTATAAGTAAGTATTCATTACCATTTTTTTTTTGCAAATTGATCAAAAAATATTTCAAGATTATATATCTTCTTATTCTAATTCTTATATTTATTATTCTAAATCGATTCTTTAACCGATTTTATTAACGAGCCATTCTGACTCAATATAGTTATAACATTGTGGGATGAGTTCACTTTCACAAATGAATTCTTTTTTAACAAAGAGGAAAAAAATGATTATGATCAAAAATGTAAAACAAAAAAAGTAACTTTTGAAATCGAATCATAATTTACGAATCAGTGATTTGTGAAAATTAAGAAAACATCTTTTTAATACAAGTTTTTTTCTTCAGTTGGTCTGACTTTTGTTGTATAATTCTTAAAATCTGCCCATTTATTGTTTGATTTCAACATAATTATTAAGATTTCCAGTTGTCAAAAACTAAATTAGATTATGTAATTTTAATACAAATCCTTTTCATCTTATTTTTCTGTTTTTAAAATTCTCTTCAATATACATTTTTTATAAAAAAAGTATTTAATATAGAATTATTATATTTATAATGTCGTCGCTTATAATAATCTTGTTAAAAATAGGTCATAATGACTCTTTGTTAACTTTATTTTTCAGAATTAAGTTCATTTCTTATCTCGGATTATTTAAAACAAGTACAAATGTTTCAATGTCAGTACTACAGAGGCCATCATTATATTTGTCATTTTATATCAGCTCATTGAACACTTTAAATAAGACTACTTGTTATTATCTGAAATATAGTCATCAGGAGGAGTGTCGAATGTATAGTTCGAATATCAAATAAGTAATTTAAAGAACTTAATACTGATTTATTAGTGAAACCTAGATAAATAGTATAAGTTTATTCATTACTTGAATTTAAATTTCACAAAAGCAGTAAACAACTAAAACAAAATCATAGTTACATAAATAAAATGATAAATAAACGAATGAAATAATCATAAACTCTACTAAAAGACTAATATTTTATATCTGTTCATGGTTTATAAGAAGTATTACAACAAAAAACCTTGCAATATTACATTTTTCTACACTTACTAGGCCACCAATTCACATTACATTTTCCATACAATAAAAAGCCTCATTTCTTGTCACATTTTCCGTAGGATAAAGTCTATGCTGACGAGAAATGTTTATCTATGGTGACGAGAAATATTTGTCAGCTCATAGGTTTAAAGTTTAATTTAATAATTTTTGTTCGGAGTTTTTTTTTTATATTTAAATATATTATGTTGTAAAAACCAATAAACAGTTTTTTCTTTCTATGTTTCTTTTTTATTTTCTCGTCAATTTTAACGGGTTATATACTAGTTCACATATAAAGAACCTTAAATGAGACTTCAGATAAATCAACTGTATATGAATATGAAATATCATGAACAACTAATAACACTTAGTCAACTAATCGAGTTAAATTGATTCGTAAGTTCGTAAATGTCTGTTGTCATCGATTATATTTAATAATTCAACTATTTCCAACTGCATTAATTTAACCGAATTCGATTATATTAACAAGTCAGTTACAAATGCAGTATATTCACTAAATAGAAAATATTATTACGGTTATTCACATATATGGGAACATCCTCATATGTTTCTAGTTGTTCATGGAAATAGATGCAGTATCTAAAAGCGTAAAATACCCTTTTAGATCAAGATGGATGATCTCAAAGCCTACAAGGTATTTTATAACAATCTATTTTTAGTCTGTATGTGCTCGTATACTTATTGTATTTATTCAGTGGATATGAGGAGTAAAACTAGAAAATATGTAATATCACTCATAAATCTATTAGCATAAGAAAATGTTCATAGCAGTTCTAATGAATACCCTGCAATTAGAATCAGGACAGTCTTCAGCACAAAAAACTCTTTAAATCAAATATTGATGTGACTTTTATGATACTTATTATATTATGTGATTATTTGTCAACGGAAGAAAATTTCTGATTTCAAAATATTTGCAATATAAATTTTTATAAACAATGTAAACTTAAAATTATCAATACAGTAATGTAAGTACCATATGTTGATTGTTTATTGAGCCATGAAATCAAATCCGGACTCAATAAAATTATACTGACTTTCATTTTTTAAATTCGATTGTATAAAATGCTAATTGGCCTTCAACTTTTGTTATAATGTAGTTTAAATAAAAAAAAATAACATAAAAAATCAATTCACAAAAGAAAATGTTTGGCGTTATAAATTCGACACCACTGCATTTGTATTGCACACACAATACTTGAAATTCGCATAGAAAATAACCTTGATACATCTGGGATTAATTAGTTATTTTAGGCCGATAGCAAATCGAGATAATTAATACGTATGTTTTTTTATGAATCCGTACTGTTTGTGTATTCACGAAAATAATCGTCCTTGATTTTTTATGTTACTTGTACGCACAAACCGTGTAATTTACCTTTCTTCACATATAAAAAAAAAACATGTCGGTTTTTTTTTACTCAAGGTCACTAAACTATGTCAAATTTTACGCTACACACCAGAATAATGTTTAATTGAAACTTCCTTTGTTGAAATGTGCGGTGGATGTTCGGTCCGTTTATTATTGTTATTAAAACATAATATTTCCGAAAATTGTTTTTTTATATATATATATATATATATATATATATATATATATATATATATATATATATATATATATATATATATATATATATGAGGAGGCTGAAAAGTTCATCTTTAATTAAAATTATTTAATATAATGTATAAAAAAGGTGAATATTTTCGGTCTGTTGATTTGAGAAATTAAATTGTGTATGAAAATATTTCCTATAAATATCAGTGGTTTAAAAATTTTAAATATTAATATCAATAATAATAATTTAAAAAATAAAATTGAAAATTTAATTATTCTGCTAATTGTATTTTTTTTTAGTAATTGATATAGTAATTTTTGTGGGTTCTTTTCAGAATAGTTTTTGTATTAATAAATTAACAACAAACTAATTGATTGATGGTCCCTGTGAAGTTGGCATACTAAATGTCAAGAAAAAAATAAAAATTGTTTCAAATAGCATTCATGTACTTCTCGAGTTCCTGAAAGGGAGAAAAAAAATCCACTCATTAAAGGCCAAACATTTGAAAATAAATTTTGGGGCGCCATCTTCACGTAGCACACAAACAATCAAAAATTCGCATTTCAACGACAGTGCTCATCTAGAATAGTTCTAAAGTTCTTAAAAAATAAAAAGAAAGATTTAATTTTAAAGATTTAATTTGGCGTTAAAAACGCAATTTCAAATTTTTTCAGATAATAATGGGTGATGATGCTTTGCTTGCATCAGAGCAACTGCATTGCGTTGTATTTAGTTTGCATGGGGATATTTCAATGCCAGTTAGGATCTACATTGATTGGAAACAATTAAAAAAAGTGTTTGATTCATACCCTAGTGGGAAACACATTTTTCGCTTCGATTAAAAAGTTCACGATAGTTCTGTGTCAGTAAACCATACCCTACAAATTTCCTTGGCGGACCTGTTCTCCTTTCGACACAGAAACAGTGTTTACTTAATAAAATAATTTCCAAGTAGGAATAGTAGACTGATGTTAAAATTGTATGATGTTTCGAAATAGTTTTCTTATTGTGTATTTATATCTGTAGTATATAACAAATTAATCTATTAGTTTTTTTTTACATTGTGGTTATTGGGAAAAAATAATACATGTTTACACGTAGTGTGGTTAAAATAAAGTTTAAAATAACTGCGAGTCCGAGTAAAATCTAGATGCGTGACCATCGTAACTAAGAATTATGATCATAACGCATACAGTGAACGTTCATGGAATCAAATAAGTCGTGGATGAATCGCGAAAACTTAAATTATTATTTCAGTCGAATTGAGCCAGGGGTCCGTGACGATCTTACATAATAATTCAATTGTGTTCTCTGATCGTTTTCACGACGAGTGTTTCTTTTGTAAACAGCAAAGAATGCCGATAGTAATAGTATGTTTACGTTGTTGCATCGTTCCACAATTAGATGCTTGGAAGAATTTTAATGAAGTAACAACCTGACGCTCACATGATGATATGATGACAATCATATTTGAAACATTAAAAATTATTGATGAAATTATAATTTTTATTCAGTTCTCAGCTCGTTTTAGGTGTTAATATTTTTACATTATTTATATAAGCATATGTATTTATAACTGGTCTTAACAGTAGGGTGTGGGGAGTAAACCATGATTAATTATTACTTATTTTCAATTATGAAGGGACCAGGTTTCTTTTTTAAAAAAAATAAACGTCTATATGTAATTATAATTATGCTTATACACGCAGAGACTATATATATATATATATATAGCCATATAGATCACAAAAAAATGAATATTATCTAAATAAAGAGATGCGTATTAACAACTTTTACTGCAGCGGCGTAGATTGAAAAGTTTGGAGACTATAAATATATATATATATATATATATATATATATATATATATATATATATATATATATATATATCCATCCATCCATCCATCCATCCATGTATATGTGTATTATTAAATGTATAGACGAATTTGGATCATTATTGCGTATTGTAGTACTTGACTGGTTGACCGATTGGGAACATCGCCTAAACTTGTCATTCGCCCACGCTTTTAAAGTAGGTAATTTAGTCACACATCATGTGGAATAATTACCTTAGTTCCACCGGTAGTTCGTTATGAAAGAAAATTAAATTATAGAAATGTTGTAAGACATAAAATGTTGATTCAATCAAATAATTTTGCTATTATTATACAGTTAGGTATGTAATAAATAAGTAAATTAACTCGTTCTATTTTTTTGAGTTCAGTAAGCCATCTTGTAAAGGATAGTTTTGCACTTAGTGTATTATTGATTATATTTGTAAATTTCAGTGAATTTTGAGTATATTTTGAGTCAAACTTAAAAAAATAGTTTCAAAATTTTCGGACTTGTATTTTCAAATAATTTAAATTTTTCCAATATTTGCATAAAACAGTAAAATAAATATTTCAAATAATTACATTTTTCGCGTATTATTAGAAGTAATTTCTAGCTACAGAAATAAATTTATTTAAAAGAAGGATAAAAGAGATTGATATATATATATATATATATATATATATATATATATATATATATATATATATATATTTAGAGCTTAAAAGTTCGTCGGACAAGGGTCAAATTTTTCAGTGTTAGTTAAAAATGCTTTATTAGGCATAGCTTTCAGGAAATAGATTACAGGTAAATGTCTTTTAATGTCATGAAAATGCTTTTTTCATTTTAATTTTCAGTTTACAAAATCAAAAATACCTATAACGTAATCAATAGAAAAATTAAGGAGACCATTTAAGAAATATAATTTATTTTGGTAGGAAAAGCTGACAAATAAATTGACTAGTTTTACTGATACGAAACGAATCACAATTCAAGACGTTTTATTGTGAGTAATTATAGGTTGGTAGAAAAATAATTTCGGTTTTTGTTTTCTGAATTCCAATCTTCATTTTTTTCAATGAAAATGTCTTTTCATCGTGTTCATGTAAATATCATTTTAAAGAGCATTTTTCGGTTTTATGTATTATCTTAATTGATATTACAAACCAGTGTTGTTTGTAAACGTGAATATAGTTGCCTATAACGTTACCCTAATTGCAAATATATATTTAAAAAAAAACTCTTCTAAAAAAGAAGTAATAAGAAATGAACGTCGATTTAATATACTTGAAACATTTTAAGTAATATTTGAGTATTGATAGTTCGAAGCTTTGTGTATTCGAATAAACATAGAAATAAAATTATAAGTCATTGAATCAACTACTTAACGTCATCAAAAAAACAATTGTAATTCTTTTTTTTAAACCCATTAATATTCGGTTGCTCTTATTGTATTTTGAATTCTAGCTTTAATTAATTTCAATGAAAGTATCATTTCATCGTCTTCATGTTAATAACATTGTAAAGTGCATTTTTCGGTCTGTCTTTTGGTAACATCAACTTTGGTTTTATTACTAATTTTGCTTCAAATTGGACTATTAAATTAAAGATGAAAAAAAAGCAAATAAGAGCATTTTTGGTATGAGTTCAAAACGGATGGTAAAACAGAAACTACTCATAAAGTAAACGAGACTTTTGGTGTGGGAAAAGTTTACTGTTAAGGAATCAATGGTGGTTCCAAAAATGTCATGCTAAGGACGAAAGTCTTGAAGATGAAGAAAACCATGGGCGTCCTTTTTCAGTTTATAACGACTAAATGAAGGCACTGATGAGTCAAAACCAGGAAGAACGTTCGGTGCAATGGTGGTTCCAAAAATTTCATGCTAGGGACAAGAGCCTTGAAGATGAAATCGGCCGCAGGCATCCTACAATTTATAATGACTGACTAAAGGTTTTAGTTGAATCAGAAAACAATTTAAGATCTTGCACAAAAAGTAAACGTTAATCATTCACCATTTCTAGATCACTTGAAACCACTTAAATTAAATAATTATATGAATTTGAACGTCCTAAACCGCAATTATTTTTGTATCAACTTAATACTTCACGAGTTCGGAGAGGAATTCGGTTCTGTTCGTTCAGTAATAATTGCTCTGTTGTATGTAATGATACATTGTGTGTGTATATATATATATATATATATATATATATATATATATATATATATATATATATATATATATATATATATTCTGTTACTTGATAACAATGTTGACATTTTTATCTAATTTATTATCTTGTTTATTATTAATAAAATTATACCTTGATCATAGTTCCAATATAATTTTCTTTTTATTTTACAATTATTTACCTTTGCGATTTCGTATTGAAGTATTTCTATTATGATTATTATTTAATTTTGTGTTGTTAAAGGCACTTTTTTTTAGACAATTTTTGATGGAAGTAAAATATTTTCCGTAGGTGTTGATACTTCCTTATTTTTAAAAAGCTTGATCAGTGTGTATCTGATCTGCTAGTAAATTTATTTTAAAATTTTCCTAATGGACGAATTCAAAGAAAACTGTTTCAGGGTTCCTGTTTTTTTTTCTATTTTCTTTCGAAAGAGCAGGTGTTGTTTTATATATATAATTATATATATATATATATATATATATATATATATATATATATATATATATATATATATATATATATATAAGATATACCACACACATAAATTTAGATATAACAGCATGTGAACATATTTCAAATGAACTTTCATTTCTCTCAAGCACCTAATCATTTTTGACATTTGAACGTTATTGAAATATTAATACTTTTTTTTAATTATTCAATTCTCACTTTTTGAACATAAAACGTGTTTATTGGTTTCACTTTCCGGTTGACAAAATACTATAAATTATAACAGTTTTTACGACACATGCACGTAGAGGAATTTTGACAGTTTTCATGTTGACATAAAACTGAAAATAAATAACTAGGAAGGGTAACGGAATCACCCTTCAATGTCAGTTGACATTTTTATAATTTATATACTTTTATATGTGTATACTTACATGTGTATGTATGTGTTTGTAATTAGAAAAAAGTGATGGAAATATTATGAACGACGGGTATACAAGAAAATAAGATACACGTATTGAAAAGAATCCCATACATCATCTACCGAATGCTTTTAAGAAAATAAGAACTGAACATCTTGAAATGTGCAAGTAAATCTATCATTCATGTTACTGTAATACCTTGAGTCTTGAAGAGGAGAGTTGCTCGTCCCGTCGTAAGTGAGACAGTGAGGAGATTTGCTTATACTTTGATAAAGTTCAAATTGACGCAAAAAACACTGTGCAAAATGTAGAACTATTTTTAATGTCTTGCACTATTTATAATTCCATTTACGTTGATTTACGAGTGATAGAGCTATTAGAAAATTCGATTAGTCTGTATTCACTTTTTTTGTCTGTTTCTCCCTAGGTGTATTGTCTATTATTTTATTTTGTTTTCTTTTTTATTGTAGCTTTATTTCTTATTTTTTCTCATTAACAACGAATTTTAAAATCTCACATAAGTCCATTTTTTGTGTATTAATTGCAATGAATCTATCAAAATTTTTCTATATACAGTCAACTCTCCTACAACGCGATTAATTCATACCGCGGTATATGGAAACCGTGTGAAGTGAAACTCAGATGTAAGTACATATAAATCAGGTTGATTCGTTCTGCATTATATGATAACTGCATTTTCAGAGCACCATGTTATTAGTTTTGATAAAAAAAAGCAGCAATGCTGCATCGTTTCTGCGTTTACAGGAGAATTCTCCGACAACTGAAATTGAAAAATGGTGATGTACGTGCATGAAAAAAAAATAGGGAATTCTTCTTTAATTCAACCGTAAATGTGTAGTAGAAAAATTCATGCTATAGGGAAACTGCTTAAACTAATTAAGTTGTATTATATAGAAACCGTGTTAGAAGAGTACTGTGTTGTAGGAGCGCTATCGCAATTATTGCTCTGCGTATAGGGACACTCCGTTATGAGAGTACCGCGTTATAGGAGGGTTTACTGTACTTCATTCTTCAATTGAAATGAGTTCTTATTTGTTTATGAGTATATGTGTGATTGTTTTCTTTTTTTTAATTTACCAGGAGGCTCTGGTAAATTAAAAAAAGCCTCAGGTACAGGTACCAGACTCAAGTACCTACTCGCTACACTTGCCTACTCCCGGAGGGCTCCGCCCCATTTCTCTGCTGCCAACTCATTCATTTGATGTAACAAGAAGTTGTTGATCATGTCACGTACCTATTAGCATCCACCATTAGAGCATTGTCCGTATCATCTTTAAAAAATTAAGGTCCAATTACATCTGACCAAATTACAGACCATATTATCACTACGAGGATGCAATGGGTCGTTCATGAATTAACATAGAATTTTCACTATCCCAATACCGAGAATTTTGCTTATTAACAAAAGCACTGACCTCCAAATGGGCTTCATAACTCATAATACTTTTGTTATGAAAAATTGGGTAATCATTCAATCTGTGTAGGATGAAGTTATAGAAGTTACGATGCCGTAAAACGCTCCATAACGAGTTTTCCGCGTCTACACTGATAAAGTATCACATAAGAACTATGAAAAAATGCTGCAAATCAAAATGGCGGTTTAAATAAGTTGTGAAATCGTAAATTGGCCAGCCTGTATAACGGTGAAACAATAAAGAATAACAACTACTGTCAAATTTTAGGGGAACTAAACAAAAATTAAGACTAGGTATGAAAACGTTCGAAAAATGTGATTCTATTTCAAAAAAACCCTCGATTCTGCTAACAAAACTAATCAATAAATTAAAAATGTATGTTTTGAGTTTCTGATCCACTTCAATATAGTTGGGATGTAGCAATAACTGACTTACTTTTTAGAGCCATTAAAAACAGTTGGGAGGATAAAAGTTTCTTTCTGTTTAAAAGGTTATTAATATGATATTAAAGTTGTTACACAAGAGTTCAGAATTTCTTCCAGGATGGACTCGAGAAGCTCATTAGCTGTGGGATTAAATTCATAGAAATTAAGATTGATTATGTGGAAAAACGATTAACTACAATCTGTACTGTTTAAGTAAGAGTTTCTTACTTCTTAAATATTATTAGTGTACATTTTGTTTTGGCATATTATTTTAAAATTTTGTTTCAATTAATTTAACTGGAAGGTTCCTAAGTAGATGTTGTGTGTACATGCATATATATATATATATATATATATATATATATATATATATATATATATATATATATATATGCACACACACACACATTGTTAAATATGGAAATGACAAAGTTTTATTTACGTTTAAATGCTTATATAAAAGACGTTTTTTGAACGTTTTAAATAATGTTTATCTATTTTTCTACTTCTTTTATGAGTATACGAGGTATATGAAGGTCGAACAATTATTGTAAGTTTATGATAAAAGCATTGTTTATTTTTTGTATTTTTTTATATTTTCTTCAATTTTTTTTTGAATTACTTTAAATGCCGTCTTGATGATATCTCGGTGAGAAAAATATCGGCGAACAATTTTCCCCATTACGTTTTTTCATGTAGACTAAAAGAAGAAAAGTTTCACAGAAATGTTCACATCGTGTTTTTCATTATTTTCACAGTTTTCTATTTTCGTACGTTCGGTCTATTTTGTAAATATTACAAAAGAAAACGTTAATAGAGTGCTGGCAGTTTTATAGTTTTGGCAGAACGTCAAATTCTATTGTGAGTGCCCGTAGGTCGTTTACCGTTACAATAAGTCATGAATGTTTTTCAGCGAATTCTGCATCGTGCATTTTTTTGTCACATTTTTTATTGTTGATGTAATTCATGACGGTAAATTTATATTCACTCACATGCGCATACATACATACATACATACATATATATATATATATATATATATATATATATATATATATATATATATATATGTATATGTATGTATATATATGTATGTATATATATGTGTGTTTGTGTGTTATGAATTTATTTGTACAATACTACATCAAACATTTAGATTGTGTTTAATATTTATTTTCCTGGAAAATTTTTAATGAAATGCATTTTGGGATGTATTATCATTTTTTATTTTTAATAATTTTTATTTTGTACATTTAATTAAAGCTAAAAATGTTATATATATATATATATATATATATATATATATATATATATACTCTATTCATTTATTAAAATTTTGGATATTATCTTCAAACACATCTTTACTCTTATGTTCATCATTGATTGTAGTGTTACAAATTAATTCCTTATTGATTTTTACTATCTTAGTTATTATTCTAATTTAATTATCTAGAAAGATCAATAAAAGACGTCTTATAAAATCGGATGTATTATAAACAGAAATTCTAATAAGCGAGCACTGGCTAGACGCAGGGAAGATCACGATAAACAACTTAGTATTCTGTTTAGTTGTGAAGGAGGTATTTGTTAGATGGGTATAAAATAGTTGCGTTTTTTTTTATTTTAAGTTTGGCGTCAATTTTTTTTAGTTATCGTTTGTTACAGTCATGTGACACATCATTGTAAACAATGAAATTAGCACTACTGATTTTAGCTTGTCTATTGTTTTCATTCTTTAGTCTTGTTGGATATAACACCTTAAATTAGTTATGGTAAAAGTTTGCTCTGCGCTTCTTTTGGGTAACAAATATTATCCCTTTGTTGATCGCATTGTCACGTGATGAAAAGTGGATTCTCTACAACAATCGGAAACGTTCATCACAGCGGCTAGATTGAGGAGAAGCTTTATGAAAAAAAAATATAATTACTGTTTGGTGGTCGGCAATTGGCATCGTTCACTACAACTTTTTAAATCCTTCCTGATGAAACAATAGGAGTAGAAAAATATTGTCAGGAAATTGAAAAAATACATGAAAAGTTGCATCGTTTACGGCGAGCATTAATCAATTGAAGAGGACCAATTCTTCTTCATGACAATTCCTGACTACAAGTCTCACAAATGACTAAAAAAATGAAATGAATTGGGTTATGAAATATTACCTCTATCATTTTTTAAACATTTGTGTAATTTCCTACAAAAGAAGGTTTTTAAAGATCAGGCATCAGTTCAAAGCACTTTCGATGAATTCATTAATTCCACATTCCACGACTGCAGAATTCTATCTTGTGGGAATAATCAAACTTGTTTCCCGTTATGAGAAATCTATGCAGGCCCAGTGGCCTTTATTTTGATTAGGAAATATAATTTTTAACTGATATATCCATCTTTATACTCGATATGTAAAAATCGCATATATTTTTGCACCAACCTAATACATCAATCGACCATGAACAATCTGTAATCCGAATGTCAGATCTGGCTCGCAGATAATTTTTGAGTTACCCACAGACTATGCGTGCGATCTGCAACTTTGAATATTTTACAGAATATTGATAAACTTGTTAAAAATACACATGTACAAAAGTCTCATTGATAATATTAAAAGGATGTCAAATCATCATCATTCTCATCTATTCTTCATAGCTGAGAGTCATGATACTATGAGTATTAACCGTTTTTAAATATGTTTTCTTCTTTGTTTACATTTTATTTCCAAATTGAATTCTTTTATACCGTATTAAATGAATATATATATATATATATATATATATATATATATATATATATATATATATATATACACTTACTCGTATATAACATATTTCAAGTTTTAAATGAAAATCTTACAGTGATCAGAAAAGCATGAAGTTTAATAAAAAGAAAGATTTAGTCGGTTGATTAACAATTTTTGCCCATGGCTGACATAAACTAATCATTTAGTTTCGTTCTTTCCTTATCAATTCTTGTATATTAAATCAAGTATTTTATTTCTTTCTCTAAAATAATTGTAAAATATTTTGAAAATTTCTGAAAATAAATGTGTAGAGAACTGTCTATAGACATTGTTAGTTTTTTAAACAAATTTGTGTATACAAGTTGAGGAGTTGTTCCTTGAAATATATTTCGATTCAATATTGAACGATTGTAGTACACAATACATTTTAAGATTAAATGATTATTATATTTATTGTTTCTTACTTCTTCAAGAAATTATTTCATACACACACACACACATGCGCACATTAACACATTGGCATCGGGGTGTTTGGAGCCGCGCTTGACATGGGTATGGGATGATTAGCGCGTCTTTTCTTTCAATCACATTATGTTTGAAAAAACTGCTATATTTTTTTTAACCAATTAATATTTTTCAAATAAATTTCCAGAAAAGTGGTAAATTACTTTTTCGTACCATAATTTATACTTTTATCATGCGATTATCAGAGGTTCTCAACTTTTTTTATTAAAAAATAAAAAATTGTCATTTACCCAGTAACATGTTATCAGAGTTAGTATTTCTTGCTACGTATATTTGAAAATATTTGTCAGAATGTAGAGCACATATGGGCAATTCCCGGTCCGCGATCCGGATCCTGCCCTTTACCTCTTTTGATCCGGCCCTCTTTTCGACAGCAAATATATGTGTGAGCAGTTTTTTACGAGGATGAAATACAATAAATCAAAAATTCGGACAAGAATGGACGAAAATCTCGAAAATGCTATGCCATTATCTTTAAGTAATATTAACGTCAATATTGTGATAGTCTCGTACTTCAAGTACAAGGCAAATCCTCACATTAAATTGTTATGGTGTTCATTATATTATAAAATTTAGGTAGAGATTTATACCAAAGCATTATATTATAAATAAATGAAATATGAAGTAGCAACTTATTTTAATTTATTCAATATTAATTTTTTTTATTTAAAAATTTGGTCCGGCTCTTAACTCGGAGACAGAATGATAATTTGGCCCCCGAACTAGGAAAGGTTGCCCATGCCTGATGTAGAGGATCTTCACAATATTTACACATGTAAGAAATATTTCGACGTATATTATATGAGTAACAGACACGACACCTTTTGACATTCCTATTCTTGCTAAGAATTTCTACAGATTTGCTGTTTCATTTTTCATGAAAGTCTTTCCGGTGGATTGAAGCGGGAGGCTCGTATGGAAGTGTTGATAGTTGATCTGTTGGTTCATCCATTGTTACTGTTTATTCAACATCAAAATTCGATATATTAGAAATTCCTTCCAACCATGCTTGAGCTGTATTTAGCAGAAAACTATGAAATTTCATTTTGGACTTTAAGTTTTTAATAGACACGGAATGAGTTGAATAAACCACAGTGAAAGAGATATAAAAACACTTCTTAGGCTCTTTTAAAGTTTTTATAAAAATGTGAATTCGTGAAACATCTGCTATGGCATTTCTGAAGAGAAATTGAACCATTTAAAGCGTTTCATGTATTTATTTTGAGACAGATATTCGAAAATATCAATGACGTATATGTGAGTCATCCGGACTCAAGTCTAAAACCAGAATGACTATATATATATATATATATATATATATATATATATATATATATATATGTATGTATGTATGTATATATAATATATATATATATATATATATATATGTATATATATATATATATATATTTATTTATTTATATACTCCTATATAGTTGGTGAAACATTTTTGTAATGGTAAAATTTTTAAGCCACATTTGTTACTTGCTAGAATATGGTTGATGCATTGTGCTACCTCCTATCTATCTATTTATCTATATATATATATATATACATACACATACATACATATATATATATATATATATATATATATATATATATATATATATATATATATATATATATATATATATATATATATATAACATACATACATACAAAGTATATATATTCATACATACATACTTACACATATAGATATACACACCGCTCTCACAGATATTTTCTTCTATATCCTTCGACGCCACCTTTGACATATTCAATCTGATTTCGTATAGCAGCATGAAATAAGATAACTCGACGTTTCGATCAGCGCACGCTTTTCCATCCCTCCTCCATACATCATCCTACATGTGGCACACCTCAACCTAAAGCGCTGATATGACGATAGACTGAACGTTGCTGATAGATCTCTTCAGAATTTCAAAGCTTGTACCGATATATATGCATCATGTATACATGTAATACATTTACTCTTATAAAATGTATGTGTATATATATATATATATATATATATATATATATATATATATATATATATATATTGTATCTATCTGCGATAAAGTTACATTTCATTTTATTTCGATATTCGTTAGTGTAGTTGTTGAGACGTATTCGTCAAAATGAGAATTTCACACAATTTTTTTATTTCTTTATTTATCTGATTTTTGAAGTTGAACGTTACGTTTTTTTTATGTATGAAGTATAGTTTCTGTCTATACTGTTCGTTTTTAAATTTCAGGTATTTTCATTGTTAATACATTTAAATGAATTATATTAATGAATTCGATTTTCAAATTGTTTGAAACTTTAACTTTTTTTTTAATCACATGTGTTTATTTGTTGAATTAGGTTTTAAAAATAATTTTGAAACGTTTTCAAATAAATTTAATTAATATATTTAGTTTTCTCAACATGTAGATTAATTAATTTTATTTGAAAATAGTAAATTTATTTTGTATTCGGCGGGTAGAAATATAATTGCGATTTATGCACCTATTTGTCCAACTTTTTTGATTTTCCTAGCTATTTTAAGTGGTGCAAAACTGTTGGATGACTAACGGTTAATTTTTGTGCAAGCTTTTGAATTGTTGTGCGTGGTTCTGATTCAACTAAAGCCTTTAGTTGGTCGTTATAAACCAAAGAAAGAAGCTCGCGACCTCCTTCATGTTCTCAAGGCTCTCGTCCACAGCACAAATCTTTTGGAACCACCATTTTATCGTACATTCCTTAACAGTACCCACACCAAAAGCATATTCAAAACCAAAATCGATGTTATCAAAATACAGACCGAGAAATACACTTTCAAATGATAACATAAGTACGATGAATTGACACTTTCATTCAAAACAAAGTAAGGTTAGAATTCAGAAAACAAAAACCGCAATTATTTTCCTGCCAAGCTACTTAGCTAGTTCGTATTTTATTAATGCTGAATAATCTGTTTATGCAAAGTAATTTTACGAAGAAAAAAATGTATTTAATATTACCTTCAGATTAGGTGTACGAAATTTGTAGACAATTTAATTTCGGAATTGGTAAAATGAAAAGAAATTACTTTAATACACTTAATACTAGGTTCTCAAAGTTTTTGAAAACAGACTGCAAAGGCTGTCTAGTTGTTTGAAATAAATATGAAGATGGTACGTTTGCTGAAACTAATAGCGAAAAATAAAAAAAAATCTCAAATGATACAAAAAGACGAAAAACAATAGGTTAACGAAAGAAAATAGATTTAATTAAAATACAGAATTTCTTAACCCTTTCGTTACTAACGGGATATATATATGACCTACCGATTTTCAAAAATTATTCCAGTCGGGGAAATACTTGACATAGTGAACCCACTATAAAATACTGTTGGGGCAAAATTTCCTAGGACTATATCTTTTATTCAAGATGGAAGAAAATTCTTGGATAGTAATTTTGTCTAATTTTGACTACCCCTTAATGCAATTAATTACTATTTACCGAAATGAATCGAAACAACAAAAGTCGCATTGAAAGGGTTAAAATCACGTTTTGAAATAAAATGCGTCGTTTTTAATGGAATGATAATAAAAATCTTGATTTTGTATATTTCAATCTGTAACTACTTAACAGAACATGTTTTTGAGATTTTCTGTCTCTCCATCTCTCTTTCTCTCTCTTATATATGTACGTAATGAATCAAATATATTTTATTTTCAATGAAATTGTTTGTTGCCTTTATGAAGGGTTTTAAAATGATTGAGAAAGAATAATGTTAAAAAAAGAAAGAACAATATATTCACTGATCGATTATGTAATTTGTTCAGTATTTAGTAGTTTTCATATCGGATGTTTTCGAAAATAATTTACAGTAACGGTTTTGTAATATTGTCGTTATTAAGTAAGTGTACGCAAACAGAATTCAGTTTAGTGTGTGATTTGATATCGGTATGTGGATTTGATCATTATTTGTTTTTATTTTATTTTAATCTAATGTCGTCTAGTCGTATTTATTGTTTTATAGTTCTTAATATACAGTTCTAATTGTGACTGCGTATATTTTATTTTGTATCAAATTAAAATATTTTGATACTTTTATTAAATTATTGTGTAATTTTATTATTTGGCCAGATTGAAATGTCTAGAGATTGATTAAATAGTGATTTGAATTGTAATCGAAGTGTTAAAACAATCTGATCACAACATGAAATCACACACAAGTGAGTTCTCATCGTCAATTCCATTTAATTCTTCGGATGATTTTCAAATGTATTTTCATGAATATCATTCTCAGTCATCTGTAGAATCTTACACAATGACTTGTGAAGGTGGTCGATATTATGATTTAACGGATAGATCTACAGGCAGTACTGGAAATTATTACGCATTCTTTTGCTCTGGAGATTATACTGCGTCCATTATATTCAAAATGAATTTAACAGATATCAATTATTTTGATGACAACCTACAGCATTTTATTGAAAAAGATTCGTTGTTCTTTCAAGAAGAGTTTAAATGTTTCGCACATGCGATGAATGTGAAAAATTCTGTTGATAAATTCAAAACAAATCCAAGAACGACTGTTAAGGTCAGTATGCATTATTTATCCTCATATACGGTTCGTTATTATCCAGTCAGTTCGTCAACAGAGTTTACGTTACAGATTACATCACCTGTGTCAGAACTGTATTTGTCAGCGTCGTTACAATCATGTGCATCAACACAAAACACATCGTCTTTGTCTACATCGATATTTTCAGCTTCACCCTCATCTATTTTAACGTCATCTTCAATACCGATCGTTTCCTCATATTCTTCTGGATCATCTGATTTATTTTTATCTGAATTACCAACGTACACTCTGGGGAATGTTAATGTACGAAACGAAATAGAGCAAGAATTTCAGCCAAGTAATGTTACTATTCAAACATTATGTGATATATTAAGTGGATCTGTAAATGGTACACAAACATACAATTTGAATGAAAGTTATTTGAGTGTACTGGATAAATTTCTAGAGGATAGTTCAAACACAAATGAAGTACAAGCACAGAGATCTGTTTTTCCAAAAACAAGTGCAAGTTCAAATGTTTCACATAGTTATGAAAAAATTCCACATCCGTATCCACCAACATCAATGACATCATCACCACTACCATTAAAGATGTCACCATCAGTACAGTCAATGACGACATCATCACTATTTCCAGTGACGACACCATCACTACGTTCAGTGACGACACCGTCACGACGTTCAGTGGCGACACCGTCACGACGTTCAGTGGCGACACCGTCACGACGTTCAGTGACGACACCGTCACGACGTTCAGTGACGACACCGTCACTACATTCAGTGACGACACCGTCACTACATTCAGTGACGACACCGTCACTACAGTCAATGACGTCACCGCCATCATTACTGTATTCACTCATTCCACCACCACCATCATTAATGTATTCACACGTTCCACCACCACCATTACTGTATTCAATCGTTCCACCGTTTAAGCTTCCTTTTATTCCAAAAATTGATGCTTCAAAAGAATCATCAACGTTTATAACTTCTGACAGTGTTTCATCAGGCAATTGTTATCCAACCAAGACTGCAGATACTTTTATTTCTTCGACCAATACTCTTATGTATCCACATTGTGTACAAAGTGCCTTAATTCAAAGTGATAATTATATTCAAAGTGCAGCAGTTAATACTGAAGTTAATAGTAATTTTAACAGTTCTAATAAATATTTCCCTAATGAACATCAAGAGCAGCACGTGCATAATCCTCATGGGATTCTGGAAAAAAATAATAGAGGTGATAGACAAGCTTCCTTCAAATTAGAATCTTCAGTATTCACACATATACACGATCAAGTTATAAATGAAGTAGAAAAATTGAATTTAAATAGTATAACACAAACATGTGCGCCGCCTATCAGAAGAGATAGTTATGAACGAGTTGATAACTCTCCAAATCTTCAGTGTCGTAATCATAACGACTCCTATACTTTAAAAGCTTCTGGCTCCACATTTTCACATGCAGCACATGCAGCTAGAACACACAATCCAATGATCAATTGTACGGAATCCAACATATACGGATTTATGAGACACGAACAGAGACAAAACATAGAAAATGGAGTAATTTCAAGGAGATATTTGAAAGGTACACCTTATGAACAGATTAACTATTCTCATGGAAGTCACCATGTAAAGAAAAGATAAAAAAACAAATCATAATACTATATTTTTGCTATAATATGGTCCTCTTTTAAAAAATAATCATATTCGTGATAAGTTATCGCGTTTCAATTTAAGATCGAGACAAAAACCTTAACCTGTTTAACCTTATTTTTCTTTTAATACAAAGTAAAACCTCACATTCCAGACAAATATATAAACAAGCATTCTTAGGATCAATCGGACACAACATAGGAAATCTGAAGCCGATAAGAAGTATTCGATTTCAAATGTTTATGACAATATGGCCAGCACGACCCTCCATCTTCAATTTAGAATCTTTATCAATTTTTTTAGAGGAAGAAAAATATATTTTATATGACCGTGGAAAATACTTTCCTTGAACATTGGATGTGAAATACTTGACTTTTTTCTTCATTTAACTGGGATTAATTGTAAAAACCTCGAAATAGTTATAAGAACTATGATAATGAGATAAACAGACCTAAAAAATCAATTTTTTAGTAAAAATTGTTAACAAAACTTGTATGTATGAGAATCATTCAAATTATGAAGAAATAAAAATAACGAATTATTTTAAAATTAAAATATATCAATGATTCGATTGCAAAAGTGGAAGAACCCGGAAGTTTGGTCACATTAATTCCGGATGAAGTGATTTGTGTATATTATGCGGCTGAAGAAATCAATAAAATTGAATCGGTATGAAGAAAGCAATTTCTCTAAAATATAAATATTTTTTTCGTATTTAAATGTTGAAAAAAATATCAATATAGATAATTATTTCCGTTTATTAAGACATGAATTATTTTTAATCATTTTTTATTTAAAAAAATTATGTTTTAACATATAAACATGTTATTGTATAAATTAATGTTTCTGGCTTTTCAGAGTCAATGCGACACAATTTCAATTTAAATAAATTTACCATTTCATGACTATTTAAAGTTTGATATTGCATTCAGAATAAATTAGTATTTTTATTATAATTATTTTTTAAATTAAACAAAATGTTTTAAACTAACATGTTACTATTAAAGTTACAACAATTTACAAATAGAAATCATGTTTTTCGAATTAATTGTTTATTTTTTATTTTTTTATTGTTTTAAATATTAATCAAACTTTTTTTATTCCTTTACAGTGCCGGATCAGGTGCTAATGGAATCTTTAACCGACGAATGGATTTCAGTTCATTTAACGTATTGCCAAAGCACAACCTCAACTCGTATCATATAAAGGTATTTCTTTTATATATACTTGATTATTAATACGTTTTATATATTTACATGTACTTGTTTCTTGTATGAAATCTTATAATTATTTGTGTATAAAAATGTATTTTATGTAAACAAATTTTATACTTAACACTTAAAATTAATAGCAATTCTCTTATTACAAAGGAGTTTGTCAATTGAATCTTATATGTTATTTATACATTTTTTTAATTGAATTTTTGACAATTACACACACACACACACACACACACACACACACATATATATATATATATATATATATATATATATATATATATATATATATATATATCGAATTTGAGACACTACTTAAAAATAATATTACACATCGCTTAAAAAATTCAAGTGTATTTTCAAGTTTGTTCACAATTCAATGTATTTTTTCATAATTTTCAATTAAATTTTATAACAAATACTATGCTTACTGACCTACATAATTAAATTGTGTCATGAGACATTGAACACTTCAACTGTAGTTTTTTAAATTTTCATTTTCTGCTTTAAGAAACAAATTGTTTATATTAATTATTTTTAAAAATCCGCACATTTTTAGTCTTGAAAAGTAGGAAAGTGTGTTTGTGTGTGTGTCTATATACGCACATGCACACGCACGTACGCACATGCACACGCACCTACGCACATGCACACGCACGTATGCGGAAGCACGTACGCACTTACGCGGACGCACGTATGCGGACGCACACGCGCGTACGCACGTGCACTCGCGCGTACGTACTTTCACACGCACGTACTTGCAAACGCACGTACTTGCAAACGCACGTACTTGCAAACGCACGTACTTGCAAACGCACGTACACGTACGCACGCACAGGCACGCACGTACGCGCACGCACACGCATGCACGCGCAGGCACGCACACGCACGTGCGCACGCTTGTACCATCGTGCGCACGCATGTACGCACATTCACACACACACATACGCACGCACGCATACGCACATATATACAGGATCTTCCAGAGAAAATATGAGGCCGCGGCAACCGATATTTTTGAAAGCTTCAAAATACAATGGGGAAGAAAAATAAAATGTTTATGTTTGTTCAATGATTTTTTATATTTATTCAAGTATAAAAATGATTTAACAAAAGCATTTTGCGCTTTACCACTAGCAAATTTAGTTATTATTTTAGAATAATGTAATATATCGGTTGTCTGATAATTTATGTTTATTGTTTCGAGTTCATTTAGTCGTCTTGACTCATTGCCGATCGTAAAAAGTTTTTAATCCTTTTCAGAACACTGAATGATCTTTTTCTTTGTGCTACGCTCGTAGGAATGCTAAAAAAATCGAAGCATAATCGCTGTATTAAGTAACATGTTTATGAAACCCGTGTCGGTAATTTCTTTAAATAATTCTGCCGGTTTCGTGCTTAGTTTAAAATTGAATTTGTAAACACGCTTTAGCAGTGTTAATTCTTCTCCGGTTTTTTTATATTTTGCAATAATTTTCCCTTTCAAATTATATTCTCCTGGTTAATTTCATTAAATTTTCATAAAACATTAAAAAATTGTAAATCGAAGAAATTCCGTCGAAAGTCAATCTATTATTGAATTGAAAATGTCAAAAACGTTTATATAAAAATACAGTAGACTGATGTCTGATATTTAAATCAGCGATTTATTTCAAACTCTATAATGACTTCATTTTCGGCTGCATTTTTTTAAACTCAACAAGAACTTACTACCAGGTTTTCTTAAGTTATTTTATATCTTCAAGTTAAAGATTGATCCCCCTAAAATGGGAGTCACGGAGCAGGTGTCACTCTGGACTCTCCTCTTATTATATGTATATCTTATCAGCTGTTAATCCACTGCGGGATAAAGGCTTTCTTTTTACACTGATTTCCATATATATATATATGTAACAAAATTTCATTTGAAAAGTATTAACGTTCTAATCAAAATAATTTTTTTATTTTCAATTTCATTAACAAATTTATATTTTACCTCACATAATTGTTTACTATTTAATTTGTAAAATGCAAAACGTCAATTGATGTATTGTAATTTAAAAATAAAACTTACGAGTATCTAGCAACGTTTTCACTCATAATCTATAATCTCATTTCGCATTTTTATCTATCATAAACTGCATTTCAGATCAGTTTCAATGTTGCACTTTAAGTGTATGATAGGATGATATTACTGTTATTATAACACCGTTAACCTCGATTAAGAGTGGTCACCGAACTGACCTCAAATTCATAAGTATATGTGTATATAACTGCAACGAAGATAGACTCAATCTATCGATGTAAATATTCTGCTCTAGTTTTATCTCTATTTAATAATTAATATATGTATGTATATATGTGTATATATATATATATATATATATATATATATATATATATATATATATATATATATATATATGAAAAAATTCAACTGCAATATAACGAATATTTATGCACATTATATATATATATATATATATATATATATATATAAATAATGTTCATAAATATTCGTTATATTTCAGTTGAATTTTTTCATACGTTTGCGAATTCTTTTCTCGTGACCTCAGTTCATCCATCCTACCTTAGCAATTTGACACTCCAGCCACCCACATACAAATCTTCGTAACTGTTCTTCTTGTGATAATATAACATACGTCAAAGTTACTAAACTGTATATCATATGTGCAGTATTTGCATTCCAGATAAAGGTTTAGTATATATAAATCAATCAGACACGATGTATAATTTTAATATAGCAATTGTTGCTTTTGCAATAGACGTTTGTGTATAAACCATATAGTAAGAAGAAGTCATTAACTGATAAATATTTTAAACCTTTAAGGTATGTTGATTGTAAGTGAACTCAACGAAAATGAATACAATAATGTGGACAGACTTGTTGATTTATACGGTTATATTTAATCGAACAATAAATCACATTCGAAGACAGATTCCGTCAATGACGAATTGATTCAGTATTCATTTATTAGTTACACATATGATGTAATAGTGGAAATTAACATATTTAATGTCTATTGAGTGTCATTAGCATTATTGTTAAATACATAGGTTTATTTCGAAATATCGCGATATTATATATATATATATATATATATATATATATATATATATATATATATATATATATATATATATATATATATTGATAGATATACATACACATTTTTTTATTGCATTGCATCACCAGACCAGTTGATATTTTGTTAATGTCCTAAAATAAATACTTTGTTTTGATTTTAATCGAAATAAACAGACAAAAATGTAACAGATGTTAAAAGATATTAAATATAATTTTTGCTAATACTATATATATATATATATATATATATATATAAAATCAAAATAATCCACAAAAAACTATCGATGACGTCGATTTATATTATGACGTCAATGTTTCTATGGTACTTAAATATGTTTGTGTCATATATACAATAAGGCGTTGCAATAATCTATCAGCAAGAGTGATTTTATAGAAATATTAACATATATATATATATATATATATATATATATATATATCCATGACATCTACTTATTTATTTGAGACGTGGCTTCTATGATACCCAAATATATTTATTGTTTCATTGGGTTATATGTACATGCTTATAATTGACAAGTGGGCGAGCGTAGTGAGCAGGGGCAAAACCCTTTAGTTTGATATAGGAATTACATTAAATTTTTATTAATTATAATGGTAAAAGGTTTAATTAGGTTTGATAAGTTTTCAGTCATTTAGGAAAATTAAAAAGATGCTAAATATAAAGAATCACGTTTTAAAATAGCCATATTTTCAAAAAAAAATATTTGTAGAGTGAGAAAAAAGTGAATTTAGTTACAATCGCAGAACAATATTATGACAAAATTATTGAATCGTCTATCGTTTTGGTAACTAATAATTCTATTTTAAAAGATAGATGAATGTCAATAGATAGTTAACTTTGTATTAATACACAAAATACAATAATATATTAGTTGAGTACAAAGTACGAACCTGTTTTTTTAAATTTTATAGTCTTATCTTTATCTCACTGTAAACGTGTATAATTCTTCACAAGTTTTTAGGAACAAATCGGATTTGGTCTTTAATATTTTTTTATCGTTTCTGTTTAGGCATACATATTAGTTTGATAGAAAAATAATTGCGGTTTATGACCTTCAAATTTATATACATTTTTCCATTTGTTGTTCAGAACTGTTGGATAACTAACACTTAATTTTTGTGTGAAATGTTTTGTGTGGTTTAGATTCAACTAATGTTCTCAGTTGGTCAGTATGAACTGAAAGGACTCTCGCAATCCTCTTCGTCTTCAAGGCTCTTGTATCTAGCACGAAATTTTTGAAACCACCATTGCACTGCACCTTCGTTAATGTACCCATACCGAAGCATTGTTTAGTTTTCGAGCAGTTCCTGCTGCTTTACAACCCGTTTTGAAGTCCTACAAAAAATGCTCTTATTTGCTTGTTTTCCATATTTAATTCAATAGCTCACTTTGAATCAAAAATAATAATAGAACAAAAGTCGGTGTTACCAAAATATATCCCGAAAAATGAACTTTAAAATGGTATTGACATGAACACGATGAAAGGACACTTCCAATAAAAAAAATTAAAATTAGAATTCAGAAAACAAAAACCGCAATTATTTTTTTACCAACCTAATAAAAAGTTCCACAAAAAAAATAAGCATTATTGTTCTAACATGAAATAAGAAGAATTGGTCTTATGAGGATCAAAAGTCAAAAAGTAAAGTTACTTTTAAATTTCAAAAAATACGTTCAACACACGACTTTTATAAAAATATTTTTTTTTTACATAATCTAACTTTTTTTATACTCAAACCAATGTTCAGTGATCTTTAGTAGAACAAAAAGTTTAAATTCTTGTACTGATACTCTTTCCCCGTGTTAATATATGAAAGGGAATTCTGAATAATTTGGTTACCATTGGTATAACATCTCTTAATAATAAAGTTCCACATTATATATATATGTATATATGTATATATGTATATGTATATGTATATATATATATATATATATATATATATATATGTATATATGTGTGTGTGTGTGTATGTATTTATATATGTATTCATGTATGGCTTTTTAACCAGTTTAAAATATTCTATTTCACTTTTACTGAACTGTATTGTATAGTTATTTTGGATACAAATATTTTAAAACGTATACTTTACGGCCATAAATCGTAAATAAATGATTATTGATTATTTTTGATTCTTGCTTATATATGTATTTCTATAGCGATATCGTTACTTCCGAATGTTAAAGTACAGAAAGAGATTTGTCTTTATCTTAGTGTTCTGAAGATGATAAAATTCTCATTGATATGCGCGATTAAAGATTACGATGTTTTATGCAAGAATCAAAAATAATTAATAATTATTTATTCGAAATTTTCGACAAGAAAAAAATATCTATTTCTCTATATAATAAAAACACATTTCTCGTCCCTTTGTCCGAAAGAGAAAGTCTATTGTGACAAGAAATGTTTGCTTTGTCAGGTCATAGGTTTCAAGTTTAATTCATTAAATTTCGTTCTTAGGTATTTTTGATGTTCAAATATATTATTTTGTAAAAACCAGTAGACAGTTTGTTTCTTTCTATTTTCCTGTCAGTTTTGACGGGTTAATATACTAGTTATAAAAATAAAGACTAACTGGTGGTATATTTTAGTGTAGAAACATTAGTTATCGCCAAGAGAAAAAAGTTAGACACTGCCTTCTGCAGAAATGTTAATGATGACAATTTTTACGTTTATTACACGTTTAAATGCGAATCACTAAATAATGACGACTACTGTGAACGTGTTCATGAACTGCATTTAAAAAGAAAGTTCAACAGGTGTAGAATACTCGCGGAAAGGTCGCGGGCATCCTTGTTCAGTTCATAACGACCAGGTGAAGTCGTGAGGTTGAGGTGAGGGGTTAATTGGCAAAAATTGTCAATTTTAATTGTTCTTATTTTGATTAATACATTTAATTGTTAGCTGAGCAAAAATTATATAAATTTGAAAATCATACACCGCAATTATTTTTTTACTAACCTAATAATATATCATCAGAAGTTCAGTTTATTTTTAAATATATATGCTGTCACTCATTTACACATAACATACACTGTATAAGATTGATAATGACAACATAGAGGAATAATCAACTTTCAATACAGACAGTCACATTATGAATTCTGTAATTGTGAGTTACAAGTATTTTAGGTCAGTAATAATAACTTTGTGTATGCATTCATACATATTTGTTTAGAATGGAGTCGTTTGGTTTTTAAAAGAACATATATATATATATATATATATATATATATATATATACATATTTCGTTTGTGTGTGTATTAAAATGTTTATGTATTACTCTTTATGTATGCTCGACATTCTCAAATATCTAAAGACAATGCTTGTACTTTTTTCACAAATATCAAAGTTCACAGTTTCAATATGTGTCTGCGCCCACCAACAAATATCTGACGTATTTAGTACACCACTCAGTATCATACTTTAGTGTTATTGCCCTAACGCACGCATCGACACACACAAATGCATGCATACACACACATTCATTATGTAATATTCCCATATAAATAATTGTTTATGTACTGCGATTTACGACGACCACCTTATATAGTTATTGCAGATCGATTAACGTATTTTTAATGTTTATAATAAATTGCTACTTTTTTATTGTCACACAACGTTAACTTTTATAATTATTCACATTTTATTACAAATACTCTGATATTTAATGGCGCATTGTATCCATAAACATGGTTAATCATTTTTAATTGGTAACATTTTTTTAAAATATTCATATACCAGTGTAACATGCGCAAGAGAATATTCAAGAATTAACAATTACGTTTAATTGTGTAAAATTTCAGTTTTAATTGTTTTTGTTGACTTTAAGAAAGTTGAAAAAAATATTTATAAGATTAATAAATATTTCAATCCAACAAAACGAATAAAGATCATTATGTTTAGTTAAATATGTAATTCCATTTATGTTTATTTCGATTACAATGTCATAATATTCAGAATGCAGGTGTCAAAATTATGATCTTAATGCTTTTTAGGTATATTTTTTGCTCTATTGTTTTATTTGTATTAAATAATAAATGGTATATCATATTTATTTTGTATTTTAAAATTAAATGTCTTTATTTCATCGTTTTTCCCATAGTCATAACATTTTATCCAACATTAGATTGTTTTCGTCTTTTTTAGGTCAGATTATAAAAACTTATAATTGTTTGATTATATTTTGAAGGTTTTTCGTAGATAATTTTAATTAAGAAAAAAAATTTTTTTTATCAAAAGTAGGTTTCATTATAAATTTGCTTAATTTATACTTAGTATAGAATTGAGAAATCTCATTTTCGATTCTCTGTCCGGTTAATAAAATGAAAACTAATATGCAAGCTAATAGACAATATTCTAAAACAATTTAGTTGTAGTACACCACAGTTTTTGTTTCAGAAAAAATAAAAACAGTATATTGATTTTGTACGCATTTCTTTAGATTGTAGTATTAATTATTTATTAATTAATTTAGTAGTTAAAGGACTGGGTCCCACCCATTCATTACTATATGGGGTTGAGGACACTTATGCTTTTTAGATAAAGATAAAGAGAGACTGAGACACGAAGTAGCTTAACGGCAAATTTGTACGAAATAATAATGATAATTTGTTTTTAAAGTTAAAAAAAAACATAATATAAGAATAAAATATATCCTTTTCTACACTAAATTTAAATGAAAAATAATTGTAAAAATATGGTGTTGACACTGAGTTAAAATCATTTTTGTAATGAGTTTCTTTTTTATCCCACAAACAAAAATATTTTTTCGTGGTTAAAAATGTTTTTAATAAATCATTTTAGATCAATTTCGTCTATGACATACGAATTTTGATGGTGATGCCTCGTCCTTAAAACGCCTTTTATATAAAAATGTGATTTGACTTCAAAAATCATATGTCTGTTGATTGTCGTTTCGAGTTTGATTATATCACCTTTGAAATGTGCATAACTAATATTAATTAATAATACACCTAATCATTGATTTACATGGTACTTTGATTGCACGGTTTCGGTTTAACACGTAAAGGAAAGCAGAAAAACTTCCTTTACACGGCACTATTTCAGTTTAACTCTGTCACAGAATTGCAAAAAAAAATTATTTTAAAACATTTTCGCGCGTATTTAAGAAAGCTCTTCATTTTTTACATTGCTGTGCAAAATTAAGCACACTCACCGTTGTAAAGAATTTCTTGCTTCCTTGCATCCTAACGATAACAGAAACTTTCAACTTCCCATTTTTTTCTTCTGAACTGAAGTAACGGTATCAATTCGAGATAACAATAGTACAAATAGTGTTGATTATAGGAACATTAATAATTTAAATAAATGTTCTCTATAAAAATCACAGTACTGATTTCTACTTCAAAAAAATTAGCTTTGAATAACATTAAAGTGTTGTGTAATTATAAGTCATGTGTTTTCATTGCCTTCATTACATCATTTCTGGCCAGCCGTATAATATATAAAATATTTATAGTAAGGGGCTAATTTCCAAATTTCAATGCGGATTTGTAAAACTTGTTCCTTATTTTTAATATGAGATGTGGACTAAAATCGCACGATTTCGATTTACACGGTACTTTTGGGGAATCAGTCTACTGTGTAAATGAAAGTTTAGGTATAATGGTTTCTTTAAACATTTTTAATCACAGTTTTTTTCAGGTTTGTGCAGCGCGAAAAGCTAATTTGAAAAAGTGAGTTTATATAAAACGTCAGAACTGATATTTTATACATGATACTAAGATTTTATTGATTTGTTTTCAATGAATAAATTAAACGGTGTAAGGACAAAAAGAAATAATAAATTTATATTGTATACTTTTTTTGACCTGTGACATGAAAAAAAATCATTAAATTTTATTTGAACTGCTATGAAAAGGACATCTTATATTTTATTGAAACTACTATGAATGACATCTGTTTAGAAATTTTTTATTCAAATTTGCTCTAAATTACAGAACAATGGGATGCCAGATAGTTAAAATATAAATGATCATAAAATTTGAATATGGATGGTCTAAAACTACTCAGATATTTTTAAAAAGCACCTTCAGTTTTCTCAATATCAACTCAATTTAATATCAACTCATATCAACTTTATTGAAATTTTTTGTCGTCATTTATAAGAAAGGCAGAGATATCAGAATTAATTACGGAAATAACTGAAAAGTACAATTCTCTCTATATCTATCTCTCTCTCTCTCTCTCTCTCTCTCTCTATATATATATATATATATATATATATATATATATATAAATATATATGTATTCATACATACACATATGTATACATGTACATATATATATATATATATATATATATATATATATATATATATATATATATATATATATGTGTGTACACATGTTTACGTACGTACATATATGTCTGTACCATGTATATAATTACATAGCAATTATATTTTAAGTCACTACCACAAAAAAGTAGTTGTTAAATTAGTACATCGGTATTCGTATAAATATCATACGAGTGACATAACGTTAATTGTCTCTCCGTCGTAATTTTGTGGGTTAAAAGTATAATACATCACCTGTACACTAACCAGTCAACCAAGTAAAGCAAGCAACCAACCAACCAACATACAAACAACTGAGTATAGAATGCAGTTAGAGAGATACACGTAAATTCTTCCGGCGGATGACAAAAAATGCATTTATATGCATCCAAGTACATGTGTGTGTGTCATGCTCAAGCAACGTCCGACAGGATACGTTTGGTCGCATATACCTATTTATAAATGCATGTTTGAGAAGCATTCGTGAAGGCGTGGCACGGTTTATTTTTACTTTACTTTGTAGTCAGTCGTTAGGGATACACACAAACATGCATCTATACGTTTACTATTTACTCGTGAACCATACATACATTTGACAATTTTTGGTGTGTATACATATGGCATTAGTAATTGACTGATATTTAGGATTCATTTAAATAGGATTTCACTGTAGTTTTCGTGCATTGCTTTCGACAAATATGTATTTAAATATTGGTTTAAATGGGAATTCTTCGTGGGAAAACTTGACTGCTATAAGTTACGATAATGCAATTTATAATAATACACGCTCTTTCTCTCTCTCTGTATATAGATATATATATATATATATATATATATATACAGAGAGAGAGAGAGAAAGAGCGTGTATTTTATATATATATATATAATTTTATTTTATTTAACATTTAGTACAGATTAATCTACAATATAATCTCCATCATTATTGGTAATCTTCTTCCATCTTTCTGTCAGATTTTCAATTATCTTCTAGTAAAGTATAAGTCGTTTCGTGGTCAAATATTCTTCGAGCGCAGTTGTAATGGCTGCCGAATTAGAAAAGTTTGTTCCACGGAAAAAATGCTCCATTGATCTGAAGAAGTAGCCCGACGGAACAGCATTTGAGGCAGATGGTGGGTGAGGTACAACTTCCAATCAAATACTTGATATTTTCTTGGATGATTCTGGCATTATGACGTGTTGCGTTATGATACTAGAGAATTGACATCCTTTTGATTAATTACACTTGGACGTTTTTGAACCAAATCTATGTTCAGATCATCAAGCTGTATGCAATAATATTCAACAGTTATGGTTACATTGAAATTCAAAACCTCATAGTGGATAATTCCTCTGAAATTCCACCACAATGACAATAACACTTTTTTACTTGCTTTCGGTGTGGTGATTATCCTGGTGTTAACAACTTGTCCACTCGTTAAACTTCCATCCTTAACGGTACATTCACATTTTTTAAAAAATTTCGCAATAAGCACACCAAATGGCAATAAATTTAATTAGTATATAGGTTATGAAATAATTACATCCACGAACAAGATGGCAATGTTTGTTCAATCTGATAAAAATTACATTACATATGAGTACTAATAAATGTGTGTGTGTGTGTATATATATATATTTGTTAGGTTAAAATTGGAAGCTAATTTATGAATTTAATTATTTATATATTATCTTTAAATATATAAAACATAATTCAATTTTAAATTTTCCATAAAACAAAAATTTTTTTCGTGTCGACTACCTCCTCACAACGTCGTTCCCTCGGCTACACCCAATCAGTAGCATGTTCCCATTTCCATTCCTGATCTTCAATGTTTGGTTGATTGATATGGCTTAGTCTCTGTTCTGATTTGTTGAGATCAATCACATGTTTGTAACTTTCTCACGGTGTACAACGAAAGAGTATTCTGTGTAAAACAGATAAGAAATTTATTCAAAAGATTGTATTCACCGAATCTTTACGAGTAAAACAATTGTTACACATTTCAACATTGCATTTTGTTATGTGAATTTTTATAAACTTTTTCAGTAAAAGTTTTACGAGTTAATAATTTATTAATTTTTGTTCTTTGTTAAGGGGGGATCGAAGCCTTTCCCCCGGCGGAGCTTCGTAGTATTATACTGTGTATATATATATATATATATATATATATATATATATATATATATATATATATGTATATAAATATATAACAATAATAGTAATAATAATAAAAATTCCTATACTGAGATGTAGGATTAAATGAAACAAAATGCAATGTTGTCACACTCGACATAGGGCGCAAAGGGTGTGTATATATATATATATATATATATATATATATATATATATATATATATATATATATATATATATATATATATATATATATATATATACATACATATACATCACACATATACAAACACATAAATATGCGTATATAGAATGTGTATATATGTGTTTGTATATGTCTCCCTACCAAACACTAGTTCGTGTATCACGCCAAATTCAAACGTTTGCTGGACATTTTTAAAAACTAAATAAATTTATATAGCGTATAAATTACATGAACTTATAAAAATGTAAATGTTGTATATTTTTGTACATGAAATAGTGATAACAAATATAAAATGTTGATATTATGCGTGTGCTACTGATACTGTATGCATGTGCGCTACTGTGATGTATTCACAAACTAGTTATATACACAAGTGTAATTGTATGATTGTAAAAACAAATCAAATTTGAAAAAAATCTATAAAGAACCAGCAGTAACATGCGTTTTTTAGTTTTTAATATTTGTTTTTAATTTACTCAATGGAAAATTTATTTAGTAATGTGTTTTGGATCTGGATTTTTTAAATTATTTTTTTTATCTTCTAGTCCTTTTATATTTTAAAAACAAACATTCCTTAATTTGTAGATCAACAATGAACGAAAGAACACTTTTTTTAATTAAAATAGAAAAAATGTAGTTTGTTTCATTCATAGCAAATAAGTACATTTTTTTAAACCAAAAAAGGATGTATTTCATCTGTATATTCTTGCAGTGTGTGTGTTCGTGTATCTATTTGGTGATTAAACTTAGGCTTCCACAGGAAAGTATTGAAAAAAACAAATTAAAAAGGCCAGTTATCCCCCATATAATATTTTAGTTCAATTATATTTTAATGTATTGCTCGAGCGTTAATGACCTAAGCTATCGAAGCGCTCTGAAACCCCAATAACCAACCAATATTGAATTGAACTAAAATACTAAATAAAAAATAACATGACTTTTCTTAACCGCTGCACCCCCTTTTAATACTTCTGTGTGGAAGCCTAAATTGAATATCTCTCTCTCTCTCTCTAATATATATATATATATATATATATATATATATATATATATATATATATATATATATATATATATAATGACACATGGATAAAGTAAAATATATTAGACTGAAATTTTCTCATCTATTTTCTGAACTAGTCCGAAGTACAGTAGTTTAGTAGTCACAATGTACTGGAGAATTACTTTATAATTTATAAAACGTAATAACTATTTAAAATTCTTTTTTTTTGTCATATTTCAAAGAATAATCATACATTCTCGTTATCTATTGCGATTTTACCAATCGATGTGGTCTAAATTTAGTCACTTGCGAAATATCACATCCGGGAAACTCAAACGCCTACACAATGAAGTCTTTGTTGCATTTTTTGTACAAATTCAATAAATATATATATATATATATACATACACATTCATGCATAATCATATTCATACAATTTGTCTTTAATGTTTAAGAAAAACATATTTTTTATCATTAGGGTCATGCTGATAATACTTTATTTCTGTCACTTAATTTTATTGATTTATTCTTATTTGTTTGCAATTATTTTTTATATCACAAAAGAACATATTTTTTCAATGTTATATAGTCTTACGAAAAACATATTAAGGATTAATGTAATTTATTTTTATGTTAACATGTTTACCAGTATGTCTTCAAATATAATCATGTTGCTTATCGGATGTTTTTTATTTTATTAAGAAATCAAAAAATAGGACCACATATTCAATCGTTAGTAATTAAAATAAAATATCTCATTAATTTTTGTTGCATGAGAGTAATTCTCCATTATTCTGACAATGTTATAATAAATTTTAACGAGTACACTCCTCTATTGTATATGTGTGTATATATATATATAAACACACACACACACATACATACATACAACCAAAATCCAACATTTTTTGTACTAGTCATTTTATTCAATAAAATTAATCCTATTACCAAAAGCATTATAGGAGGGTGAGTGAAATGAAAACCTTTTTTTTTGTTTTTCGTGTATTGCAATGAGGTGTCATACAGTTGTACTATTTTTAAACATGAAAGCATTTAGTATGTTCTATCTGTGTTTCATTATGTTTTAGTGTTTAATGCAAGGCCTTCAGCGTTTAACTAGTGCCTGGATTCATTTAGAAAAAGTAGTATTTTTTTCACGTGTATGTGTAGTCTTATACATCATCTGTTGCACTTATTACATACCCGAATTATAGAGCATGTACTTTTCAAAGTGTCCTGATTATATTTTATCTAAAATGTCCTGATAACACTTTATCTAAAATATTTCTTATTTCCAAATTACTGTCTTGTCTGGAGTTGTCTGGATTATAAAAACTTAATTGTATTTATATAATGTATCTACATTTATTCATGAATTATAATGTAACGTTCATTCAAGGAAAAAATATTTTAATAACTGAAATTGACATTAAAACAAATGAATGTTTCTTTGTAAATGAATTAAAAATAGACAGGGTATGTCGTATCTTGAATACAAAAAATCCAAACAATATTATGCAACATGTTAAACGGATGTTTGAGTAAACATCGATGACGCGTTCTTGTTATTTATAGAACATTTCCGAACACTTACAATCCAAAGAAAAACGTTTCTATTTATAATTTCGATAAAATGTATTAGGTTGGTAGAAAAATAATTGCGGTTTATGACCTTTAAATACAGGTACATTTTTTAATTTAAGTGGTTTTAAGTAGTCCAGAACTGTTGGATAACTAACGGCTAACTTTTGTGCAAGTTCTCGAATTGTTGTGCGTGGTTCTTATTCAATTAATGCCTTCAGTTGGTCGTTATGAACTGACGGACTCCCGGGACCTTCATCTTCAAGGGTCTACTCAGCACGAAATTTTTGTAACCACCATTGCAGATTACGTTGACAGTACCCAAACCAACAATATCGTTTAGTTTACGAGCAGTTTCTGTTACTTTACCATCCGTTTTGAACCTATAAAAAAAATTTCTCTTATTTGTTTCTTTTGAATTTTTAATTCAATAGCTTAATTTGAAACAAAATTAATTACAAAACCAAAGTGGATGTCACTAATGTACAGACTGAAAAATGCAGTTAACCCTTTATAGGGTAAGACATTTTCTTTTACATTTTTAATGAAATCTTGTTTTAATTTAATTAACATCAGTCTATAGAGCTAGGATAAATGATTAAAAAAAATTGTAATCAATTGTAATGAGCTCCAATGTGTGTTCAATTAAAATGCCACCTAACATTAAAGAAAACAATTGAATATGTATGTATGGTGGCAAATATATCGACCATTTCACCAAAACGACCTTTGTTTGTGGTGGCATTAATATTTGCCACAGATCTATAAAGGGTTAAAATGATGTTAATATGAACACGATGAAATGACAATTCATTGAAAAAAATGAATTAAAATTCAGACAACAAAAACCGCAATTATTTTCGTACCAAGTTAATATTTATTTCATTAATGCGGAAGGAGTGTGTGTAGAAAATAATGTCTGTAACAACACAACGGAAAAAGTAAATAAAACAACATTGGTGTATCGAAACGATATACACGTATATCTTTTTCATCATTCAGTGACGATACACAAACGGAAAACAAGACGATGGAATAGGACAAAAAGAGGAACAAAAACGAGCAACTGAACAATAAACGACAACAATAACAATGTTGCAATAGTAGCGAGAAAGAGATTATGTGAGAGTAAGACAAAAGTAAGTACTGTACCGTTAGTAGAAAAGGATCAAATACAAAAGCATGGGCTAGCTTCTGCTTTCATTGTCGTTACTTGACTGTGGTTGCGTTTGATTATGTTGCTTGTGTATATATTCTCATGCAGCTGAAGAAGTCTAGTATTGTATTTTTATTCTCAGTTTGTCCTTGATGATGGTTAAACGCAAGGCAAAGAAAGACGACTCACTGACTGACTGACTGAAGGGATATATTATAATGTAAACACGTGCAAGTAGGCATTCGCCAAAGTCGAACCAATGAGACCACGTTTTCTCTAAGACTGGTTTTCTTTAATAAACATACGAACTCATTATACGAGTATACACATACGTACACAGATCCATTCTGAAGACAACATGCGGTTTAGGTGAATGTGTCTTTCTTTAAATCATATGTGGGCGGTATATGTAATTTCGTCTGAAAATGGTAACAAGATTTATTTAAATTTCTTCATTGGTAAAGTAAGTGGGTAATGTCGAAATTCGTGTATACGGCCTGGAAGCTTTATTTGTCAGAGATAATGAATGATGAGCGTTATGGAAATATAACAAATCGAGGTCATAGGTTTTGTACTGATGATATCATTCAATATTTCAAATTCAGTTGTATCGTTGTCTTAAATGGAACTAACACGTTTGTTTTATTATTTTTATATTTTTAAATAATAAATTATATTTTACGAAACTGAAATTATTCACTAAAAGGCTACAATTTTTTTAATTGGTGGTATGAGACGACTAAATACTCCATCTTTTTTTAGTTCTAATTTTTAAATACACGATTTTTATATAACTAGTTATTATTTAACGGCGTTAAGGGCGCTCTGTTTTTTAGATGAAATAAAATAAGCGACGTAGGTGTTGATACTTTCTTATTTTTAAAATATTTTTCGTGTGTATCTACAGCAATTCTTTTTTGAGATACTATTAAAAATACTACATTTCAAGCAAGTAAATAATTAAATGTATGATAGTGATGTCAAACAAGCGGCGATCGGGCTGCATGCGGCACGCAAGACTTTAAAATGTGGTCCGCGACCCAAAGCTTGAAGTTGATTTTATTAAAATAATTATATAAAAATTTTTAAAGAATTAACATTTTTAAAACATTGTAAATTATAGAAGTCTATTGTAAGTAACACCGTTTTATGGTCACCAACATATCAGTCGTTGATAAAATAGTTTATGCCAAAAGATGCAGTTTCTAGTAAATAATATTATTTTTTAATTTGTCTAATTTAAAATTTTGTTGTAACATTTGATTATAATACCTAAAATTAATGTATTTTTATACATTCAGAAAAAATAAATGTAAAATTTAAATGTTTTATTTTCGTACATAAATAAGACCTTTTTTTGCTCGCTAAATTTTTTTGGGTGATTTTTTACCTGCGGTCGCAAAATCTTAAACTAAATTTTGTAGCCCGTGTTCATATATACGTTTGACATAACTTCTTTAAAACATTTAAATTATTGTAAGCTTTATAGAATACTAAACACTATTAAATAAAAAAAAACATTTTCGTCTCTTATATATTCATTAATATATAATAAAAAATCATAGTAACTTATTTTTACAATAAATGCTTTTCAGACACAGTTATTAATAATAATACTAACCTAAATTTATAGATTTATTACATTTCAAAAAGATACACTATTGTGAAATATATAGTTGTTGAAAAATATTTTTCTATATAGTCAAATATTATTTATTATTGAGTTAATTATGACTTTTGGTATTATACAGAATTCACACTTTAATCTACGTCCTAATAAGATACAAAAATATATAATTTTACCCAATTTAAGATCAAAAAGTGAATAAAGTATGAAGCAATTTGTTTTATATCATTAATTTCAGTTCTCTAATTTATATGAAAATAACTTCATAATAATTAATCATTCTAGTATATAAAAAAACAAAAAGGTTATCTGATTTCTAAAATCGTCTTGTACATTTTGAGACAACAATTATATTCACTATTAACTGGTCTTTGAGAATTTCAGATTCTAGTTTATTTCAATTATGTTTAAATTTCATGTTTATTAATGAACGTGTGAAGGTAATCTTTTTTTAAATATTTCATCAATTTGAATTGTAGAACGTACTATATATATATATATATATATATATATATATATATATATATATATATATAACGTATAACGTATTTTGAAATATTTAAAGTAAAAGATAATTTTTCATCATAACAAACAATAATTTTGTAGCAATGTTATCGTTAAGTACATACCATAATATGACGTTTATTGAATGGTATATTTTGCTATAAGATGCAAAGCAGATATTTACATAGTTATGTAATCTATACAAACAACGATTTGTATGTGTGTATATATATATATATATATTACTGTATTCTTAAATATGTGTATAAATATAAACAAATTCATATTTATAAAATATTTGAAACTGCTTCAAATCAAATATTCCAATTTAAAGAGGAGACAGCAGTGTTTCGCCTTTACTTATCATAAATTTATGTTGTTCGAAAATAGGTATAGTAAATATATCTGTAAAGTGACTCATAAAATGTATCTAAAATGTTGACATGAACTTATTATCGCTATGAGAAAATAAACTGTGCATTTTATACAGGTATAATATATATATATATATATATATATATATATATATATATATATATATATATATATATATATGTATATGTTGTTATTTATGAGAAGAAAGTAGAAATACAGTATTCATTCTTTTTATTATTTAATTAAAAAGGCAACATATGCATGATATTCATGTTTATACTGCACAATTGTTTCTCTAAAGTGCAAGAAGAAATTAGCCCAACTCTTATGTGATTTAATCTGATTGAAATAAATACTAAGTAATCAATAAAAGTAGTCTGGACTTGAAAATAATAGAATTGATTCCAATAGTGAACATGAAAATGACTAAAACATATTTTATAATTATATGAAATAACAATTTTTAACAGTTTTGATTCAGTAAGAAGTGAAATAAGGTAAAAAATATGTTATTATAAACAAGTGATAGATGTATAACAATTAAGTAAAAAGTCACTCATGTTTAACACTAAATTGACCAAACCCCCTCAATTTGTCGGATTTCGTATTTCATGCTTGAAAGTAAAGAAAATATATATGTTATTTTTTTGAAATATAATATTCACTTTTATTGATATAATGATATGAATATAGATTCAATTTAGTTGCCGCATTTCTACTTTCGCATAACTATTTATAGAATATATTTATTTATCCGGACACCAGTCAAATTAACGGGATAGCAAATTGTATGTTAATATCCTAAAAAGTGTCTATTTAACAAATTATAAGTAAAATCACGAAGTGATCTGATATTGTAGAGAACAAAGAAAACGAAAATGTGAAAGCGAATACCATATTTCGTCCCTTGAGAAATGAAATAGTGTATAAGCTTACAGTTTTCGGTCGAATGGGAAGAATTGAGCTCACAGAATTCTTCATTCTTCTAGTTATTAGAAATGGAATTTTATCCGTGCATACATTTGGAATTCACTTGCAAAAAAACTACTCTAGCTGGGATTGTACGTTCAAATAAAAAAGAAATACCAAAAACTGCAAAAGTAAGAAAGATGATATGGTCCGGTTTTCCACACAACTTTATAAATCAGAAAATTATGTTCTAACAATTTACAAAAGCAAGCCAAAGAAAAAGGGTACTATTGCTTAGTTCAAGACATGAATTTTTAAAAATTGAGAACGATTATCAACGTGTCCTGGAGACAATTACATTCTACACCAAGACCAAGTTTGGTGTGAATATGGTGGATCGAATGGCACGAAAATATGTCAAAACAGGGTCCCGTAGGTGAATTCTTTAAGTATTTTATAACTTCTTAGATTTAGCAGATGTCAGTGCGTGTGGATATTGTACAAGGAGACTACTGGACCAAGTATATCTGTAAAAGGTTTTATGTTTCATTTGTCTGGAGAATTTGCGAGAGACTACACAGATGGTTTAGAGAGGAACTACAGAGATGAGCGTAAAAGTACTTCGAAACCGTCGTCAAATATAGGAAATTATAATAACAATCGGAAATCTTGCCAAATGGGATTTTGTAAAAAAATTAGATTCAATAATATTTGCACGAGTGCAAAAAGTTTGTGTGCTGAATACGTATCCTCAAAACAAAATGTATATGTAAAAAATGTAGTTATAATCTCTGTTAATAAAAATGTAGTGATATAAAATATAATTAATTAATATTATTATCAACAAGTTGTAGTTTAACATATCAGTCAAAATGATAGAATTCAGTAAAAAAGGTATGCAATAAATACCCGTAAATTGAATGTTAAGTAAAAGTTGCACGTACGCATGCGCAAACATGTTAGGACGAGAATTTTTGGCGCTATCCCAGTATGTACTTTACATACGTATATGTATTTGTATATATATATATATATGAGTGTGTGGGCGGTCGTGTGTATATATATATATATATGGTATTAAACATGATAAGACAAAAATTATGTGATGTTTTAAGGGAATAAAAAAACGTTTATAGACATGAATTTATCACAGTACGAAAATATTTTTATAACTAATTAAAATTTAACACAGAAGAATATATATATATATATATATATATATAATATGGCGAATATAAATCTACAATTTGTCACATTTACTAATACACAACCTTTCCGTGAAAAGTCCTACTTTTACAAAAAGTTTAATATTCTTCAAGTATCGCACATCGTAATCTCTAGTTGGTTTCACTATTGCGCGCACACAGTCCCACATATACTAGGACGTATATACATAACAGCATACACACATACATAAACAAATTCCCCTAAGTGAAAAACCTTCGAACCCTTGTCATGAAAACGAATGTTGCGTACGACGTAGATGTACCAATCGATAATATGGCCACGGCGAATTTCAACGAAAATAGATCCAAAATGTTATTATTTACGAGCTCACTCCCAGTATCTGATATATATATATATATATATATATATATATATATATATATATATATATATGTATATATGTGTGTGTGTGTATATAGTGATTACGAAAGTATTGAAAAGAAACGCAAAATTTAAAAAAAACATGATATACCCTATGTAGGTATTTTAGCTATTGTATTTCAGTATTGAATTGAACTAAAATACTAAATTAAAAATAACATTACTTTTCTTAACATTTACGCCCTCTTTTATTATACTTACTTCTTTTGGATAGTTTAATAAAAGCATTTAATAATTTTTAGCATAAATTTTTTTTGTGATCATTGAAAGGTAATTTTTACTGCAACAAAATATAATGCATTATGATGTACAGTGGAATCTGTGAAAATGTTTCTCAAAAAATCATTCATTTATTCCAGTAATGCTATGTCTATTTATTAGTCCAGATAGCTCTATAAAATAATCTCTTTTGACGAAAAATAAAAAGACATTAAGAAAGAAAAATCGAGCTAATAATAATTCTTGTTTATAAAAATGTAGTGTTAGGATATAATTACACTGGAATGTGCAGTTATAAGGTTGTATCTAGGCCATCTAGGCGTATTTTATATATTTTTCCTAATAAGATTTAAATAGTAATCTAAATAATGATCATTAATCTAATTCAAAGAGAATACAAACACTGTATATTAAAATATGAAATACGAAGAGCAGATGAAAAGTTCTGCATATGAGCTCAGAATAGAAATAGTGGTTGAAGCATCCTTTCCGCATTCAATATAGTATATACTGAGTCACATTTACAACTCTGGTTATCAGTCCAGCTGCAGTGCACGTTATGTAGACAGAATAAATGACGTTCAGCAGACTGTGGTGATTCATCGGTAAGGGATCAAAATTATTAACATATTTAAACTTTGATCAAAGCAAAGCCTGATAAATTAGCTATGCCTGTAAAACTAGGAATTTCTGAAGAAAAAGTAGATAGCACATGTTTTAGACTAGAGAAATATTTAGTTGGACGCCACTAATCTTAAAAAAGAAAACTAAATGGTCCTAAACCACAAATATCTCCTCATCTGTCTATGAAACGTGAGATATATTTGTTTCTGTAGAATTGAGGATGGAGTCTGAGTGATTTTTTTAAAATCTGACAAGCGAATTGGATTGAGAAACATCTAATTCATTCAGTAATAAAATGAAGAAACTTGTAGCACATTAGTAAAAGTGTGTTGACACTAATGATATTTCGTGTAAAAAAATAAATACACCATTTGAAAAGCTGTATTGTAAATTGTGTCATTTTTATTGTATTTAAGAGTAATGTTCATAATTTTTTACCAACATTTGACAAAACCTCTTAAATATATATCTTTAATTCTGTATGGTGCTGTATCATTGAATTTACTTAATGAAAACAAAATTCTGTCAAGAAAATATTTAAAAAGTTAAAATACTTTTGATAGAACTGGTTGTTTTTTTTAAAAAAAGTTAATTTTATGACTTTTTGACAAAAACTGGTCGATGCTCGTTAATAACAATCATGCGATTATAATAAGTCTTTGTAACGGATTATGGCTGCTTGCATTTTTTTATTTATAATTTTTAATAAGCAACCCTCTATTGATGATATTATCTTTATTTCTAAAAGCTTCAGTGTTAGAACAATGACTAAACTTTCTCATGAACATTGTACAAATTAATATATATTCAACTTTATTTTAGCTCTAATAGAACTGTAAAGAAATGTAAACAATATTTTATCAGTTTGTGACTATGAAGAGATCATAAATAAAAAAGTACTATGTTTTCTTAAGATTTTATGAAGTAATATTCTTGGTAGTAGAGATGCCATTTATATATTTTTTTCATGTATTTCTATTAATTTAATTTCATTAAATCGTCAGTATAGACTAAGGTAAAATATATTCATACTTTTTTTAACAGACGACATCTCGAAATAAAATTTGTCAACAACTGATATTAACATTTAACGGATGTCCGTTTCCGCACAAAAACAAAAACATTAAGTGTGAATTGATTTAAGAGAGATATTCGTAACTAAAATGATTACAGAATCAAATAATGAAAAAATGCATATATATATATATATAGAGAGAGAGAGAGAGAGAGAGGGAGAGAAAGAAAGAAAGATAGATATTTGTGTGTAAAAGAAGTATATAAATTATGCCCCTCATTTTAATGGGAAAAAAATACCTGTACTGCCGTATACTTATATATTGAAACTCAATTTATTTCAAAATAAAAGTCATTAGTTAATTATGGATTTGAAATAATTTGTCAGTGTAATTTATGTCTCAACTTTATTAATAAGACATTATTATTGTTTGTAGTAACTGAATATTGAAAATAATATATTTAAATGAAATATCAACTTCAATAAATCAAATCAACTTTAATAGATTTTGACCTTACAAAAGTTTAACAACTTAATTTATTCATAATTAGTTTCTAATAATATATCCGCGTTATCTTTCACGTATCCTGTGTATGTATGTATTTATATATATATATATATATATACACATATATATATATATATATATATATATATATATATATATATATATATATGTGTGTGTGTGTGTGTGTGTGTGTGTGTTTGATTGACGTTTATTTTCTTTTGGAAAATAAAATGAGTAAATAGAATTTAATAGAATCTAAATAAAATCAACGTTAATAGATTTAGTTATTTATAGATTTTCAGTTAATTCAAATGTTCGAAATGTTAATAAATTAATTTATATTTATTAGTTAAGTCTTGTTGTATATATGAATATTAATTCTGTAAAAATAATATTTTGACTAGACAGAGAATTTTTGCAATTTAATAATTATGTCTTGGAATTTGAAATAAATTGTGACTGAAGTAAAAGCAACTTTATATCAAATTGAATTAATGATGTATCAATTAAAAATCGTGTTATCATGCTATAATTGGTATTGAGTATATATATATATATATATATATATATTTATATAAATAAATAAATAAACATACCATGAATCTGCATCTGGCATTTACTCGTTTATTATTACAATACAACTTTTTATTGTTTAACTGTTAGAAACAAAATGATTTATCATAATTAATATCAGAATGTATATTAGGAAAGTCTTAAATTAATAGTCATATACATTTGCCATTTTTATCTATATGATTAAAAATTAGCCTTGTTGTCGTCCTCAAAATGATTTTTATTCGTGTTCTGTTTGGTTGATCCAAATTGCATTGTTTTTGGTCTGATTGGTTGGAATCAGTCACATGTATGTATGTAGCTCTCTCACGGTGTACAACGAAGAGGGTATAACATTCAGTGTAAAACTGATAAGAAATTTATTCAAAATATTTTATTCATTGAAGCTTTGGAGTAAAAAAATTATTACACATTTTAATATTGTATTAATTGTTAATTTTTATAAACATTTTCAATAAAAATTTTCTGACATCTCCTCTCGAGGGTAGACGACCGCAGAGAGCATGGGACGGAGCCCCCTGGTATAATTTTTTAAAAATCTAGATCAGTGTTTCCCAGTGTCGTTTGATAGACCTCCTTAAGGCTCGGTGAAAAGGTCGATTAACAAATTGAATGCATATTATACATACTCGATATTATTCATATATATCATATTTGTTATATATATATATATATATATATATATATATCATCAGCCCCTGTTAATCCACTGCTGGATAAAGGCCTCTTCCATGATTTTCCATTTTGTTCGATTCAGTGCCTCACTTTTCCACACTTTTCCAAGAAAGATATATATATATACACACATACATATATACGTTACGTATATATATATACTATATACTGCCGCCGGGTGCAAAGTAGGGGTGACAAATCGGATATCTAAGGCAAAAATCTTATCTTTTTTATCTAGATGCATTTTTTCCATATGATCTTTCATTTTTGTCGGTTTGATAGCAATATTGTAAAGTCTTTTTTCACAAATAAGACATAATTGTAATGTAACATTCTCTGGGTGAAATAATAAATTCAGGCCTAAATATTCTTGTGAATATTGACAATATTTCATTTTTGGAACTGACCTAATTTACGATTCTGTATAAATTAATAGTTTTTAATTGAAAAAAAAATGTTCTGAAAGAAACAGGTTAATTTCTAAAGAATTATTAGTTATTGCAGTAATCCATAAGGTTCAACTGTTACATTAAGAACATACTTTTTAGTGAATTAATAGATAGATTTATATTAAATTATAAATTGTATTTTATATATATATATATATATATATATATTGTATTTTCAGTTTTTTGAAAAATATTTATATAAATATTTATTAAATTTTATTGCAAGTAATATTCAGCTGTATTTTTGTTTTTAGTATACCCCTATGTATTATTAAAAAGGCTAATAATATATTAAATACAATCATTTAAGGATTTTTAAAAATATTTTTCACTTATAATCGTTTTTCAGTTATTACCATTATACGGTTTTTACTTTGGTATATATCAGAAATAAAATTAATTATTTTTTTTATAATAACTGTAAAATTTCTTTTTGTTTATGTTTTCTTTTAGATCTGTTTTTTTAACACAATATATGGCACTTCTGTTCGAAATTATTTTTGTTAATATGCGTTTAGAATATATATATATATATATGTATATATATATATATATATATATATATATATATATATATATATATATATATATATATATATATATATTAGCGAAAGAGAGAGAGATATGGAAAGAGTAAGAGCTGGACAGCAGGAGATGAGATTGATTTGATGAGGAGTATTAATTTAATTTTATCATTTAATTTTTTCGTCAGTTCATGAAAAACAATATTTAATGAACTGAAAATTAGAATTTATATTTGTTTATTTCTAGATAAAATTATTTATATTTTAGTAAAAAGCAGTTACAAAGTAGGAACTGTACACCTAATGTATAATATATATACATATATATATATATATATATATATATATATATATATATGTCTATATGTCTATATAAGGTGTATACATAAATTCGGTACCTTTTTAATAGAAAATGAATGTTTATGGAAGTATGAAATACATTTCAGTCTTCAAAATATCTTATTATTTTAATAACTTTGCTACATCTATGCAGTGCCTATTTATGCTGCTTTTCAGACGCAATCGTATTCACTATTGTTTTGTGAGGTTATGTGCTAACTACTTGGCCAAATAAACACCGTATTAACCCGAATATAAAACTGGTTGGTTTTTTCCCACAGATTTTCATTAAAAACGAATCGTTGTCTTGTATTCGAATCTTCAGAAGTTCAGGTTGGTACGCCACTGTAAACGTGTTAAACGACAGACTATCGAGTTGTAAATATGTATTTGTATAAATTTTATAAATACTAATTTGTATTAGAATGTAATTTTCTTTTTTTTTAAAAAAAAATCGTCTTATAGTTGAGGTCGTAAAGATGGCTTTTTCTTGATTTCTTTGGAAAAAACTGTGACTTGTAATTTGAACCGTCTTACATTCGGGCTAATACGGTGTACTATACATAGTCTTTTTAAATGTTAACGTTGACACTTCAAGATTCTAAAACGATGAGAATTTTTTTTAATTTAAAACAGTAATGATTATATATATATATATATGTATATGTATATGTATATGTATATGTATATATATATATATATATATATATATATATATATGTATATATATATATATATATATATATATATATATATATATATATATATATATATGTATATATATATATATATATATAATTGTTCGCGAAACGTTGCGGATTTTTGATTTTTATTTGCAAACGTCTGAAAAAGTGTCAACTGAATAATTAGATAAAAATTCGTGACATTATTATTTAATCAACTAAAAATAGCAATGTAATCTCATTACAAAAATAGCACAAAAACCATTATAAATTCCGGTTTTCACTGTGTGTTCGTTTATATGTGTATGTTCTACGTTTATCAAATAATAAAAATCTGAAACGGAGTAAACAATTCTTTCAAGGACATAGATCGCATAACATTAAAGGTTAGCGAAATAACAACGTGATCGACATTGAAATTGATATTTATATATATATATATATATATATATATATATATATATATATATATAAATGTATGTATATTTTTGTATGTGTCATGTATGTATGTATGGGTATCGAACGAACGACGAGTTGCAAAAATTCATCACAACTGTTTTGACGCTCTGTAAGTTCTTTCAAGGTAACATGTTTGTTATTACGTTATCTGTCCGATGCATTAGTTAATATACATCCAATGGTTTTTATATGTGTGTATTTCTTATATATATATATATATATATATATATATATATATATATATATATATATGTATATATATATTTATTTACTTATTTATTTATTTATTTATTTATTTACATATACAAACACACAGTTAGATTCGTGATTCCTGTAAGCATGATTGGTTATTAATTTCGCTTGGTTCTTCATGGCCTAATGATTTCAATTCTTTAGTTCTGTGTTTATATATGCATGCATACAACGTACACATGCATGTATATATATATATATATATATATATATATATATATATATATATGTATATGTATATATATATATATATGTATGCATATACATATATTCTTAATCTTTGAGGTGTGGTCTTTAAGTTTGTGTGACAAGTACGTATCCATGATTCCAAACATGTTTGTCTCAGTAAGGTTGTATCATACTTTCGCAAAATGTATTTTGGAATTGATACTCATTATTATTTAGGCACAGTTTGTATTTGAAATTTAGTTTGTGTTATGGTAATTCATAATGAAGACGCGTTAGATGACAGAAGCTTGTTGTCATGGTGATAAAAATGTGCGTTGACTGTAAAGTAAAAATAGTCTGTGGTGATCCCATGTTAAGATTCGTTACTATTAGTATGTTAACGTTTGCCGTTTTGAATGAAAATATACTTTTATGTAATTTATTTCTACTTAAAGTACAAAAGAAATATTTTAAAAGATAAATTATTAATTAGTATATATTACTGTTTTTTGTATTTTTTGTACCTGTGATTCCGTTTCTACGTTGTTTTACTGGATTTTATCCTTTTGTATCAGCTAAGTATATGTTTTCACTATTACTTTCGGAATTAGTGTCATCTTCAGGTAGATATTGAAAAATCCAACTGATTTTCGACATCTACCTTAAGTTGTCTTCTAAGTCTATTGGAGCACGACACGATACACATTACAATCAATCACAAAAGTATCCTGCCACCCCTTCATGTTCAGTATGTTTTATGTAATAAATTAAGTGTACGGTAGGTTATGTAACAAATTGTTTAAAGATATGTTTGATATTATTTATTACTGTACTTAAAACATAATATTTACAAATAGATATATATATATATATATATATATATATATATATATATATATATACACACACACACATACATAATATGTTGAAAAAAGTTGTCTTTGTAATTCAATATACCATATTTATACACACAAAAGTATCCGGCCATTCACAATATTGTTTGAAAGAGGTCGAAGAATGGAAACTAGTACATGGTAGGATATCCCTTAGATTTCAGAACTGCTTTTAATCGATTAGGAATAGGATCTACAAGTGAGGTGATTTCGTCCTATTCTTGTGGAAAAAATGTTTTCAATGTTTCTTTACTGGGTATGGAATGATTAGTCAAAGACTTATTCAAAACTCTCTACAAATGTTGATTCATGTCCGGTGATTGAGGAAGTATTCCGAGTTGTTTCGATATATTAATTGTATTAAATCAGTTCTTTTGATTTTCTGACACAGGATCGTTGTCTTATTGAAATATAAATTACTTCTCCAATCCTAACTTCTCTGCACTGGTCTTTCAATTATGCTTCAAAATATCGATATAAGATAGTTGATCTATTTTGGCTTCAATATAATGAAGGCTTCCAACTGCAGCTACCGATATGCAACCCCACACTATTATGAAACCACCTCCATGGTTTACGGTTGGTTCGAGATTTTCTTTACTTGATTCAGTTCCAGTTTTTCTCCTACCATTTTCTTTTCGATGAACTAAATATTTCATATTTCTCTCATCACTAAAATAATAGTATCTCAAAAGTCTTGTGATTAATTCACATGTTTTTTTGTCGAATTTAAAAGTCTTTTTTCCTCTAGTTTGTTTTTTTATCCATGGTTTCTTTCGCGAAGCTTGGTCATGATAGCCATTTTTGATGATTCTACGAACTGTTTCTGAACTCAATTCTTCCCTGTATTTTTTTGCATATTCTCGCATGTTTCTGTACTTGGATTAATTCCTACAATCCTTAAAATGTGTTTCTTTGATACACAAATATATTTATTGTTTAATTCGGTTACATGACATGCTTATAATTGACAAGTGGACGAGCGCAACGAGCCCGGGTGTGTTTGTAAGTACAGCGAGTAGTGGCGAAGCCCCCTTTGTTTTAGTATATTTTGAAATTTTTGCTGAAGTGAATTTGAGATACAGATAATTTACTGGTTATTTTTGGTAATTTAGAGTGTTGCACATTGAAAATATAGCTGTATACATATATATATATATATATATATATATATATATATATATATATATATATATATATATATATATATAAATAAAATATGCATCAATTTGTAAAACCAAACTTTACATTTTTTAAAAATGAAACATTTTTAATAAGAGTTTGTATAAATTGAATATGATTGCTACGAACACAAACGTTTACGCGTTTTATTTATTGTATTTGAAAAAAAGAAATACATGTTTATGTAAATGTAGCTAAGTAGCTAGATAGAGTTGATTGTATATTTATGATTGTAAGAGTTCATTGTTTTCAAGCAATATAGATACATTTTATTAGAAATATGATTAATTGAAACTAAATATATATTTTCATCTCAATAACTTTGTAAAATAAAAATAAGTTAATTAAGTTTATTTAATTCTTCACTTGAAGCTTTTCATAAAAAAAATTATAATATTAACCATTTGAACCCGTATGTATCGCTCGAGATGACAATACAGATTTGCTATAAAACTAGTATGTCCTGAGGTGACAAAAATAATCATTTAATGTTGTAGTATATTTCTTAGTCCAACAACCAATCCATACACGTCATGTGTACACACTTTGATCAATGGCGCCGAAAACTTTTCTTGAGGTTTATAGTAGTATGTTCCATCAAATCTTATATTTTATATAAAATTTCGTGTAAAAGGAATGATGTGAAGTTAGAAACCCATCTACGTTTTATACGTAAATTATTGCTTTCCTTAGTGGAAAATTTTAGACAAGGAACAAAAAGATGAGATAGACCGTCAACATCATATTTGGAAAATCGACTTGATGGAAAACTTCAAATTTTACAAACAGATTTACAAGGGAAACATAATGATTGTATGGCCTATTCAAACAGAAAAATAAATGGTCAAGGAGGAAGACTGTAGTTTATTTTTTAGACATTCTTTCCTGCACATTGGGTATTGTGTTAAGAATTTACCATACTTTAAAAAGTTATAAAAAATAAATTATATAATAATAAATACATAAAATAAAAACAATATTTTTTACTGTAGTATATAATTTAACAAACTTTCTTAATAATAAATACAAGTAGGTACTTTAAAAATAGTAGAAAAAATTGTTCAGTGAGTTAAAATACATTGCTACAAGTAAATCCTGAAATGATTTTATAAATAACTGTTTTGCGTTATACCTATATTATTTACTTGTGTGTTAGTTCAGTTTTATATTACATTCATTATTTATATTACATAAAGTCGGCCCTGTATATATGAATTCTTTGCGTGTATGCCAACTGAAATACATATCCGCCAAGTTCCGTCAAAAATATTTCCGTACATCTAAAAACCATTTCCAACATTTATAAATACATTCCGTGGATATTCGTCGAAGAGCTCGACTGTTAATAAATATCGAAGAAGTATTTATAGAATGAAATTCAAAACGAATGCTGCATAGTTTCTAAAAAAAATGTTTCTGTATTTTTTTCAATACATCAAACGGAGTGAGGGAAGTGTACACTGTTAATAATAAAAGAAAATCCATGCACAACGTTTCCTTGATTTGGAGGAGAAAAAAACGCGTTACCGTGCGTATGGATTTTTTCCTCTCCTGACGTGCTGCAGTGTTCGTTGTTTTACCCTCGTCTTTGTGGCTTGAAACTTTCATGGCTGGCAATGTTGCTACCTCACTTGGGGTAGGTTCTGGACGGATGCGTAGGCCGAATTCGAGCGAGGTATACAACGCACGTTTCCTATCTTTGTCGAAGGGTAGTAGGGATCATTGCCGATTCTCGGAAAGAGGAGAGATGTAAGAGACGACAATGAGTGGGGCGTCGAAGGGGTATAGCGTTCACTGTCACGGTCATGGCCATCACCATCGCCATCGAACAAATATTGCCTTAGGCAGTGAGCAACGGTGTCGATAGCTGTGCGTACAAGTCATATATATATATATATATATATATATATATATATATATATATATACGACCGCACACACACACACACATACGCACACATGCACACACACGCACACACACATACATGCGTACTATGTGCGTGTCGGCGATTGCTTTTTCTCTACTTTGAGATTTTGTGTATACGTTTTAGAGATAACGCCGGCAGAACCTACCTCAAAAATATATCAGCGTAGGTGATACTATGGACTTCTTGTTGTTTGCTTGCTTACTGCGCCACTCTTGCGTCTACATAATTTTTGGGAGTTATTGCTTCATGAGCCGTTTTATTTCACAATATAAATAAATATATACATACATACATACATACATACATACATACATATATATATATATATATATATATATATATATATATATATATATATATATATATATATATATATATATATATGTAGTTGTGTTGTACGCTGGCGCTAAGAGAAAATCAATTTGTGATCGTGACGTTAAAGAGGTGTGTATATATATAGGATATATGGAACTTGAACTTGGTCGGTTGAAATTGAATTAATAGTTTTTATATATGGAATGAAAAAAAGGGGTTTACTTAATCTGTTTTATTAATGATGTATTTTTTATCTTGAGTATTTAATTTAAGTATTAATTGAGACACTGTGTTAAGAATAAATATAGTCATTTATGCAGTTTTAAATTTCATACAGTGCATATTAAACCAAAAAAGACTACTTTAAGTTTCATGTTTATAAATTTTTTAACAATTGTGAAGGTAGTAGATTTATTATATTTTGTTATCGTTTGCATTTAAAAAAATATTACAATTTATATTTATTTTTACTTCGTGTAATGTTGTCATAAAATTAAATATTAAAGTATAATGTAGAAAGCTCTTTACATTTTATAATTTTATTCTCTTTTATGATTGTGACATAGAAGCTAGTTAGCTGCCATTTCAGTGTTGGGCAACAGTGAGTTTGTTGTTATCTAAAAGTTTATTCATTAAAAAGTTCGAAGGATTACTCTAAATTAATTTTATGCAACAGTTAATTATTTTTTTAAATTACATTTAAATTTTGAGTAAGATATTTTTTCTGTAGTGTTAAATTGTTTTTATAGAAAAATAATATTGACAATGTAATATTAATTCAGAAGGATTCAAAAAAAATGAAGTATTTTTAACCCTTTCAGTACGTTTGATTAATTTCGATAAATGGTGATTAATTACATTAACGGGTAGTTAAAATTCACTAAAGTTATTGTTCAAGAATTTTCCGACATCTTTGATAATGCATACAGTCTTGGGGAATGTTTGTCTCGTTGGTATTTTATAGTGGGTTCATTATTTATAGTATTTCCTCGACAGGAATTTTTGAAAATCGGTGAGACATGTATCCCGTTAGTATAACGAACGGGTTTTAAATATGAATTAAGATATACTGGAATAGTGGATCATGGATATCCATGGTTCATCATATATTTCTCAGCCCGTGGCACATTTTAAAATTATCAGTTAACTAAAAAACATTTTTAAATAAATAATAGTACCACCAGACAAAATAAAGTTTGATAATTTATAGAATGTAGTAGAGATATGTTGTTTAGTAAGTATATATATATATATATATATATATATATATATATATATATATATTTAATTTGGTTTAAATTCTAAGATCATGTTTTCCTGTCCTATATTTATTCATATATTGTAGAAATATGTTAAATATAAACAATAAAGTGTTCTTTTTTTATACTAGAGGTTACGACCCTTGCTTGTTTACTTTCACCCCATTCGTAGAAATTGTATCTTTAGAATTAACAAATATACCAATCTTGTCAAAACTCTGGTCTTATGATTTATTGGCACAGTGTTCACTGTATACTGTGAAATGTATGTGTTACCTCAGTTTCCACATATTTTTGAACAATATGTAAAATATGAATTCACCTATTTAAAGCAATGTAAATGTTTTATTAAGTCTTTTATTAAAATTGGTAAGTACAACTAATGATGATGCTAGTAACGTTTTTTAGTGTGGTAGTCATGAAAACATTTTATTATTGTCTCTATAACACATTCTCTTTAAGATCTTCACTATCACTACTGTCTGTATCACCTAGGAAACGACGAACACATTCCTTTTTTTTGCAACGTCTATCAGGAAAAATGTCACTTACACCATTAGAACTATAGTCATTTTTAGTATCACTGTCAACATCACTTGGTACATTCGAAAACTCATCTGCGGAAAATTTTTCGATATATTCTTCAGATTGATGCTCCATTTTTAACTAGTTATTTGAAACTTAATTGAGGATTTAAAAAGGCGTTATGTTACAAACACAAAATCATATAAATTTAATGATTATTATTCACAGAATAACGCGGTCTTCAAACGATGAAAGACAACGATTTACTCTCCCGGTCAACATGTGTTAATTGTCATAACAAACACCAATCGTACTAGAAACTGTAAACATATGTGACTGATATCAACCAATCAGAACAGAGGATTTTTTAAGATTTCTCGATAGTTTTCATTTCCGGAGGGAAGAAAAATTAACTTCTTATTTCTCAAGAATTCTCATATATAATATATAAATAACATTTATTAGCTTAAATTCAGTTGAAAAGGTTATATAAAATGAAATTGAATACTGAATTTATATATTTTATTTTTTATGTTAACACAAAATGCAATATGTTGATTAAAAATGATTGACAAAACAAAATTTAATGCCTTTATTGCTTAACTTTGAAGTAATTTTTCGAAAAACATAGCGCATCTAAAGTAGAATTCGACAATCGATTTCTCTTCTTCATAACAAAATCGTTAGAAATAAAAAAATTAAGCTCATTTTGTGTAGACGCAGGCTTTATTGTGGACAAAGAATTTCTAAGTAGTTCTAAATTTGTTGTTCTTGTATCCGTTGTTTGAAATATATGAAGTTCTTGTTTAATAGTCTGATATTTATCAGTAACACCAGGTTTCATTTCTCTCACCCTTTCTGTTATAGATAAATTTAAGTGTTCTTGAAGAGACTATTCTTCATTTAACATCTCTATTAACATCTTCGTCAGTATCAAACTGTTGACAATTAGTAAATGATACATTTAACATTTCTTTAGCAATTTTGTAAATTTCATTTTTCGAGACTAGTTTAAAAAGTGTATTTTTTCTTCACACGCGGAATTTTGTTAAATTTATAAAGATATTTAATGTTACTGGTTCTTCTTTTACTTATTTATTCTTTAATTGCATTAAGAAGTTCTTTAATTAGTTCATTGTTAACCTTCTCTATTCAGTTATAATGCATTCATTCCATATCGATTCCCAAGAAATAAAGTTCTATAGAATTGAAAACAAATTTTTCTTTTTTCTCGTGAAGAAACACTATAACTCTCGATAAATGAGAGAAACAAATTATACTTTTTTCTCGAGAAATTCTCGAATAGAAACACTAGAACAGAGACCACGCGACTGATATTAACCAATCAGAGAAAGAGTAAAACGGCGCATGGCGGTGGGACTATTTTTAAGTTATAGAGAAAAAAGTATATTGTACAGTACAAATTAATCTCTACTTAATCTTATTTTTTTTTATAATAAAGTATTACGTGAGTTATGTTATGATCTACATGTTCTTATTTTGACTATAAATTGTATTTAATATTCTTTTTTCTTGAAATAAATTACTTAGTCTATATGAACCACTATCGCTATTTATGTAAATTTTATTTAAATCCTAGAAAAGAAAATATGGTATACATTTCAAACATCATTTTAACAAATCAAGTAATTTTTGTTTATAAACAAAGTATATGGAATGTACGTGTGTGAATATATATATATATATATATATATATATATATATATATATATATATATGTATATATGTATATATGTATATGTATATATGTGTGTATATATATATATATATATATATATATATATATATATATATATATGTATATATATATATGTATATATATATATATATATATATATATATATATATATATATGTTTGTATATATTAATATAAAAAAATGAAGTAATACATTTTTCATGGCTATTTTTAATTAATCAAAACAATACGTCTTTGTAAACACAATCCAGAGATTTAATAAAGCTTTATACCGTTGTTTAAAAAACAGTTTGTAATAGACTTTGATTAAAAATAACAGTGTATGTAGATCGTTGTGTGGGGTTTTATTTTCAGCATGTTGTGTATGTTATGTACAGACTGACTAAAAATATAATTTTAAAAATAGTATAAAAAGTACAGTGTGCATACGTTACGTATACAGGTTGGGTCCGATAAAAACATTTACAGCATTTCTATCAGAAATGGTTCGAGACTAGAGAGTAAATTGTTAAAAAAATAAGTTATTATTTTTTTGAATACGAACGGTAACATTTATTGGATCTTGCATTTCTTTACTTTAATTTTTTAAAGAAAAATGGTTCTTTATGAGGTGCAGTCGATAGTATTAGATGATTTTAATATTTTTTTTATGAAAATACTTATGAAAAATGCAGTTATTTCAGAAATATCAACAGTTCATTAACACCTTAAGTAGGTAGTTTGCGTGGACATCAAGTATGTCACACGGATATATTCGTCATATCCAATAAGGTGTTAAAAAATACTTAGTAACTTCTAATCGTTACATGGAAAAGTTTATAAACCCTTTTTAATATGATGATCATTCTCCTTCAATTACATTCTCCTTTAAATACATTGTTGTATGTTTTCGACTGTTTTTAATTTTGATTATTTGGTTATATTTTTTTAAAACTGATTTTCTAAAATATGCATCATTTAATTCTGCACTTAATGACATTTCCAAGAAATGTAGATTATTATTAAAAGTATCACTATTGTCTAGCAAAAGTGTGATATTTTTATTGTTAGACTGTTTTTGTCTAGAATAAAATTTAAATCATTTTCATTTTAATTCATTGTTATTTTATTCTGGATTTTAATTCGAAACAAAATAAAAAGACAAAAATTGAACTAAGTTAACGTATTTTACATTTTATACTAGCATTTTTGTATCTTATGAAGCATTGAAAACATTTTTTACCATAATGTAACTTTAAATTTTCTATAAACTTACTACATTTTTTTTCTCTTTAAAGACATATTGCTATAAATTTGTAGTGTATGTAAAAATGGGTTCTTTTTAAAAATTGTATCAAATAGTGTAAAAAATATAATTCTTTTTTGTATTGTAACTTAAATATTCTAGATGAAACAAATAAATAACGATTCATGTAATTGATTGATGATTAATAATTTGTTTTTGAACTGGAACGTTTGTAATGCAGGGTGTTAAAATATATTAAGAAGATATTACTTAATGCTCATTTAAACATACAATTTTAAAATAATTGACCCCATTGTTTCTGAAATATTTTATGAAAAAAATGTGGAAAGAATGCAGCAGCATTGAGATACATTCTTTCTAAAAAAATAAAATTATGAGCTTTCAGTCATCAAAATTTGTGAATTATTAAATAAAGAAAATAGATGATTCGATTTGTTGAACAAGAAAATTACTCCCCATGTGATTAATATATCATTAGTCCAACAATTGTATTTGAAAATACAATACAGGAGAAAAAAAGAAAGCCATTGGAATAAAAAAAATCTTAAAGGGAACGAAATTAATTTTGTAGATAGATATGTGTTCTACAAAGTATGCTTTAATTGGAAAATATTTACAATATATTTAATCAGTTTCTGTCAAGTTAATTTATTAAGAAATTGTCGAAGAATTTTCAGGGTACAAGCAAGATCGATTTTTTTTACAAGTTTCATAAAAAGAGAGCACTTAATGCGAGCTTCTTTGGGAATTATCTATAAAGCAATCAGCCAAACAGCTGATTTCATGCCAATTAATACCTTTAAGATCAAATATTTATAAAATTTAGTAATACTTTTGAATGTAATCAGTAAAATATTGTATTTAACATATCAAATAAAAGATTTTCATTAATTGCACTATTGGAATAATATTTATAATTCAAGAAATATATTAAATGTGAATATAAAATGTGGGTTTTGTCCGATATTCCTAAATTTCTATACATTTTTGAGCTAGTTTGGGAAAAGAGTGATAAAAAGTCTTCTTTTTATGCATAATCTTTTTATTTGTAAAGAAACATTTTAAATAAATATGTTATTAAATAGGTATATATTCGTAAGGTAGATATTTCTTACAAAAATGTTATTAATAATTGTTTTTTCTCAAAGATAAATAATTTAATAGTGACAACGTTTTTAAAAACTTATTTTTGACAATAAAATAGGTCATATATTTTATTATTTCATTGGTAATATTTTATTTAAAATTTCGTTATTGAAGAAAAATAGGATAATTGGTAGTTTTGTTTTATGAATTTGAATTTTAACAATTATTCTTGTGCTTAGTCAATTATAGAAAAAGTATATTAAATAGTTTGAATATAATATAGGTTTGGTATTATGACCAAATTAATTTTCACAAATGACTTCCGCTCAATTTATAAATCACAATCATTTTAATGATTAGAAGTGTATAAACAATTGATCATTTTTGATTATTGCTTGTGGACATTTTGATTTCAGTCATCCTAAAACCGTTAACGTGCAGAAAAAATTGATAGAAAAATCGATACATCTTCAAAAATTCTTATATTTTTCTGTAGTCCACTTTTTGAAAGATTGCATTGTTATCTAAATAAGCATAAAAAACTGGTCAGTAATCAATTATTAAACGTTGTCAGGAAAAAGAATTGTGTATTGTGTAAGGTGTGAAAAATGTAATTTGTGAAAGTAATTTAGTATATTATAAACTTTGTATTCAATTTCATAAACAAATTAAATTAATCAATATGTAAATGGTATTAATTACAATTAAAAATTAAAATTTTAGTTAAGTGTAAGAGTATTTTTTTTCTAATATATTTTTTTTTATTTTAGTGAAAAAGAATGGAGAAGTTTCTCATTTCTTAAATTGTGGTTAACTTAAATAATTTTTACCAGCACATTTCTAAATCGATAAATATGTTGTATAAATTACTCATTATTATTTATAAAGGTAAAGGCAAAGTAAAAATACAATACATATTTTACTAAAAGCGTTTGAATTTCAGAACGGTAATTATTTTATTTTATCATAATTATTATTCTTTATATTGTCATTAATTTTTCATTGGTAGTACAGAATACATTTATTTTTATTTCAAAGCATCAATAATGAAATACAAGAGATTAATCGATGAGTTCTATTTTTGGGATTGTACTGATACTATTTAAGCCGAAATTTGAAAACATTTCAATGTTGTTTATTGTGTAAATATTTTATATATATATATATATATATATATATATATATATATATATATATCTGAAATCAATCTTGTTAATAATAATGTACAATATTTTTGGAGCAGTTTGTTAAATAGTAGTTAAAAATAAACATGTTATAATGTTTAATTTGTAAACACTGATTCATATTTATTTTTTAATTTAATTTTTAAATAATTCTACTTATGTCTTTTTGGGTATTATATATATATATATACTGTTGATAACATTTGACATTATTTACATGACATTAATTTTCAGTCTAATGTTTGTTTTTTCTGTTTCAGGTGAGTTCGCTTATTTTTTTATTTGATTTGTGGTAAGTTTGATTAAAATCAGTTAAAAACATATTAAGAAAATGAACATATATATGTGTATACATACATATGTGTGTATCTCTCTTTGTCTCTCTCTCTCTCTCTCTCTCTCTCTCTATATATATATATATATATATATATATATATATATATATGTGTGTGTGTGTGTGTATATATATATAGAGAGAGAGAGAGAAAGGTACACACACACATATAGGCACATTCTTATATCAATAATGATAGTATTATTGCTTTTTGTCATTAAACGTTTTAAAAATATATATTATTAATTCAGATTCTCTTCATTCAAAATGTTCTGACAAAATAACATCATTAGATAGTTTATTTCCGCATAAAGTTAAGAGTTTATTGTATATATTATATAGTTCTGCGGTGTGTATTATGAGGTTTCATTCGAATACGTAAAATAGAATAGTACCAAAGGTAGACGGTCAATAAATCCGTAACCATGCGACGCCCGTTTCCGATTAAACTTTCATCGAGCATAAGATTTCTGCTTGTATGTATGTATTATATAGTTGTAACGACTCCACTTATACGAGATTTATTGCACATTACAAACAAAAACTTTCTGATAATAAAGCAGTTCATTCCCTCCTGACAATCCATCAAATCGATTTACAGAATGCGTCGTTTATCACAGTAATTACATCCATAACTTTTCAAAAAATTCGAGTTCTAGATACGAACGTGCGTCTTTTTCGTTAAGAGAAAGCATTGTTCGTATTCAGCGCACTGCTAAGTCGTTTAAACTACAAGAGAACAAGACGTCCTCTTATTCGACGACAGCGTCGCCGTCGTCATCGTCGTGATATACCACTAATTCATAGAAAATCCTAGCCTATTAACTCTGTGCGGCCGAGAGAATTGCCGTTTCTTCTACAACAAAAGCATCTTCCTCGCCATGGACATTGTTTCGAGAGTTGCGCGTTCGAACCGTGCGTATAGTACAGTACACCGACGTGTATTTGATGTTCACAACTTGTTTGGCTGGTTTTGTGGAGTGTAACGTCTCGTAATGACCAGCGTAGACGATCACGTAATCGCTTAATGCCCTTTGTGTCGCTCCGTAAAACCGTATGTTATTAAATTGATATCATTTTTGTATTTATGTTCGAATAAATACTGAGTGTACACAATAGCGATGTCGACGGCGGCGGTACAGTCTTCTCTATATCGGAAAATATTAATAGCACACAAGGTTCTAACTTAAAACGATTAATTATATACCCTATATTACAACAGTTTGGTACCGTGGTTTCATTTTTCTATTTGTGTATCTATATACGTACTTAAATGATTGTTATACAATTTTTAGCCTAGTTTCCCTTTGTATAGAGTCGTTAAATTATAAACGTTGTGAATTATTTATCAATTTTTGCAGGTTGAAAATACCATACAAGTATATATATATATGTATATTACCCACAAAAATTACTACAAAATTAGTCTTTAAATTATAAACGTTATCATGATTATTTATTAATTTTTGCAGGTTGATAATACCATACTAGACTTTTTATTTTGCTACGATATTCTTTGGTTTGTATTATATATATATATATATATATATATATATATATGTATATATCTTTGTATATATATAAAATCAAAATTATCCACTTAATTTATAACGTTGCAAGAAATAATCTATCTGCGATGTTTATGTAGACATACTAACATATATATACGACCACGTTGCGATATATCTGTGGTAATAATTATAGACATAATGAGTTTTCAAAAATTATGTTAATTGTTTTATTCGGTTCATGTACACTCTTATAATTGACAAGTGAGCGAGTGCAGCGAGCTTTGGAGGTTTGTGAGTGTAGCGAGCAGGCGGCGAAGCCTCCTAGTATATATATATATATATATATATATATATATATATATATATATATATATATATATATATAAACATAGAGAGAGAGAGAGAAGTCGCTTGAGGCTAAATTTGGCGAGTATGGTGGTAGGGGAAGCAATTCGAACTTGAGTTCATTCATTTTAGCTATCGTAACATCAGATGTGTGGGCTAATGCATTGTAATGATGAAATATTACTTTCTTTTTCGCCAAAAGTGGCCGTTTTTTTCCTAATTTCACCGTTCAAGTGTTACAGTAAATTCGCATAATACTGCTATTTATTGTTTTTCTCTTGTAAAGGTAGTCAATGTGGAGTATTATATGCATATTCCAAAAAAACAGTGGCTATAACCTTATCGTCCAATGGAACTATATTCGCCTTTTTTGGAATCTGTTCGCATTTCGCTTCCATTGTTTCGACTGTTATTTGGTCTCGGGAGTGTACTGGTGGTCCCAAATCTCATCAATGTATCGACACAAAATTTTAGTTGGTTAGCGCTTATAGAGTGTCAAACAATCGCTTGAAACGTTCTTTCGACATTGTTTTTGGTATGAGGTGAGAGAAAATGCAGCATCCATCTAGCACACAGCTTTGTTATACCCAAATGTTCATGTAAGATATTGTGCACACGTTTCGTTGATATGCTAAAAGTCTCTGCAACTTTACTCTACGGTCTTGTGGATTCATTGTACAGTTTTGTGGATTTTTTCATTTATTTCTGGTGTATAGTCAACTTCAATTACACTGCGTGGGTCATCAGTGGTGCTCTTCCGATTCATTTTAAGTTCAGTTACCCAGCACTTAACCGTTGTATTTGATGGAAATAAGTCCTCAACGTTGACTCCAGCCCCTATTTTATATCAGCTGCACCCTTTTTTTTTAAAAAAATCACGAATTTCCACTTTTTCCATTTTTTAAAACGATGCTTGAGGTGTTTACATCGGCGGGATGTCAAACCAATACTCAACAACTTATTGACTTGAAGCTTCGAACATAAGTATATAAATAATGAAATCATGCAATACCATCAAAATATTGAACATAGTGGCTCCGTCTATATGCGAGACCCGGAGCTTATCACTCAACCCTTGTGTGTGTATATATATATATATATATATATATATATATATATATATATATATATATGTGTGTGTGTGTGTGTAGTGTGTGTGTGTGTAATTAGATAAATGTATAATAATCAAAGGATTTGAATAAAAAATAACACATAAGTATTCCAAAAAATATTTCTATTGCATTTTAAAGCGGTTTATAAAGTAGAAAGTATTTTAATTTCGTTTTAGTTTTTCTTTTATTTTCATACTAAAAGCAACTAAGACGATTTTCATTTTTTGCTTAATATATTTTAACGCACATTAACGGGACGATATGTCTTTCTTTCAAAAATTTGAGAAAATATTTAATTCGAATAACAAACGAAAATAATAGTATTCAAAAAGTTCTATTATCAACAATAGGTCTAAATTTGACTAAGTGATCACAATAAAGTTGACACCTTGACTATAATGAAAACAATTTTTATTACACACATGAAACCATTAATAATGTATTTTATCGTAAGTGCACTCGTTTGTGTGAAATATTATATTTCTAGTATCTTTTAATTGACAATTAATACTTTAATCGAAATAATACCCGAGTCTACTTTAATTTCTTATTCCAACTCTTTTGTATGAAACTTCTCTGATTTTTCTTTAATGAATTTTTATTTCCATTTGATATTTGTTTCTGCATATGATACTTTTTAACAACTTAAACAATATTATATGTAACTTGCTTAAAAGACTTATAACATCTATATTTTATTTAACATTTAATCATTTTATTCCCCCTTTCTCTCTCTCTCTCTCTATATATATATATATATATTTATGTACATGTACATATATATATATATATATATAAATAAATAAACAAATAGTGAATATATGTATTATTTAATACCAAGTTATAAACATGTTATTTTAATATGAGATGAAAAAAAATATAAAATAGTGGAAAAAATATGTAACATAAAAACTTACATTTAAAGTGTACCAAGCAAGCAACCTACGTTGAACTATAACAACTGTGCCATGACCTAGCTAACTGCCAGCATTATTAATGCACATGAAAAAGAGGGGAACGCCAACGAGTACTGACTCCCTCGCATAGAAACGGCAGTAAAGCCCTCAAAGACCATCCATCACTGTGCACTGCAGTCGCCCAGTCAGGCACGTCTTTTTACCTACTCGGATGTGTGGTTAAACTAAAGTCTACTCGGCATGTAGTGTCTGTCGAACGACAATGCTTGATTCTCTGTGGTGTGCAACCATATACTGAACGAAGTACTGTAACTTTTTGAGACTATATGGAGAGAAAGCCCAAGTTTCAATAGGGATATATATATATATATATATATATATATATATATATATATATATATATATATATATATATATATATATATATATCTTCACCGTTTAATATTCTGTTTTTAGAATACAGCACAGAGTTCTTCTCCGTTCTTTTGTGAGTAAGTGGATTGTATGTAACTCGACAGCTTCGACAGAAATGGATGACTGTCATGGGGTTAATATGAAGAACGTTAGCTTGAGTTGATGTATAGTGATGTTGAATTTATACAGAAAAATCCATTTTGCACATTTTCATTCTCAGACTGTCACAGAATTATTATTCACTTTGTCGATGATTATGTTCGTTTTTTTTTTGTGGAATATATTACTGATTAATTTATGATGTATGATAGTGTCTGTGAGAAAATGAAAAATGAGATAAAGAAAGTTCTCGTATATAATGGAGTTATATGTAGAAGAACAAATGTTTATTTAAGTTACTGTATAAAATATTATGATTCAATAAAAAAGTCATAAAAATGAAAAATCCTTTGAAAATATAATTTGGTTCAAAATGTTTTCTGGTCAAAAATGTTCAACTAATCATTCTTGATTATTTTTGGTTATTGCTTATGTGGATTTTGATGGTAATGCAATCATCTTCAGATTGCAAGGTATGTATTAATAATCATTTTTATGGCTTGTGGGGTGAAAAAGAATTTATTTATAAAAGTGAATTGTCATGGTGACAACTGCATTTTTTTAAAAAAATCTATGAGTATTAGTAATATGCTTATTAATTTTTTAATTATTTATATGTTAGGTTATGGTTGAAAAGTTTGTTAGATTTTTTTTATGTAGTAAGCTACCTTTCAATAATGTATTAAACTTAAACCGCTCAGTAATTAATGTTTTTTGATTTTGGATATTTTTTTAAACATGCATTTGAACGTGATATATATATATATATATATATATATATATATATATATATATATATATATATATATATATATATATATATATATATATATATATATATATATATATATATGAGATCAGTATAAGAAACTTTTTCAATATATTGTCATAAATGTAAATATTGCATTCATGACTCACATATGGTCTAATTTTTGTTCAATTTTTTACCCAAAGCCAAATTTAGAAATTTGTGAAAGGAAATTGGAATTAGAACTTAATTTTTAGAAAAGAAAAGTTTAGTACAATAGTATTCATGATTGTTGTGATTTTATAAAGATTCGGTTTAATAATATGAAATAATAAAACTCACTCTGCGTGAAGCTGGATGATAATTCACACCATTATAAATTGTAATAATTTTCCTAAGGAATTTTATTAATGGCAGTTAGAGGAATTATGCATCTAGTTATAATTGGAATTACAAGTAGAAGCCTGTTGATGTTTTAAAAAGTCAGGAATTACTTGCTGCTTTATAAGATGTTAGAATAATTCGTTGAGTACATAGGAAATATACTTTTCATGTCACTTGTAAGACTTTAGAAGAAATTAATTTGAAAAAAATGATTTTATTTCATATACAGTATTCACACAATAGTTATTTAAATCTGATCTGGACTTTATTATAATAAGACTAATCTCAAGTAAAATTTTAATACTTTTCATGATTATAAATACACCAAATCACACATTTACTTGTTACACTTCTGATTAATCAGAGTAAGAATTTATCAGATAGTGTATAATTAATCTTTGAATATGATTAATCCTACGGTAATATATGTTGCTTTATGTATTGTTTTCTTATTAATTTAAGACAAATCTAGAATTTTTTGTTTTTATATCTCTATTTTCTACATTGGTGTGCTATTCTTCATCACTATTTAAACAAGTAGAGGTTTTAAATATATTGTTCTGTAGTTGTACTGCTAAAAATGCACTAGATATGTAATCTGTTGTAACTGGTTTCACATCTTGACTCGTCTTATTGACTTATTGCCGTAATCTCAGAATATTAACCCTTTGCGGGCGGGACTATCGAGGCTTAGATGAGGTTAATAAGCTACCTGTGGATTGTTCATTACCTGAAATTAATTGTAAGAGATCTGTGTATGTATATATATATATATTATACATACACACACACACTATATATATATATATAAATATTTAAGTTTTGTCTAAAAGATACATATCCCAAAATATTTCTACATGACAATAACTCATTTGTTACATTTTCCGATACCTAATAGTGGTAAAATAATAAAAAAATATTCAACAAAATCATGACATTCAATGAATTAGAATAGAAATTAATATTGCAATTTGATTTGTTTATTTTTAAATAAAATTTGAGTTTTATTTTTGAATGGTGCCTTTGTGTTATCAAATTATCGATTGTTTGTTTTATTTACCTCGTTGTGAACATGTACTGTGAGAGTCGAAGAATGAAAATAATCATATCTTTTTGATAAAATACAGATTTATGTATATATATATATATATATATATATATATATATATATATATGTATATATATATATATATATATATGTATATATATATATATATATGTATATATATATATATGTGTATGTATATATATATATATATATATATATATGTATGTATATATATATATATATATATATATATATATGTATATATATATATATATATATATATATATATATATATATATATATATATATAATAGTATTAACCACAATAAACTAAAAGGTTGCAAAAAAAATTACTGCAATGTTTATATAGACATACAACAATACACACACATTTATATATATATATATATATATATATATATATATATATATATATATATATATATATATATATATATATATATATATATATATATATATATATATATAACGATTACGTTGCTGCATATCTGATAATACTTATATAGACTTAATGAGTTTAAAAAATATGTTTATTGTTTCATTCGGTTGCATGTACAGGCTTATAATTGAGAAGTGGGCGAGGGAAGCCAGCAGGGGCAAAACCTAGTGTATATATATATATATATTCTTTGAAGAAAAAATCAAAATGTGCCTAGGTTCTATCAAATACTGCTTGCTAAATATAACTTTTTATTAATGTTGGTTAAATTATTTAAATATTGTCAATTTATGTTTTTGCGAACCGTATGCAAATGAATGTTTGTACGTGCAGTCAGTGTCAAATAATTCTTACATTGTCGTGTCATATATTTTGTGGTATGTAAATTCGTAATTGAAGGCCGTCGTTCAAACAGAAAATTTCTTCATAAATAAAAATATTGACATTCTATCCAGATTTCAATTTCATACGAGCATAATTTATGTCTATTGAATGTTGATTTTACACATGTCTACGTGAACAATTAATATTGATTGTTCGAAATTAGAGATTACGAAAGCATTTGAACGAATTAGTGTTTTTTTATTACTTGTTTCTCTGAAATATCAATTTGATTAAAATGCAATTAGATAATTTATCTTTTTCTATGTTTTTATTTATGTCATATATATATAAATATATACGCATACATACATACCCACACACATACATACATACATACATACGTACACACACTCACTCACTCACTCACATTTATATACCTGTGATATACAACTTAGGCTTCCACACGAAAGTATTAAAAAAACACAAAAGTTAATGTGAAAGCCTAAATTAAATCCCCCCCCCCCATATATATATATATATATATATATATATATATATATATGTGTGTGTGTGTGTGTGCGTATATGCATGTATGTATATACACACACACACACACACACACATATATATATATATATATATATATATATATATATATATACATATACACACACATACAATGACCAAATTAATATAGAAAATATGGTATATTAAACCAAACGACTGATTAGTGCCTAGTTGATAAATAAGAAAAATATAAAGGGACTCTATAATAAAAACCATTTCACTCATAATACTTTTTATTTTAATAATTAACATATATGACAGTCAAGCGCACGTTTAACTGCTATAACTGTATGTATCTTAATTTACAATTAAAGAACGCCTTTACCTTATATATGTATATGTATATATGTATATATGTGTATATAAATTTTTTGTTATAATAATAGGAAAAAATGTAAGGACAGTACAAATAATGAAAGTAGACATCTTTGGTTAAAATGGAGCGTTCAATCAATTAAATATAACCCTTTTGTTTATTTCGTATATGTTTATTTTATATGACATTGTTTATAAAATAATAATGGAATTTTATTCTGAAATAGTAATTAAACGCTATTGTTGAGGAATGAAACAATCATTTTAAGTTAGCACCGCCTGCACGTAATGCTGTTTATAATTTACTCGAGCGATTTGAAGGAAATGACAATCTGATGCACTGTTTGAGAACTGAAAAACAGCATAATCGAAAGATAATGGAAATTTAATTAGCCAACAGCTATTCACTAAAAGAAATGTTATGTGTGTCTACTTGTAAATTTTCATAGAAAATTGGCGTGTACACATGCTTTGATTTAATTGTCATGAAGACGAGCAGAAAATGTTATAAATAATTTCAGATTATTTAAATGCTTCGTTCAACAATTTTTCACGCTGAAAATATAAATAAAAATAGCAATTTATAACTTTTATTACTTATAAAATTGTCTTATTTTTTCTATAAGTAAACTAATTCAGAAAAGATCGGAAGTATAAAGTAATCCAAAAAAAAATCGATGAGTAGAAATCAGAAAGGAAAGGGAACATTCAAGGTATAATAAACTCTTATTTATGAAGATCATTTTTCTGTATAATTCACTTAATTTCTGTGCACTTAGCCCAATGTTTAATGAGCTTTTATAGATTCCATCCAGGTAGGAAAGTTATATAGTCTCCTCCGCAACTATTCTGCTACTGTATTACTGCTTACACGGCTTGTATAATAAATCAGTGTACTAAAGGATTACTAAAGTATTCAAAGTATGAAACCTCTCCTCACCTTTTCCGACTATTAAATAGTGATCTGAGAAAACATTTTTTTTCCAATAAGGTGGTTTATTAATAGGATGAAAAAAAACCAAATTGTTTCTTCCAGATTGGAAGCCAAAAATTTTTAAAGCGTTGGTCTAAGTGTATACTTTAGTTGTCGACGCGCCCTTAATTTCAAAATAATCAACCAATCGTCAAAGTGTTATAGAAGTTAGTGGACTTTATATAGAAAAATGACTAGTAAAAATCCAATATGTAGAATAAAACTGTTTCATTTCTTAAATGAGACTACTTTTTTACATGCCCTCGTATTTTATCAATTCAGTGTTCACGACTTTACCTATACATTAAATTTAGATAATTCATGTTAAATAAATTACTACAATTATTTCCTCCACATTTTGTATTTGTCGTCTTTCAAACATGTAAATTTCAATTTCTCTGTTGACCTATTTTCCTATTCGAACTTTTTCCCCAGTCGAGAACTATGTATGTCATTAGTATAAGAACTTGTAATTCATGTAGGTTGTCTTATCAAATATTAATAAAGCACCGTTTCTGAACGCACATTCTATCGAATCCGCACCTGACAGGGTAAAAACCCACATATAGAGTATACATTTTTGAATACTGGCAGGAAAACGAAAAAAACTTTTCTACCCTTCTCTTATCACGTTCAAGTATGTGTATGTTACTTATAAAATACTACACGCTTACAATTTATGAAGAACGTGAAGTGAAACTCACTCTAATATCACGAACATAATCGTTCCACCGCTAAATGTATCACAGTCTAACTGCCGCATGCGTAGGGATGCACTTCAATTTAATACGAACTCCTCGGAACTTAGAATGTGTTTATTTCATTGCATGCGCTTGAGAATTTTCTATTGAAATTCATTGTAGACTCACAGTCTGCTTTTTGTTCCGTGTTTACCGATGCGTACGCTGATTATACCAACGCGATATATATATATATATATATCAACCCCTTTTGTTTCCTACTTTCCCCTATCGCCGGATCGTTAATGAATAACATACAAAAACGTCGATAGGACGGTATTTTTAAGGTTTCTTGTTTCTCTTTAGGTAAATGCGTAGTTTTCTGAAATGTAAGTTAATTAGTTGTAGACTCTTCCTTTCATTAGTCGAGATCGATGATAAAACAGAATCAAGTTAGAACCCCTGTTTGTAAAATGTGAAAAGTATTTTATGTTCATTCACATGTAAAATTAAAAATTTAGTTGTATTTCTGTACAAAGTGAAAATAATTGTATATATTCGTGTTTTTGCATGTGTTTGGAAGGGTGTATATATAATACACACACATACACACACACATACATACACACACACACACACACACACACACACACATTGTTCACCTGACCTGACTAACACAGTGGTGTGTAAGGCAGGTGTATGCTTTCTCTCTTTTTTAACCCTTGTTTGTTTGTAAGATTGACTTATTTTTTTTAAAGAATGCGTTTTCTTTTTGTTTGCTGTCTAATCTTTTTCAGTTTTACTTAAATATTATTTGAACAAGTCTCAAAGTTGTGCAAAACTTTGATAATAAAATCAACATAATATCACAAAATTGTTTAAAGATTATAGCTGATACTGTATTATAAAATAGAGAACTTTTAAAATCTTCGTGTAGTGAAAACTGAAATATTTTTTAAAAATCAGGGCGCTCTGCCCTCTACTCGCTAGGCTTCGCTCGTTCTTGTTAAGTGTTAACAAATAATAAATAGCAAAATATTGTGTAATAAAATTTATTTTTTGATTTTGACCCATTCAGACCGTTTGGGCATAATTATGCAGACTTATTTTGAAGTTTCATAATATCTTAGTTAATTATTTGGCACCAATTTATCATTTGTGCTTTTAAAGACAAACTAATAATAATAAAGAATAGTTTTTAAGGAATCACTCACAACGTTTTGGACTCATTGTGCCCATTATGGCCATGCTGGAAAACTATAAGAAATCAATTAAAGAAATATAAAAAAGATATTTTTATCTTAGTTAAACCCTACTTAGTTACAATCAGCAGTAAAATATTTTTTTCCCGATAGAAATAATTCAGATTTGAATAGGTTAAATGAAACCGTGAAAATAGTGAACTGAAAAGAAAACTTATTGTTACTTATTATAAACTTATTTTGAAACTCCTGTGTATACGGTATTCTTAATTGATTTATTTGTGTTTTTACATACACTGAAACTTGATACCTTGCTTAGAGGTACATGTGGAGAGACTAACATACAACTGGACGTGACCGAATACTGTTACATTGGAATCGACGAACATGACAATTCGTGAAACATCGGAAATGGTCGAGAATGGAAATTGTTAATGTGCTAGTTGATAAGTTTAGAGGGGGAGCGGCGTTGCGAGGAGGTGGTGTACACGAAAAATAAAAAAATGTTTTATAAAAATTTTACGATGAAATTATTTTTTGTATATAAAACCATATGGCCTTTAAATAATTTTAAAAAATTATATAAATATTAATTTTAGGTATAGTTGATAGTCGATGTGTCTGCATTTTTTTATAAATTAGAAAAAAAAAATAATTCAAAAACAGTGAGTACAGAACAAATCCGGCTATTTAAAAAATGTTTCTCATTTGTAAGACAGAGTTCAGACAATAATTTTTCTTGATTGAGATATACAAATAAAATAATCATTGTGGAAGGAAATTACATACTTGAATTAAAATAGTATCTGTATATTTTCATACTTATCATCAAAAACAGTACTATGTGAAACAAATAGTACCGTCAAGATTTTATTCCAAAAAGAATCGAAACTTTTGTTTTTTTAAAGCAATTTTTATATTTATTTTTTATTATGTTTCGTTTTTTTATTCTGTTAGCATGTTTTTTTTATCATATATATATATATATATATATGTATAATTACAAAAGTGTGTGTGTGTGGTTTTATTCAGTTATCATTTTTGAATCATGCAGTTTTATTCCTAATTATTTGTTAGATGTTTTGTGAATGTATAAGAGATTAAATGTTAACACAATATTTATTTGCAATACGGAAATGATTTCTAATGCATATAAGCAATGATAATTTAATTAAATATTTTTGACCAGCAAAACCAGTTAGTAGTTTGTTGGTTGAAAAAAGAATTTATTTGTGAAATTTAATATCAATTAATGTACAGTTTATACTTGTAACTGACCTACATTAACCTGTAAGATTTGACTTTAAAATAATAATAGAAAAAAGTAATAAAAAACTAAAAGATATTGGAAGTAGTCTTCTTGAATAATGACTATAAAAATATGAAAAATATTATGATATTAATGATAAAAACGTTGACGTAACATATTTTTCAGTATTTATAGTTTCATTTTCAAAGTGTTAATAGACTAACTTGGTGATGAAAGAAATATCTTTAGATTATTTATCACTGAAACATCTTTGTTACTAATATACCGATCGTTGTAACATTTTATTTTATTTTATATATGCAGCAAATATAGTTAGATGAAATTAGTTTTCATTTAAAACATCTGCTTTGTGATCAATCAATGTCTATTCCAATCGTTGACTACTTATAATTTTAGTATTTTTATTCTTTTTCTAAGCTGAAAGATGCTATTTGACTGTCTTGCTGCAAGTATTCGGCATTTTCATAAGAATAGTCTGGATTAATTTCAGTTTTATAACACATTTCATTTTGAACCGGAATTTTTTTTTGAAAAAAAAAAAAGTTTGAATAACAGTTCATATAAATATAATTTGCGGAGTGTATACTTTTTTTAATGTAAGTTCTTTTAATTCCGAAGAACTGTTTTCAAAGTATTATACCTAAGATGAATTTACTTGGAACCCTGTTCATAATTACTGAATCCATTTTTTTTTGGCTTTTTTTCTGTTCTAGCGTTTCCTTAAAATTGTAAGCAAAGGTGATTAATTTTATTTATTTCAAATGTAATAATTGTAAAATTTAGACCAATGTGCTTTAAATTGTGTTCCGTGGAACACAGCGGTTTTGCAAGTCAGTCAAAATTTGAAAGAATTTTCGAAGAAAAAATTCTGAAATCTAAAATTTCAAATAATTTATATAAATTTCTTTTCTTTCTATAAATACCTATTATTATGAGTACACATTAGGACCCATCTCAATCAGATGTAAATAATAAAATTTGGTCATGTAGGATGGCTGATTCTTAAAACTTGTGAGGTACGCACATTGAATTTTGTGTGGGGATGGTAGGGGTTCCGTAAAAAATAAATTATAATCCTAAAGGTTCCCCGAGCAGACCGAATTTGAAGACCACTGTTTCCAACTGATTCATAATCTTATTTTCGTATAATCTCCACATTTTTATTTATATTTTTATTATTTTTATAGAGATTATTCAATATTATTACAACTAAAGTTTAGAAATCTCAAGTAGTATCTATTTATTTTTCAATTTAAATCGTTTTATTAAAATTCCTTTTGTATTGTACTTTTTTATAATACACTCTCTTTTATATTTGTTAAAGTAAATTAAAACTAAAGGAAAATATTTTTCATTAATATAATCAAATTAAAAATATGTTCTCAGTTAAAAAAAGCAAAATTATAAAAAAAATCTCGAAACAAATCGAAAAATTAAAGAAAATGTCAGGTATAACTAATAACTTTTAAAAAATGTATTATAATTTCAAAGTATTAAGTTGATAGAAAAATAATTGCGGTTTATAACCTTCAAATTCATATACATATCTCTCTTTTTTGATTTTCATAGCTTTTTTAAGAGGCCCAGAATTGTTGAATGACTAACGCGCCTTACATTTGTACAAGCTCTCGAAGTGTTCGTTTTTTTAATTCAACTAACTCCTTCAGTTGGTCGTTATGAACTGAAGGACACCCGCTACCTTCTTCATCTTCAAGGTTCTCGTCCACAACATGAAATTTTTTGAACCACCGTTGTATCATATGTTCCTTAACAGTATCCACACTAAAAACATCGTTTAGTTGACGAGCAGTTCCTGCTGCTTTACTCCCGTTTTGAACTGTTACAAAAAATTGCTCTTATTTGCTTTTTCCATCTTTAATTCAATAACCAAATTTTAAACCAAAATTAATAATAAAACCAAGTCCGCATTACCAAAATACAGACCGAAAATGTATTTTAAAGTGATATTAATATGAACACGATGAAATGACACTCATTGAAAAAATAAGGTTAAAATTAATAAAAAAACGCAATTATTCTACCAACCTAATAATACCAAATAATCGAAACATTTTTAATGTTTAATTCTCCATTTTGCCATATTGTCAATATATACTTGAAGTTTTATAAATTACATTTAAAGGAGATATGTAAGTTAAATATTTGTTAGACATAATTTCTCTTTTTAATTTAATAACTCAGTGTATTAATATTTTAGTTTATTTGATAGTCTTTTCTATATATTTCTTTCGTTTTTTAAGTTTGCTATTTTAAAATTTAAATCAGTATGTGTATATATATATATATATATGTATATATATATATATAGAGAGAGAGAGAGAGAGACGAAGAATATTGTTCATAGTAGTTTTCAATAAATATTCATTCAATTACTTGTTATTGTTTGAAAATAATCCAAATAAACACTAAACCGTGCTTCAATCGCCTGTAAAAACATATCTGTAGCAAAATAATACGAAACAGTAAAAAAAGTTGAAGATTTGCGAACAAGCCGTTGTACTTTAGAAACAATCACCGGGAATCGACCGCGCGTTACCTCAGTACAATTTCGTATACTGCTTGAACATAAAAATAGTGTACACAGTTCTTTTTGTGCTACAGTGTTCTTATTCGATATTCGACTCACGTAGCTCGCGTTTCTGCTGTGATTGTCACAATATCCGTTATGTGTGTGTTTTTTTTTCTTTTTCCCACAGGTAATAAACAGACCCTTGTGTTTCTCTAATAAACACCTGAATCGATTCTGTAATAGGTGTTGTTGTAAAACCGAATATTTTAAAAATACATCCGAAGCTCGGAAAAAAACACCTTATACATTCTATTGTATTTTTTTCGTAGGATTTTTAGTGACGAATTCTCTTTATTCGTCAATGAACAATAAACCTCGAAGAATCTAATACTGGTACAATGAATAGTTCTGTGAGAGATTTTTGCATATACTTCTCATTGAAATGTCTTGCTAATTACTTGACATTACAATGATTTTTGATTGCTGTAGCTGATTTTAAAATAGGTTATTTCATTTTTTAAATAATTGCAATTTTTAGAGGTTAATCAGTGGATGAAGGTTCTTACATTATTATTTTAAATTACACTTATTCAAGGTTATGTTCATTTACTATCAAAAGTGAAACTAAAACTGAATCTGCAGTACATGAGTACATATTTACTAACATATTTTTATACATAATCAACTTTTTTATGTATTAAGTGATTGGATATTACTTTAATTGACTAAGGAAATATAGTATTATCCCGAATAGAAAACGACCCTGTTTATGAAACAAATTCCTATTTTTCCCAAAGAAAGAAAGAAAAAAACATTTTTTACGATCCTGATTAGAAGTTTTTTCCCAAATGAAACTATAAAAAAATTTTGATTTACATTTTAATAGAAAGTAATATTTAGAAAAGTTATACAAATACTATTTAAAACACGATAGTCTGTTGTTTATAGTGCCTACAGTGGCGTGCTAGCCTGAACTTCTGATGATTCTAATATAAAACGATTTTTGTTTTTAATGAAAATCTCTGAAAAAAATCTCATCATAAATTTAGGTTAATACAATAAGAGGAATTTGATACGTGAAATATATTTTATAATTTGGCTTAATATTCACATATTAGAAAGGTTCAATTATTCTTTAAGAAAGTCTTAAATTACATATAGCGAAAAAATGAATTTAACGAAAAAAAAAACTTCACAAAACACTTATCTTTTGTAAAATCAACCAATAAACCTTTTAAGTATCACCGAAAATCTTTTACAAATGAATTCTTTTTTCAGTGCACAAATCATGCTAAATTACTTGATCATTTTTGTTCATAGAAAAAAGAATTCATTTGAGAAAGTAAATTTAACCACAGTATCAGAATTGTTATAAAAAAATTATAAAGAATTAGAGTTTGTAATCAATTAACGAATTATTTTCAGACTAGTTGTATTTTTTTTTGATTATTCTTGAAATTGACACGATTTCACTTTTATGTGGATTTGTTATAAACTGAATAGGTTATTATCTCGTGGAGAGCTACTATAGTCGCCCTTTGTAGCGAAAGGGTTAAATACAAGATAATCAATAAAAATGATTTTATTTATATTATTTATAAATGTACTATGTATTTAATTATTATAAAAATAATTAAAACAGAGTAAAAAAGGATAAATTATTATTGATGATGATTATTATATATGATGTAAAAGGATAAATTATTATTTATCATGTTTGACATTTGCTTGTGCGCATTTCAGTCGTGTTTCAAGAACCTTCAGAGTGCCAAGAAACTCTTTTTTAATTGATTTTTTTTTGTATTTAAATATATAAATGAATATATATATATATATATATATATATATATATATATATATATATATATATATAAAACACGTATATTATGTGTTTAATTATTATAAAAATAAATAATTAAAGCAGAGTAAAAGAAATAATTATTATTAATCATGTTTGATTTTTGTTTGTATATTTCGATGGTGTTTATAGTATCTTCAGAGTGTCAAAATATAGAAAAATCTGTACTAACAATAAAAAAATGATTAACAATGACTTATTGTAAATTTTTAACCTTTATGGAGTAAAAAAAAATATTTACCTTTACAAATAGTAAATATTTTCAAATAAAAACGAGTGATACATTCTATGTTATAGAGTTTGGTTATGAAACTCTTAGATTTACAATTAAAAAGAATATCTGATCAAAATAACCAATTTAGTTATTGGTAATACATATATTATTAAATATTTGCTTGTGCATATTTAAGTATTGATTTGTCTGCAGTTACAGTATGTATGGATTGTAGAATAAAAAAAAAAACATATTTTTTTGATTTGCTTCCAAACAGAAAATATATATTTTCATATTGTTGTGTGCTGTGTAAGTTTTCATCAGTGAATAACGTAAAAATAATTTCAATATGTTTATCGGTTGGAATAGAAGTGAGTCTCTTTGTGTTTTGCGCCTGTAAAAACATGCGGCACAAAGGGCTTGTCACCTTCATTCACGCTTGCTCGAACACCATTTAATATATATATATATATATATATATATATATATATATATATATATATATATATATATATATATATATATATGTAAAGGTCCAGACAAAATACAACGTTGCCATATGCGTCTAATTTTGTATCTGGTACTTTTTTATTTTTCAGATACTTCTGTTACGTTACATACATACATTATATATATATATATATATATATATATATATATATATATATATAGATACATACATACATACATACATACATACATATATATATATATATATATATATATATATATATATATATATATATATATATATATACAGCTGTGTTCGATAAAATAGCAAGGCCGTTAAATAATTTAAAGAAATTATAATTTTTACCGTTTTTTTAAATTGAACTTATTTTTTATGATCTAACACTAAAGAGTACATATAACAGAAACAAATTTATACCAGAAAAAGAAAATAATTTAAATCCAGTGACTTAAAGTTAAAAAAATGAAAAAATTACATTTTGAGTTGCTCGATAAAATAGCAGTGTTAAAAAATTTTTTTTTTCTTCTACCAACTCATTTCAAAATTTTCTAAAAACTTAATATTGGATATCCTTTGTTTTTGAGGACGGTACTGAATTGATCAAATTCCGGTATCGCTGAAGTGTTATTGTTCTCTAGTCTGTTTAAACCGGTTCCCAAAATTCAATCATATTTCTCGGCTTAGCATTTCTCACTGATTTGTTGACGTTGTCCTTAAGATTTTGTATGGGATTTAAATCTGGAGATTGAGATGGTCATGGCATAAACCTCAATCTTATGATCTTGGAACCAAGCTTTCGTGCATCTTGCCGTATGCTTTGGATCATCAGCTTGCTGGAAAACCTATCGAAGAGGCATTTAATCCTTGACATTTAGCAACATTGTGTTTATGTACACGAACTAAGTCATAATTTCATTAATCCATAAAATTAACCCACCTTATTCCACGAAGTACATCCCCAGGCTATCATTTTTCCACCTCCATATTTCATGGTCTTCAAAGTGTATTGAGAATAGTATTCTTTACACATCGGCTTTCTTACTACATATTTTCTAGTGCTACTTGAATAAAAAATATCAATTTTTGTCTCCTCAGTCTAAAGAATATTCTTCCATTTTGATGGTGGCCAAGTAGCATATTTTTTGTTACCAACTAGTAATCGTGCGTCAATCATCTTTTCCTTAATTGTTACCACTCTGACGGTTTAATTCTTCTCTAATCTTTCTGCCAGTGATAAATGAATCGTGTTTTGCTGCTTCCATGATTTCCCAATCTTCGCTACATATTGTTTATCAATTTTTTCCACGATCTTCAAGCTTGTTTTGCCATTTAATAGCATTAGTAATCATTTGTGCAGAGGATCCAAGTAAATCTTGTAGAAACTTGTATGTCTTCTCGTCTTTAATCAATTTTTTTAATAAATAGACGTTTTTCTTCAGTACAGTGTTTTGCGCGTCTCATTTTTACTAACTAAAACAAACTAATTTTTATTAAGAGATATTTTTTAGGCTTTTACTAGTCTTGCATTTACTATTTATTTTATTTTACTTTATCAATTAAATTATTATAATTTTGAATTAGAAAAAAATTACAAAATATACTTAGCACTACTATTTTAAGGGACCATTATTTGACAGTTTTCGAACAATACGGCGAATTGCCTTTTATGCGAACATCAAACTTTAAGTTTGTGTCTAAATATTAAGACCGTATAAAATATTTGTCAAGAAATATTGTTGTAATCGTGAAGTAGTTAGAGTGGAAATTAAACATTTTAAAAATTTATTTTTTTTTTTCCTAACCTCTGCTATTTTATCTAACACATTTATATATATATATATATATATATATATATATACATACAATAATTTTGGAATTTTTCGTACCTTTATTGTTTTTGTTCTAGTGAATCGAATATTCTTTCATTAATACATTAATTTAAAAAGGCTCATATTATAGAAATTGTTTTTAAAATGAATTAATGAACACAGTGGATTTTATTAAAAAAATCATTCTTCGGCAAGGCTTTTTTCTGTTGTGTTGGAGTAAAATAATTACGAACATAGTTGTATGAGTAATTTTAAAATAACAAGAAGAAAGAATTGAAGACTCGACCATAGAGAAAAAATAATATCTATCCGTCGACGTGCACGAGTGCAAGGAACGAAAGCAAAAGTTCGAAATCGTGAGTCGTAATCTCGCAGCACAATCTATATTAAATATTCCGTACTGTATATAACCAACAATCGCGTGTACAATAGACAGGAAACTTCACGACGATGCACGGCTGAAAGACCTGCAGACGTTGCAATATATATATATATATATATATATATATATATATATATATATATATATATATATTGTAAATTTTTTGTATTGTAAATTTCTAAGAAATACGTTACTAGATGAATCACTAGAAGATTTGTTGGTAATTGAAAAAAAGAGCAAATTAATATCATTGTTGTCTGAAGAGTCGTTACGATTCAATAATTATTATAGGAAATGACTTACGAATAAACATTCATGAACCTATTGTTCATCTTTCAAGCATTCCGTGGTAAGAAGAGAAATACAAACTTTTCTTTCTCTCCAATAAGAATCTGTGAGATAATTAAGTACAATTAGACATGTTACATGAAAGAAAGATGTAAACGTTTAGTTGATAATTTATTTTTTTACTCAGTTATAATTTGCCATTCAGAAGTAAAAATATTACCTTTTTTATTTTTATTAGCTGGTAAAAAAATAATCTTTTTTATTATAATATAGTTCTATCGTTGTACAGTGGAGTATTTGCCTGATTTAGTTGGTCAAAATTATTTTTATTATTAATTAGTTCAGAATATGCTTATCTTTTGGATATCGGGATTTTTTTTAGGGTAATTGAAACATATTTCTTTTTTTAAATCAGTATAATTTTTTTATTAGTCTTATTCAAGGTACCTCAAACGTGTACCTTGAAACCAATCAGAATTTTTTTTTTATAAAAGTTTCTTCTTGTATGCATCTATCCATCTACGTTTAATCTATGTTTTTATATAAGAAAAGTCGATATTTAATTTCCTTTCATTGAACTTTTATGTTTTGTTTATGGTTCAACAGATAATTTCCGATGAATTCCAATTGTTGGTTAATATTATTATTTTTACGTTGCCACATAATGTCAAATATTTCCTTTTAAGTCATTATTTGGACTCCTGATGGTTCTAAAGGCAAAAAAACATTTCAAATTAAAAATAAACCCTGACTCAAGGTATATAATTAAAAGAATTTATCTGACAAAAAATACAAGCGCTTCTCTGAGGGTTCTATTTTTATTCTTTTAAAGCTGAAAACTCCCTATTCATGTTAATATAAAAAAAACATCGGGGTATATTCTGAAGTATAACAAAAAGCTTCGACTTGTTTCAAAACTGGCGCAAAAGTGATTAAAAAACGACTAGTTTTGAATGAAACATTTCTTTTAAAATTAATGTGATTGTAATTAAAATGCTTTAACTATATTCTCTCTTACCTCCTTCACGATAATGCATTGTGTAACTCTTTCATAACTTTTTTAAATAAAAAAAATCACCTTCGAAATTAATAGATCACACTGAACATCGATGAAACATGTATGTGCATTATTATAGATGATCAACTTCTGATTTCCCTGTACAAGTTTGCAAGAAGTGCAGGGTAAGAGGAAATTGTGATCTCTTGGTCCCTAACTACTCAACTTTTCCAGGTAGTTATTAGTTTTTACCTGTAATAAGTTTGACGAAATCTTATTTTTTACCTGTAATAAGTTTGATGAATTCTAATTTTGGCCAGTTAGATCAGGCAAACACTACTGTGCGCTGGCTAAATTCATTTTCACAAATGAATTCCTCTTCTCATCTCATAAACTATATTAGATGTAAAAAATAATTCTTTATATTTTAATTCAACTAATCATTATTTTATTTTCAATTAAACTATTTTTTCGTCGTTTTATGATTTTGAATTGCCAACCTTAACATTTAAAACTCTACATATCTTAGCCAAACAGTTAGCATAACCTCACAAAACAGTAGTGAACATTATGGCGTCCGAAAAGCAGCATATTTGGTATTGCTACTACTTTTCGCATTACAATTAAAAAAAATGTTTTCGAAGCCGAGGGAATTATTTGTTCTGCTTTGGGATGCATAAAATCATTCAAAAGATTCTAAAACAGTGGAAAAGGTCTGAAAATCCATTAAGATTTCATCAATTCAAAGCAGCCATCTTTATTTTGACAAGGAATTCATCAGTTACCCAGAAGATGGAGGAAAGTTGTATAAAATAATGGTGGATAGTTTGAGAATTGAAATGTATTCCATTTTTCTGTAAATATTAATTTTCTATAAAAAAGGCATCGAATTAATTTTTACACTTAATATAATAACTTTTTAGGTGAAAAATTTTCAGTAATTCATTATTAATCATTTCTAACTGTAGTTATATATTTTTGTGATTTTTGGGGTGAAAAAATACATTATTTTTTAAATATCAGATTTAAAAATTATATCTTAAGTTAATAGATTAAAAGAAACAGTTCAGATGGTTTGCATCAAGTACATTTTTTGTTAGTAAAATATTAGAAAGGTTGTTGTATGAAATTGATAATTATTTACTGTGTAATGAATTGTTTTAAATTTCTAAGTCATGTGTTGAAAATTTGTACTTTATAAATCGTGTTACTTCTATTATATTCATTAATGTAAATCGTGATTGTTAAATATGTTTATAAAAATAAAAGAAAAACATACATGTACAAAAAATTCATTTCATAGAAAGTACAATAAAAATCAATACAAATTATTCTCATTCCATTAGCTGCCTCTTCTCTAGTTTTCGTGACTACATATAGAGAAAATGATAGGTTTGAAATAATTGTATCTTTTAAAGTAATTCATTTTAATGCATTTTATAATGAAAGTTCATTTTATATTTCTGTATTATAAATATGTTTCTTTAATAGAGTACTTTTTATTTATAAGTAAAACATCTGTACAATTCAGGTAAATATTTGTTGAATTGTTTTAAAACTGGATAAATTCACATTCACAAATTAATTAATATTTTAAACATTACAATTTTCTTTTATCTAAACTTGAACATTTTGCAAGAAAATATGTTAATATTTATTTCTTTTGGTTAAATGAATTCTATTTTCATTTCACAAGGCACAATAAAGTGCAATTAAAAATGTGTATATTAGGTAATAATCAAGATATATTTTATTTCAAGTTTTGATGAAGAAGTAAACAGTTACAATTTTAGCTCGAAAAATAAAAGATTTCTTTTATATAATTGAAAATCAGTCTTGTTTTGTCGTCGTATGATTTTCATTCGTATTATGATTGGTTGATGGAGATCGCATGTTCTGTACTTATTGGTTGATATATCGGTCACGTGTATTATATTTCTTTCATGGTCTACAACTAAATGATATATGATTTCAGTGTAATATTAATAAGAAAATTAAATATTGTATTCACTGAAGCTTTAGACTAAAAAAAAATTGTTGCACATTTTAACATCAAATTTCGAATGTTAATTTTTAGAACTTTTTCGAATAAAAAATTTATGACTTACATTTTATGCGCATTATTTGTGTGTATAATTTGTCAATTTCTGCTATTTGTTACAAGGGAGGGAGTGTAAGAGGGTGGTGGGAGAAGCCCTTTTTGAGTAGGCGAGTGCAGCGAGTAGGGGGCAGAGTCCTCTGGTAATCTAAAAATTAATTTAATACTTCTGAACAATTTCATATACCTGTCTGTAGGTGGTGTGTGTGTTTATTGTCTTGGTGGTTTTCGGCTTTTTCGATCAGCCAAATATCTAGTCTCTACATCTAGTTTCGGTACGTGTAACATCTTTAGGTATATGTTGTGACGATGAATAAAAATATCTGAGGATAGCATACGTGTGATGTTTTGGTTGTGAAGAACAGCTTGTTGATCTAAAAACCTGTAGGGACTACTAACTTCAATATATAAATGGGATTACAGGTATAAAAGTACACACACACACACAAATATATATATATATATATATATATATATATATATATATATATATATACATGTGTGTGTGTGTGTGTGTGCGCGATTTAATTTGAATTATATAAATTGTAAAAGTGCACAGTTAAGAACATATAGAAAAAAGAACATGACAAACAGGAAATATAAAATTTCGATGATCTAATGGTGGCCGCTTCGTTTGCGAATTAATTCGATAAATTTAAAATTCAAGGTTTCTAACACACTTAAATAAAAGTATATGTGATGTTTGGAAAAGTTAAGGTTATTCGCGATTTTTTTTTTTAAATCTGTTTAACATATACCTTACTTGTTCAATGAATACATATCATTAATATTTATGTCGGAGTGCTTTAATTTGTTTAAGTATGTATAGTATGTGCGTATAATAGTGCTTACTTTTTAAATCTATTCTTTAAAATTATAAAAATGATCCATTTGTAAGAATAGAATTGTTACTTATTAGAAATATTGAATCTGTCATTTTCTTATTCAGATATATCTTGAAAGATATAAAGGAGAAAAATAAGACTAATTTTTGTTGTATATACGAGTTCAGACAATTAAGTAATGCGACAAAATTCAAAAATCGAGTATATTTAAAAATTAAGGTACATCGCTGCGATCCCCTTCAAAGTAGTCCCCTCCCGCATCTATACACTTATTCCAGCGAGTTTTCCAGTTTTCGTAACAATTCTGGAACACTTCTTGTGGGACCTCTCCGAGTACCCTCGTCACAGATTCTTGGATATCTTCAACGGAGTCAAAATGTCGACCTTTGACGAATTTTTTCATATGGGGGAATAGGAAAAAGTCGCAGGGTGACATGTCCGGTGAATAGGGCGGTTGTGGTAACGTTGCGCGATGCCTTTAGACGCCAAAACCTGAGAGACACTGAACGCACTGTGACAGGGAGCATTGTCGTAATGCAGAACCCAAGTCTTCGCGATCTGTGGACGCACTCTGAGCACCCTTTTTCGTAATTTTTCGAGCACATTGCGGTAAAATACTTGATTTACGGTTTGTCCAGGTGGTACGAACTGTTTGTGAACCACCCCTTTGCTGTCGAAGAAGCAAATCAACATGGTTTTCACTTTGGACTTGCTCATTCTCGCCTTCTTTGGCCTTGGTGCTCCAGGGGACAGCCACTGTTGGCTTTGTCGTTTAGTTTCGGGGTCATATTGAAAGAACCAACTTTCATCACCAGTAATAACTCGATCGAGAAGAGTAGGATCACTTTCAACCTGCTCGAGACAATCTTGAGCGATGTTCATTCGGTGGGCTTTTTCCATTTTCGTGACATGCACTACTCGCGCGTTGTTACAAAACACTAAACAGCTGGCGAAGAAATGATCGTACGAGGGTGGTCAAGGTCTCAATCGAGAGAGTAGTGATCTGCTATTACGATGGCGGAGTTACAGGTTCGCAGTGTTACCACAGGCCGAGAAAAAAAATCGGTCGCATTACTTAATTGTCTGACCTCGTATATACACATATATACATATATATATATATATATATATATATATATATATATATATATATATATATATATATATATATATATATTTCTTAGGTATTTTTTCTATTTAAATATATTATGTTGTAAAAACCAATAAACATTGTTTTCTTTCTGTGTTTATTTCTATTTTCCCGTCGATTTTAACGGACTTTGTACTAGTTTATAAATAAAAACGTATTTCTGTTTAGGAATGTAAAATAACACTACTTTAATGTAGCCTTTTGTAAATTAATTTAATGTGTGAAAGTACTTAGAGATAATCTTGGTTTTTTTTAGAGAATAAACAAAGTTTAATATTTTTTTTTTAAAGTTGAAATAATTTATTGTATATGTTTCATACAACTTTTGTAAATAAGAAAAATAATGTAATTATTTAAATATTACTTAGAAATATGTTCTATTTTAAAATGTCTGATATTAATATTAAAACTTTTCGAATTTATTATGAATCCGATTCCACTTTCTTGTAAGACAGACAATTGTTTCAAATACAATAAATTGAAGACAATGAATTTCTATAAGAAGTAACTTTTGTTGTAATATCAACAAAATGTTTATAGAGTTGTATTTAAAATGGAAATGACTATATTTTATTGATTTGAAATAATCTTGATAATATATAATAGAAACTTTATGATTCTCTAGAGTACGCTTGAAGCAATTGTTTTATTAATGTTCTTGTATTTGATTTAATTTCACTAAAAAGAGTATATTTTTGTAATATTACCTTTTAAATGTCTGTACATAGAGGAAAGATGTTTTCACATTAATAATGTATTATTGAAAAGGGTCTGTTTATTTCTCTACAAATCACGAATTAATGCAATTCAAGTATACTTGTTTTGAAGCATATATATATATATATATATATATATATATATATATATATATATATTAGCCAATCAGAACACGAATAAAAGTTATCATACCAGATATATATATATATATATATATATATATATATATATATATTTGTTTTTCATTTAGTTATAAATGAATTTAATTTGTACTTTGTGACTGATGTTTGAAAGTTATTATTTACCAACTGATAAACTATTTAAAATTCTTTCGAAAATAAAGAATCATAAATGATTTACAATGATTTATTGAACATTTTTGATATTGTATTGTTTCTGTGATGATTATTGAACTTTTTTGATATTGTATTGTTTCTGTGGTGAAAAAGAGTTCGTTTTTTAGAACAATTAATTGATTAAGTTGTATTTAATGATCAATAATTTTTTTTACAATTTTCAAAGTATTTAAATGACAGTTCTTTTGAATATTTCTGTACAGCATTATAATTTTTTTAATCATACTCATATGTTTTCAAAGCATTACTAAATTTCTTAACAATATGATATCACATTTTAATATCAATATATTTTTTTAAATTCTGATAGAATTTAGTTATTATTAATATTGAGGGATTTAAATTATATTAGTTATAATAAATAGGTAAAAAATATATATTAATTGATAAATTATTTTTTAAAAGATAAAACTATTTGTAAGTGAATAGTTTACATAACATGTTTTGTTTCTTTTAATAACCTACTTAATTGATATAAACTTATATTTACTAATTATTTAATCTCTCTCTCTCTCTTTATATATATATATATATATATATATATATACGCACACACTCAGAATTTTGACTTGTCATATACTTAACTTTATTTTTGCGTTTATTCAATGGGTTATAAAAAGAATCTATTAGTGAGTGGGTAATGGCGGTAAAGATATATTTTAACAAATCTTTCAAGTAGTTTGCTCGTATTTCTTCTTTAGCTGATGCCTATAATTATGTGTGCAAGAAGTTTAAGACGACTAACTACTACTATTACATTGCAAATAGCTCCACGCTGTGAAACGGCAAGTTCACAATCTCGATATGTACGGTTGCACATGGCTATTAAAGGCAATTTGAACACGTAACCACATACGACCTGATTATAATTGTGAACTAGCAAGTTTCCCAGTCTGGTTGAAGAGATACGATTCACTCAGACAGTGTATAGAATACTACATTTCGTATGTGTGCGTGCGTGTGTCTCTGTGTGTGCCTCACAAACACGCCGTTGCTCCTTTTGTGTTAAAATACCGTTATGTTTATGTTACAGTCTCTCCGTGAATCATTTGTCGTCTGTTGAGACTTTACAGAACAAATTATACATACAAGATATATAAAATACGTATTGAACGTGACGTATTATAGAAATTATCATTGGAATAAGAATTTAATTTTCGACTGAAATGAATTAGATAGTAATGGCGTCTAGGTATATAACTGGTTTATGTTAAATTACAGTACAGGTTTTAATTAATCAGTTACCAGCCATTATATAACATATATATATATATATATATATATATATATATATATATATATATATATATATATACACTCGTGCAAAAGTCTATAATGGAAGTACATGTGTATATTTATATAAAATCAAATTCTTCAAATATAATATCTTTTAGTAATTATAATTTTAAGATGTCAGTACCGCATATATAATTAAATTGACTATCTTCATTTTATTTTTTGTGTACTTCAGAAAAGAAGAATATATTTGTAAACTTAAAATATTAGGTTGGTAGAAAAATAATTGCGGTTTATGACCTTCAAATTCATATACAGTTTCATACACTAGCTATTTAAGTGGTCCATAAGTGTTTGATGACTAAAGCCTAACTTTTGTACAAGCTCTCGAATGTTGTACATGGTGTTCTGATTCAATTAACACCTTCAGTTGGTCGTTGTGGACTGAAGAAGGTTACCCGCAACCTTCTTCATCTGTAAGTCTCTCGTCCCCAGCACGAAATTTTTACCAATTTGAACCACATGGCACTGTACATACATTAACAGTACCCACACCAAAAACGTTGTTTAATTGAAGAGTAGTTTCTGTTACTTCACCACCCGTTTCGAACTGATGTTAAAAAAATGCTCTTATTTACTTCTTTTCCATATTTAATTCAATAGACCAATTTAAAGCAAAATTAATAATAAAACCAAAGTCGATGTTATCAAAATACATACAGAAGAATGCACTTTAAAATGATTTTAACATGAACAGAATGAAACGACACGTTTATTGATAAAAATTAAGGTTAGAATTCAGCAAAATCCGTTTAAGTAACAGTCGGAATGGTCAGAGGATTTCTTTGTAATTTGTGGAGAGGAATGAAAAATTTATTTCTTAAAATGACTGCACATTTGTGTAAATCTAAAGAAGTTTCAGAATAATTAGGTATTGAAGGACAGGCTGAGAATATCAATTGATTGGTAATAATTTATTAACGTTTGTTTACATATTAAGCAGAAAATTTTCAGTTACTAAAAATCTAATATTTTGACGCAATGAGTGTTGATCAAAATCTTCGAAAATACTAATTTTCCAAGACAAAAATATATTTCCAGCATTTACTTAATCCCACTGATAGTTTTTCTTTTTTAATCCTGCAAGTATATGCAAAGAAGAACACTAAAAAATTTAATGTAAAAAAATCTTAGCTTTTTGAAAAAAAAAAGATTTTGTGAAAGCATTATGTTATGATATTTTATTGGAAAATTAAACCCAATCACACTGTTTTATCTATTGCTGAAATAAGGTTTAATTTAAAACAAAATCATAATTGTATATGTATATATATATATATATATATATATATATATATATATATATATATATATAAGTAGAATTTTAAAAGGTAATTTTAAAAGAATAGGTATATAAATATTATCATTCGAATTAAATTGTTTCAGTGCAACAGACTGTATTACCAAATAATAAAAATTTGTATGCATTTTAAAAAGGAAACAAGGAACTTAAAACAATATGCATAGCTTAACCGGAAATAAGATTTTTTGTTTGTTTTGTTTGTGAAGAACGAAATATAACAATATAATTTTAGATGTTTAATGTAAGAAAGACCTTCTGAACACAAACAATGAACAATTTGGCGATTTAATTACCTATGAAATATATGCGTTTTTTTATACTTAATCATGAATAATCTGTATAAATTAGTTGATATATTACACTTATAGTTGAATTGTAGACTTTTTAGAATACTTTTTTTTGTAGTGAAAAATTGAGATTTAAAATATTCTGATTGGATAATGAATGTTATTGAATAATTTTAATGTTATAAATTAATATAAATACCATGATTTATTTTAAATGTGGACAACGTACAAGTGTAGTTTGTACGATAAATTTTCAAATTAGTCTTGTAATTTATACTCATTGATTTGTAATTGTATATGAAGTAATTATTATTATTTTTTTTTAATTTTGTACATTTGTGTAATTGATGATAAAGAGATATATGTTTGGATACGACTTAATACTTGACATAATTACCAAGTGTTCATTTTAATTTATATATTGATAATTTTATTTATCTTAAAGTATGAAATTATTTATATTTTTTTTACTGCGAAAATTAAAATTTGGTGTTATTTGTACACTTTCAAATTAAATTATTCTTTTTCTTCATTTATGCTTTTATTAAAATTTGCTAATTTAATTATTTATAAACAGTTAAAATTATAGTACATATTCATATCATACTATAAGAGTATAAAAATAAGATTATTTTCTTAGTTAATAGAATTGTTTTCAACATAACATTTTAATATGACACAACATAACAATATGACATTTTACATAACAATTGTTTAGAAGTATATTATTCATAAAAATATTACAAATGTATATATATATATATATATATATATATATATATGTTATCTTTTTTTTTGATAAAATAAGGTATAAATCAGAAAGTTTATATGATGATTAGTTTCGTGTTAAAATTGTAATGGTATATAACTATTTATATTTTAACAGTTAGATGCAATATTTTCTCTTTTTGTATGCAGATATTAAATTAATATTATTATAGTTTTTAGTGTAAAAATGAAGTATTTTTAATGGTAGAATTCTGTTATGCAAATAAAAAAAAGAATATACAACGTTTAGAATAATATGATTATATTAAGAATATGATTTTTTTTGTAATATATTTTATTATAAGGTTGATTCGAGTGAAAATCTAAATTATTCTTTTTTACCATGTATTGCAAGGAGGTATCAAACAATAATTAAATCTTAATTAGAAAAGTTTATCGTTTACATTGAAAAGAAATTGTGCAAGTCAGTGTAATTTGAGATTAAAAAAATGTTTATTTGTTTTGTTTAATTATTATTTAATATAAATAAATTTAGTTTAATTTTTTTTTTGTATATTTTATAGATAAAATAATTTTAATTATAGTAAATTAGTATTAAAAAAGAAATTTGAAAAATAAAAATATTCATTTTAAAGTAATATTCATTTTATGTACCTTTTGTATCAGGATTTATTAAATAAAATGTAATGAATTTAAAATTCTCGAATTAAAACGAGCTAATTTGATAGTTTTTGTTTTATATTAATTAAAAGTATTTAGTTAGTAATGAAATGTTATTCGTCTTTTAAAATATCTAATTTTTTAAAAAATAAATTTAATTTATATATTAATTATATAATTATTTAATTTTAAAATAAATTATTAATATTAATATAGTAATAGAAAAGCTTTAGTTTATTGGAATAACAATTAGTAATAATTTATATTAATTGTAGATTTAAAAATAGTTATCAATGAAAACGTAGTATTTTTTATAAAAATAAAAAAAATATTTATTATAAATTTAATTTCAGTATTTAAATGTAATTAAAATGTACTAAATTTCAATATAGTCTCTATTGTGTTCAAAATAAGTCATACAGCGCTTCAGTAACTGTGTTCCTCTAGAAAAAATGTTTTTCGATCGCGTGCGTAGTCAGTCATGTACAATCGGTTGTACTTCTTTATTCGAGTTAAAATGTTTTCCACTTATTACCTCTTTCTATTGTCTAAAGAAGTGGTAATCATTTGGAGTGAAGTCTGGCGAGTACGGTAAATGATGAAGACACGTAAAGTACGGTTCCTCGACTACTGTGTATTCTCCTGTTTGGGATGCATCGAATTGATCGGTGTTTATTGTTGTGTTTATAGAAAGAGATCAATACTCAAAAATTTCGTCGTTGGGACTTTCGTAGCTGGTTTCAGATGATTCTAGAAAAGGTCTGAATATGTGGAACTGGTGACAGTGTACCTCCTGGATATGCAATGCTTCAAAATTGGGCTTTGTTCGTTTCAGAAGGGAATCAGCATTACTTTTCTTGCAAATAGCACTGCATATGGAACTTTTTTGGTATTGGAAAGAAGGCATTATGCCACTTTTTGCTTTCTCTTTGGTTTCTGTATGGTGGTAGTAAACCCAGAGTGTAAATACCAAGAATATAGTTCCACGTATATTCATTTCATATATTGATTTCAAATCCACAAGAAACTACCTGCAATATAGTGTGAAATCGTTTTGAATCAGTCGAGCCCGGTGCACACCGAACCTACTGATTCTATTGTTTTATTAATACTTGATTATTTTCAGTTACTTTTTCCTAAATAATTTTAAATATTACTTTCATTATAACATTTCAGTCTTTTTTATTGCTGTTTGCATATTTATACTTATTTATTACAAATACAGTTTAAACAATTTTATAATGTGCACTTTTTACAATGCAAAAATAAATAAAATATAATTAGTAACGTTTATGAAAAAATAATATGTTATTATTGTATTTCAAATAATTAACTTATTCACTGGACGCCGTTTTTGGTTGATTTGTGCTTCATTTTATAAAAAGTTGCACATAATCCATGTCTGCAGCTGATTATCTGTTAGTTTTATGCAAAAATGTATACACAACAATGTAAAAAAGGATTCGTGACAGAACTATTAATTTTTCCTTTAATTGAATGACATTTTTTCTGTCGCAGATTCGAAACTTTCCAAAGTTTATTATTCATTTGTTACTAAGTGTGTTGTTAATTCAGATTTTGGATATGATATTCAAATTGTTCATACCTTCAGTAGAAGAATCTATTTTTTCTAATTAAAATTAATGAACTCCATGATGTTTAGTGTAGGTGGGCGAGTGCTACATTTAAAATGAGTTCTAAAGCCAGGTGTGAACACCTGCCTCTTCTTAACCATCAAAGAAGACTCACGAAACCCTAATCTAACGAACCCAACAGTTAAAATTTCTTATATAGAAACTTCATATTTCAAATTTTGGCCAGCTTTTTACGATCTTGGACCACTGTGCGCCGTTATGCAATTTCTACTTCACTTGCACTCTTGCTGGAGTTGTAAAGACGTATTACCGTACTCAATCTTCATTCGCTGATGAAATTTGATAGGGTTTACACCTTCGTTATTCAAAAAATGAATGACACAACCTCTTTGGTACATGATTCCAGTGGGGCCGCCATATTTACAGTGTAAAATTGATATTATTGGTACCGTATTGCCACCTGCAGGATACTTTTTTAAGTTATTGCTGATGACGCTTTCGACTTACAAGGTGTACAGAACGTTTTTGAATTTCTGTTCCGCTTTTAAGATGTTCATTTAACTCACATAACTCAATTTGATAACACATTTTGTTATCAAATCTTTCAATCTAAGAAGTCACTGATATGCTTTTTTTTAAAAGTGATGCTAACGTTTATTACATTCAGTAAAATGAACAATAAGAAAAAAGCAACACTGAAATAACAAATAATTGCTTATTACTTTTATAGATTGCTTGTAGACTTAATATTAATTATTATTCAGAAATAAGTGACATTGTTAGTTTATAGTTTAGAACTTTGAAAGTATTTGTATTCAAATTTAATCCAGCCTTTTCTGACACAGTTCTATGTACAATAAATACAATAGACATAGGAATGTTTTAAAATATTCTGTAATATAATTACAAAATCGATTAGGACTTGTTGAAACATAGACAGGAAACTGCACTCACAAATCTCATAAATACAATGACAGATTATTTTATGACATTCTGTTGTCGAATTGATAATTAAGGACGGTCGATTGAAATAAACCTACATCGTCCAATATCACATTTTGAATAACAATTCATGAACGATTATTGAATTTTAATCGTTTCTCGACGATTCGAGCATAATATAAATAATAATTATATAAGTACACGAAAATAAGAACGATTTCTTTGTTGTATTGTCGATAAATAGAAATCTATGTATTCTGGCACGTTGGTGAAAATTGTACAGTTGTGTAATTCTTTTTATTAATATACGTGTGTGTATGTTCCGTCGTGAACTATTTGTTATTGATGTGTGATTGGTATTCCATTATATGTACTGTTACACAAACCAGTTATTGTTAAGCGGGCTCTCTCGGATGTCTGTTAACTGGTCTTAATGCAATTGAACTAAAAACATTTCGTATAAATGCATACAAACATACGTATTCAGAAGTTGATGTGAATTGTATTTTTTTCCATTGCTTTTATTATAGAAACGATGAGTATTTGAATTATTTTAGATATCGAAATAGGCACAAAAATAAATCAACAATAATTTAATTAACTATTGATAAGCTGCTCGTTTATAATTTTGATTAACATTTAACGTTACAATAAAATATTTATTTTTTAATAGCGTTCATTTTAGTAATATACATTTTTGTTACAATTTCTTTCAACTAAAATACAATATAATTGTTTTAAAGACATTTTATAATTATGTTATTTATATTTGTTTAGTTTCTTTTCAGATATTTTGATTTTTTGACTAGCTTTTTATTATTAATATTATTTACAAAATAATGTGTTGATCTTTTTTACGGGTGTTTTATTATATTCATTATTATATTAGGTGTGCAAATAAACTCGTTGTCATTTTATATAGAAAATGAATCTTTATGGAAAAATTGAATACATATAAATCCTTAAAATATCCGACATTATTTTGTTTAACTTTGCTGCATATGTTGGGTAATTGACAAATCACTTGTTGAAAAAAGATACCCGCTTTGGGTTTGAGGTTAAATATTCTTTTCACAGTTTGAAGTTAAA
>CM068321.1:5338427-5410927 GCA_034766995.1 Acanthacorydalis orientalis | reverse complement strand
AATAAACATATTAATAATTGAATTACGTTTTAACTTCAAAAGAGCACATCGAATTTATTGTTCATTGTCTGTGATAAATAGGTGTTCATTATTTATTTAAGACGTATACTAGTTAACAATGATGAAATATTATTTTCTAAAACTAAATAATTGATTGACACATCGTGACTATATACATTTTAAATATATATCCCATACATATATATATATATATATATATATATATATATATATATATATATATATATATATGTATATATATATTTAACACTTTTGAAATATTTTTTTGGTTGTATACATATTGTTCAACATCACATAGTAATTAGGATAATTGTATGACCGATGTGAAGTATAAAGTCTTAACTGCACACCTTTCCTATTGAAAAATAATCTGTATAATTTGCAGAACGGTTTTTGTACTTCAATATTTTTTTTTAAATATGTAGTACAGTTTTATTGTCAGAATAGTAACTGAATATTTTAGACGTAGTATATTTTAAAGAACGTTACATAATAAAACATTTTAAAATTAAAAGTTCTTTTTTATATTTTCACAATTTGTTTTTTCACCCTATAAATCATAAACTTTTTTATGATAAAAATTGTTCAATAAGTCAGTGTTGAACAATTTTTATTGTTACTTACGTGTTTATGGATGTCGATGCTATCGTCTTCAGAGGGCTAATGTACAGAAAAATTTCCAGATTTTTCTATACCTTAGTGTTATAAAAAAGATGACATACTCGTAGTCATCGAAGTGCGGCGTGTAAGCAATAATCGAAAACGATCAGTATTGATATGCATATGTATTAATTTGTTTTACTGTACATTATTATTTTATTGTTGATATAACTAACAGAATCCGAAAATGGATTAATTATAAGCACCACTTTCACATATCGAAATGTTCACTTTTCCATTAATCTAAATAGGTAACGCACAACTGTTAAACATTTTTTTAAAGAAAACATTGTGCTATTTGAAATAATGATTTTTTTATACAATTGAATTCAACAATAATGCCAAAATTATAAATAACACATCTTTATTAATTAATCTTTTAATGACCTGTGCGTGAAGATTAAAATAACTAAAAACAATACAAGGAAATATTCCATACATATCTACATTATCTAAATTTATTTGAGCTATTTAAATAATGGAATGTACCAGAAGTTACATAAACGATATATAACCTGTTGTCAACCTTCGATATATATATATATATATATATATATATATATATATATATATATATATACACATACATACACACATATACATATTAGGTCGAGTCAAATAATTTCCGTTTCTGGGAACAAATTGTTACAATGTATTTATCATCCTAATCACTCATGATACTCGATAAGTCAGAACTTTTTTGGAGTAAAGAAGTATCCCTCATTTTTATCACGGCAGCTGTAGTGTAGGTATCGAAATAAAATAAGTTTCTCAGCCCTGAAGTGCAAGGATTTAAAGTGTATATTCGACACGTAATGTTATGAGTTTAAGCAGGGGAGGGAACGCTACGGAGATATGGAAAAAATATGCAGTTTTTATGGTCAAGGAGTCATAACTGACCAGCAAATACGAAATTGGTTAACGAAATTTTATTCTGGAGATACATCATTGAAAGATGAACCCAGGCCACCTGGGTGCTTATCATATTTTGATGATGACACTTTAAAATCATTGGTGGAATTTAGCCTACGGTAAAGTATTAGGGTTAGCAAACAAGCCGAATATATCACAATGCAATATATGCCACCACTTTGAAAAGATAGGGAAAGTAATCAAACTGGGGTATTTGGGCTCTACATGCTCTTAGTGAAATGAATAAAACGGATTGTTTATCAATAGTGACAGTGTTGTTTCACGACAGAGAAATAACTCTTGTCTTAACCCTTAAAGATCGAGAGCTTTCTTTATAATACTCTCGCCCATAAGACGACAGAAAATTAGGTGAAAGCTTATAAAACGTTTATAAGAATGAAAACTTAAATAACACATTTAAACTGGTTTATTTAGATATAAATTCAAGATATTTAGTTGATTTGTAATTTTATAAATAAAATTAATTTTTATAATTTTTGAGAGTATAATATTTTTCAAAGCAGTCGCCAATGTGTAAGGATGGATTCGCGGGACATGTCGAACAATATGTGGATGTTTGTTTACGCCCTTTTTAGTATTTTGCGTAGCTCTACTCTTGTGCATTTATAATCTTGATAATATATGTAACAATGTTATTCATATGTTTTGCGCGTCCAATTTTTTTAAAATATTCAAAAATAGATATGAAAAAATGAGATGTAAGTCATGTCAACCGTTTTGGAGTCTGAAATATATTTCAATAAAGTAAGCAAACAAGATGGGTTCTTTATTTTATCAAATGTATTTAATGAAACTTACATAGATTGCACGATTATAATATATACATATTAAAAATAGTTTTTTTACGGAAAAAAATATTTTATAAATACGAAGGTGCTTCGCTCCCTACTTGTTTCGCTTGCTGATCCCCGGGGAGAGATCCGTTTCATGATTAATGTTATAGGTCACGTGATTCCCATTAACCAATCAGAATAAAGATGACGGAACCTCAAATAAACTTTATTATCTAAACAGAACACATTAAAGTCATCATCCCAGAGAAGGACCAATTTCTATTTATAGAAAGAGATTAATGTATCTAAAATATCAAATTTGCATATGTTATTTGTTTATTTTTTCTTTATTTTTGTTCGAAGTTAAATTTTGTATAAAAGTAATTAATTTAAAATTCACTAGGTAACGACGAACATATTCCCCTGTTTGTATATAATTTGAAAATAATTCTTGTATCGTTTTTTAAATAAAAATATTACTGATTTCTTGTTGATAAATTTGAGTTGTTTTTATTTTAATGAATTTTAAATTTAAATAACTGTTTGAACTAATGAATCATGCATTGGAGAAGAACATGTATCGAAATAATGCCAGTCATTCTTAGTTATTATCAGTGTTTAATTGAATATAGTTAATCAACGGACCCATGCAACGACGATGCGTGACTTTTTATAAAAAGCTTAATTGACATTACGTAATAGAGAGTTAATAATTGATCTGACGAGACTGATAAAGAGGAAATCTTGACGTTCATTTTGGTACTAAATTTTTGATGGTGAAAGCGTCACGCTTAGTGTTTATTTTAATCACGGAACAACGGACAAAAAAAAATAAAAAATACTTATAACCCCTGCATAGGATGGAAAAATATCCGATTAGCAGAAAAGCGTTAGCGTTTCCAGGTACTTGCGGTTAATAATAGATAACCACAAATGGGTCTCTTTTATTCTTATTTCATTTGTTGCACTTTGATGTGAAATAGCCGGTTGCTTGTGGCAGCGAAACCATTCATATTTAATGATGACGGCAGATAATGAGGTTCGGGTTTTTGATGCGACGACGACGGCGACGGCGACGTCTGTTGTACGGAGGAGTTAGAGACGAATGAAACTGTCGCGGTGACATTTAAATAGACTTCGTTGGAATATACTACTACTAGTAGTAGTAGTAGTCACAGTTCGTATTACAATTAAATATTTAATCGATTGAAACAGTGGATTTTCGAGATATTTTATCCTATTTTATAGTCTTTTGACATCTTTCAAACGGCAACGAACTTTTCGGTATAAACATTATATGTTGTAATGTTTGTTTTATTTTTAGTCTGTCTGATTTGTAGTAGATAAATTTTTAGAACATTTTATAAATGTAACGTTTAAAAATATTCCTTAAGTTTTTGAGATTTCATTTTCGGTAGAGATATTATTTTTTTATGTAGAATATGTAGTAGTTAAATTTTAATTATCTTATAGTCTATAACATTCATACTTCAAATATATTAATTGTACTAAATTAAGTCGATGTCTATTTTTTTGAAAATGAATGTTTATGGAAAAATAGAATATAATTCAATTCTCAAAATATTTTCCATTTTTTTATACACTTTTGCTCTATTTATTGGGTAAGTAGCGAATCCCTTATCGAAAAAAGATGGTTAGTTTGAGTCGAAGAAATAAAGCATTTTCGAATCTTTTCAGTTTTTTTCAGGCAGTTTAAATTTTTTGCTGGTAGTGGCTGAAATTTGCAGTAGTCAGTCTTTATGTGGTTTGTCGTGTCTGCGGAAAATTTTTTGACCAGGACTTTCACCTGATTTTGATAACATCTTGCTGTATTTCTATTATATCTTGATTTTGATTTTGACTTTGATTTAAGAGCGAATGTTATCAAACGGGAGACAAGTCCCCCGACGCGGGGGGGAGGAGTGTGATCGTCAAGCGTAAAGAGTACGAGGCAGAGTTCTCTAGTGTTTAAAATAATTTTTGTTCTAAAAATATGTAATAAAAATGCAAATTTTGTCTGTGTTTTCAAATAGTTGAATCAATATGCTAAATTACAATGAAAAGCATTGAAGTAGTAAAATTGTTTAGTTAGTTTTTAAATAAATTTGCTAAAAAATTAAATAACCTTTTTGAAGACTTCAATTAAACAATTACTGATTTTTTTCATGAAATATTTTCTATTAAGGAAATATAAAACTATATTTTTTGTATTATATAACCTGGATGCATCTCTATTTTTTAATAGGGACAGATTATCAAAATGAAAGTTAATCGATGTTAAAGCTTATTTATGTATATTTTTATACAAATTATCCTTCCGAATGATTTATCTAATACAAATTTTATTATTATTTTTATATGATGTGCTAATAAAAGTACATCATAGTCTCATATTCGCCTTCGACAATTCTAAAATCGTTAATAAAATATTGTTCAATGCTTATTGAGTATAAAAAAAGAATAAATTTTATTTTAACCCCTTGCACTCGAAAATTTTTTTCACCTCACCTATCAGCAACTCGAACCTGTTTTTTAACAATATAGCAAGTAACAAATAATTTCAAATAAAATGATATAGCACTGTAAATAATTTCTTTATTCAAATGAGATTTTTCAAAAAAAAAACATGTATTGATTAATGTTCTATAAAAAAGTAATATCGTTTTTTGTTACATTTACGATATCTACTCAGAGCGGACAGTCGAGTGGAAAGGTTTAAAATGAGACTATATGAGTTACAGTGACGTATGGTTTAAATTTTTTTCAATCACGTTTTTAAGGAATCTGGTCAATTGGGCTAACAAAAAAAATGTTTTATTATTATTATTATTAGGAAAAAAGCATCATAATTTTTAGATTTTCTGTAATAGTAATTTTCATCAAACATTGTAATTTAATTGCGCTAACAGCAGGCCCGTAGTCAGTGGTGGGTCAGGGGACATCCCCCCGGGTTATTCGCCTCTCTAAGAGGATTTGTGATTATAGGAGATTTTAAAATCATGGATAATCAGTGGGAGAATCACGTACGAAAAAAAATCGTTTCTATGAACCGGTTTCTACCGTAATCCTTAACAATTTTGACATAAAAAAAATTTGTCTCCTCAGAAATTATTTTTATTTCTAATATGTGACTGTTTGGCTACGTGTCTGCCTAACAACCACGTACATTTTTCGTCCAAAAATGATCAATAAATGATTATTGACTATTTTTGATTATTGCTTAAGTGCATTTCGATAACGATACCATTATCCTTCAGAACTTCAAGGTATAAATAGATTTCTGCGACGAATAAATAGGTTCATCTGTGAAAGTTAACGTAGTCACAAATATCAGTACTGTACCGTGATTGTCATTTAATCTAGAATTGTACACTTTATAATGTAAAATCAAAAAAATTTCAACGATTCAATTTTATCTGAAAATAATAAACGATGAATTTTCAGTAAGTTTTTTTTTTAAATTTTATTTGAAGGACTTGTGTGATACTTGATGCCGATGTACAATTTCGTTTCTGCTATGACTGATTTCGACTTCAGTCATTATAAGGTAGATTTTCAACTCAAGTTCAAAGTCTAACTGAAATGGTGATTAAAAAAGTTTAAATCTATCATAGAAGAAAAAACTTGTGTATGTATGTGTATATATATATATATATTTAAGGTGTATACTTCTATTTAATAAAGAGAAAATCTAATGATGCTTTATTTATTAAAAGCTATGTTTGAAAACAAATAGTCGTATACGATTTATATCGATGTGCAAATGAAAATACGGTAGATATATTTCATCAATGTTGTTGAAAATAAACGATCCGATCCGATAACTTATTAAAATCTCAGATTTGAAAAGCTATTACCAGTTTTACTATTTTATTTTTATTTTATTCACTTTTTACACTTGTAAAGCTTGTATGTATATACGACATCTAATTTAAAATTAGTTTCACTAAAAGCTTTTCTTTTGATTATTCATTTATGTACTCTTTTATTATTAAATTTTTATAATTATATTTCTTTTTGTAATTTTCATTAAACAAAAATCGTTCAACTGTAGCAAATGTATGAAAGTAAATATATCTATGGATACATTTTTTTTTCATTTTGTAAAGGTTAATTTTTCAAAGAAATAGAGGATTAGTAAATAGCTTTTAGTATGAAAGTATTGAGCTGATAAAACTTAAAAGATTAATTTCAGATGAATTATTATTATAACTGATGTGAATTATTTATTTAATAGAAACATTTCCACAAGGAATGTTAGGCATTGTTTATTAGAAGTTGTGCATGAATATAAAATAGTATTTACATTTTTATGTTTTTGGCTTATTGAGGTATACACGTTCTTTTAAGTGGCCCTAAATAAAAAAATCGGGAGGGCTCAAACCAGCCGAACGCGCAAGCCAATTGAAATAATGCGTTCAAATTTTTGCAAATGCAAATTTTTTAAATAATGCGTTCGCCAAAAATGTCCTGTAAAAGTGCACATAATATATTATTGGCTTTAGATTTTCCACAAGCTGCACATTCTATAGGAATATTTTTAATACGGTCCTTTACATTGACTTCTAAAGTATTCCAATTTGGGTTGGAACGTTTTCTGGCTGAGGTTTCAGGACTTTTTTCAATCCTCTCCTGTGCACGTTAAGTATTTTCCTCAGTTAGAATTAAACTAGGTCTTTTAGATCTTGGACGGTTACTACTGTACATTGTTTTTGAAAACGTGTAACCGAACGATTAATCATTGACTCCGATCGATGGTCCTGTTCGAATGTAAAAATAACGACAATACACTCACTACGTCAAAATAAATGAATGCTGATTTTGAAAATAAAATTCAATTATTTTATTATGTTGTTCCGTCGTGTACATTTCCATGATAAATTCATAAGTTTTTATAATAAAATTCTGAAAATACGAGAAAACATTTAAATAAAATATTACTATTCAAAACCCTTCGTTCTTTTTGCGCCATGCTGTTTTGAATGTGTTGAAATGTTGTGAAGTATGCTAGGTTGTGAAATTTCAAAATACTCTCAATAAATATATATATATATATATATATATATATATATATATATATATACGTATGTATGTTTGTGTGGGTATGTAAAACATTTATAATTAGTATAGTTATTAGGAAAAAAATAGTAGAAAAATAATTGATGTTTATGACCTTTAAATTCATACACATTTTAAGCTTTTTTGATTTTGCTGGCTGTTTTAAGAGGTTCAGAACTGTTTGATGACTAAACACCTAACTTTTGTGCAAACTTTCGTACTGTTGTTTGTGGTTCTGATTCAACTAACGCCTTTACTTGGTCGTTATGAACTGAAGAAAGACGCCCGCGACCTTCTATATATTCAAGGCTACCATCCCGAGCACGAAATTTTTGGAATCACCATTGCACCGTACGTTCCTTAACAGTACCCACACCAAAAGCATCATTTAGTTTGCGAGCAGTTTCTGTTACTTTACCACCCGTTTTGAACACATACAAAATAATGCTCTTATTTGCTTCTTTGCTATCTTTAATTCAATAACCCAATTTGAAGTAAAATTAATAATAAAACCAAAATCGATGTTACCAAAAAGGTAGATCGAAAAAAAAATGCACTTCAATATGATATTAACGTAAATACGATGAAATGACACACTTTCATTGAAAAAAAATTAAGGTTAGAACTCAAATAAAAACTATAATTATTTCCCTACCAACTTAATGTCAATACTATAGCAAATTCACTTTTATACTCGACTTTTCACTTTCCACAAACTATAAGAAGAAAAGTCTCTAATCCAAATGTTCAATGATTGATTATTAATAATTTTTATTGTTTCGTTTACGCATTTCGATAGCAATGTCATTATCGTCAGAACGTTAACGTACAGATACATCTGAAAATTTTGATTAGACAATATTTTATCTAGTTTGCGCAAAGTGAAAACTGATGTCTGAAAGTAAAACCTTATAAAGTATTGTATAAAATACTATTTTTTAAAGTAATGTATTTAAACATTTTTTTGTTTGTTTCAGGTAAGCGCCTGCATTCATTCAGTTTATTTCCGGTAAGAATTATTAGTGTATGTGTGCATATATATATATATATATATATATATATATATATATATATATATATATATATGTATATATATAATATATGTATGTAAATCAATGGGCATTAATAATTAATTTAAAATGTGTGGGTAATCGTTATAATATGAATAAAATGCGAAATATAAGCAAGAACAAATACCTGCCTTATGCTTTGATATCCAAAAACACATATAGTCATTTAATTATATTTGTTCTGAACGTTACATTCGGACGGCGTTTGTTTTTCTGTAAAATAATATCAGTTTCACTTTTGCACCAGTTTGTGCATAAAACTAAGAGTGCTTTTAACTCCGTATGTAATGTACGTTCATCTGTTTGTAGTAATAGTACGGAATAGATAGTTAGATAGAAGAGTAGTAGTCGCTTTTTGTATACGAGTAGTCTGTATGTATATTTAGTACTACCATTGCACCGACTCTTTCAATATTCTGGCAACTGCTCGTTAACGACGTCTGTGTAAACTTTCTGACTATAACTCGCAAAACATTTTCTTTAAATGATTTCTTAACTAATTCAACATGATTTATACTATTTTATGTGTAACGACGAGAGTTGTGTTTTCAATGATTATTTAGTTTGGGTTTTATCTCGGAAACTATTTTATGTACTCGGCTATTCGTAGCGTAGTTTTAGATCATTTGCTGATGTAAGAATATTACTTAATACACGTACACATATTTAACAGACTATAAACATTTTCCTGCACTACTGTTTGTTTCTTTTGAAATACTAGTTTGTTTTGCTAACAAGTGTTAAAATGTGGAAGGAAAGTTTTGAATGTAATTATGTATTTACTGCTTCTTTTCAGTATTTATTAGTTATTTTATTAGTGATGAAGTATTATTTTTTGATTTATCGAAAGGAGATGATAATAAACTCAAATAAAATGATCGGATTTGAGATGATTTGTTGTTTGTTTTATATTATATCTTAGAGAATTGTCTTACTTTATTGCAAATTTACACATCGTTTATTTTTTTTAAATCTTTTTAAAATAATTTATTTCATATAAAAATATAATTTTTGTTACATGAAAAACGAAAACATATAATTTTTCAATTAAAGGCCATCCGAAAAAATCAATATTATTACTGATAAATTCAAATATGTCTTACCGAAACATTTCTTTTTGGAATATTCATATATTTATGATTTTCATGGTTTCTGTTATTTAAAAAAAAATTATTTTATAATTTGTACAGGCAAAAATTGTTCAAATATTCATTTACATGAAATATTAGTCTTTAAAGTGTAAGAAATTTATTTAGATGTAAAATAAGTCGAATTGAGATTTTAACCGTTTGCACTCTAGGTATTTTTTAAAGTAATCGCCTAGCAACTCCAGGCATTTTTTAGAACAAAATTAGAAATATTACTTTACAAAATAAAAGATCTGTAAATGTTTATAATATAATTTTTATTAAAATGTCCATTTACATATCTTGTATTTTAACACATAGAAAAGGTATTTTAATCCTTTTTTTGAATGGTATTTTAGGAAGCAATCGTCCATATGCATCCTTGTTTGCCCGGGATAAATGTCACAGTATTCGGTCGTTTCGAGTCTTCTACCCTTTGTTTTTCGGTTGGTGTATACTACAGAATCTCTTTTCTTACCTCTGCTCATAACATTCAGTTTTCTATTCCGTCTGTAATTGGAGTCAGAAGTGTTAGATCATTGGCTTATTAGTTATGAAACAAGTGTAAGTGCAAAGTTATGAAACAAATTCTCCCTTCAAATTTTATTATTAATTCATCTACACAAATATTTTTTCCGGGTATAAAGTGTTGAGAATATTTTGGTCGCTAGGGGCCAGGTCTGGACTGTAAGGCGGAACCGCGTGGACCCCATTCTCGAACAGCAGTCTTCTCAACCGTAGTAGTATGGACAGGATGCATCGTGTAGAAAAAGAACATCTCGAAGATTTTTCCCACAACGTTTTTCAGTTATTTTTTAATGAAATTGTCTCAGTAATAACACAAAATAATCGGAATTTATTACGGTATTTCTTTTTTTTTAAAAAAAAATCGATCATAAAATTTCCTTGTGAATTCCAAAAAACTGTCGCCGTGACCTTTCGGGTACTCTTGGCACTCTTCGCTTTCTTTGGGGCTGGTTCGCTTATTTGATGCCATTCTATTGACTTGTTTTCTTTTGTAGTAGGGTCATGATATAGAATCATAGTTCCATCGCCCGTAACAATGGAACAATTACTTCTTTCTCCTTCCTGTTAGAGTCCCAAAAATTGCTAACAGCATTCCACTTACCTTTGTTTTTGAATCACGCTGAATATTCACTGTTTCTACCATCTACCAAAAAATAAATAATGAAAATTTTATGGAACAGATGATTTATAAAGAGTATAAAAGAAGGGTGTTACTTTTCTGCTAATCAAAAAGTTTTACTCGAGGAAAACCCCCAAGTGCCTCAGGTCAAGAATGCTTGGAACTATCTACGTGTGTGTATATATATATATATATATATATAACGATATATAATTAATATTGTTAAATTGTCTACTGTAGTTTATTGATTAAACAAAGTTTTGCATTGATGTTGAACTACTGGATATGTAATGTTTAATCTAATCAAATTATCAAGTGATCAAACTATTGACTTTACTGCATATTGATATTGAAATTAGTATAAGTATACTAGTTATATTTATAAATTTGTACGAAAAAAATAAAACTTAGTATGAAAACTTGCATTTATATTATGAGTTAGTTTATAAAATATTTTTATTGTACAATAATTGTAATTTTAATTGATATAATGTTGATTTAAAATAAAAAACAAGAATGAGCGAATTAAGAAAATAAACAAATTTCAATTAGCCACAATATGAAAAAAATATAAAATATATATACTTATTTTAATAGCATTTGGTACACTATGTAATTCAGTGTCTTCTTTGTGCAACGTTTGCGAGATACAATAACAGTATTTTAAGATACAATACAGTAGATTCGTACCGCTTTCTATTAACAAATTATTCATTAGCTCTCAAATTTCGAACAGAGAAGACAATAAACGTTCTAGCTGTAATATATGTGTTGGTAGAAAAGCTCGATACTTGGTCTTTTGTTCTATGAACATTATGTCGCCGTTTGCTGATTAAGCGACAGCGCGTTTAAAGTAATTACAAGGGATTATCTTTATTGGAAATCTCATTCGTCACGGTCACACTTTTTTCTTTTATTCTCAAGTTATTTATTTTCTCGCGAATATTTGTATGTATAGTATGTATGTTGTTACAAATTAATTGTGTTATTATGTGTTGTCGCAGACAACATATTTTCAGTTTGCCAAATATCTTGACAATTTTAAAAATGTAGTTAGTTGATTTGATGTAATATATGTTAATGGTTATCATTTTTTGTGTGATCTTTATGATAGATTTCAAATTCATTGTTTTGACTTATTTTTTTTAGAATAGGAGTGAGATTGAATGGATTCGAAATTTATTTTTTTTAAATAAATTCTTGTAATGTACTTGTTTTTCTTTAATAAATCAGTTTTGTAACTAATTAAACGACTTCCAATTTATTCTCTTTAATATTAGGAAAACAAATAAAAAAGAATACTTTTCTTGTATTCATTTTTAATTATTTTAAATATATATATATATATATATATATATATATATATATTTTTTGAACTTTTTTTCACTAATAATTTAATTAGTATGTATAGTATCCGTTATATGGAAAATAAATTAATAAATAAAATAAATATTTTTCTGAAATATTTAGATTTTGTAAAAGATTAATCACGTTTATAGTTAAAACATAATAAATCATAGTGCTTTAATTTTTTTTTATAAACTTGTTTTAATACCATAAATATATCAATGTTTTAAAATGTATGTGCCCGTGTATTTTAAATGATTTTGTACGGGGATAAAAATAACATTTTTTTTTCATGATACATGAATATTCTTCAGCTGTAACAAGTATTTGAATACATCAAATATTTCATTAGAATTAAATTAATTTATAAGCTATAGTTCTTTTATTTTTCATTGAGTAATCTTGAATACAATTTTTTATACTCCTTTATTTCTTTAATGAACTTTTAAAAAGTGTTTTAAATGCTTCGGGGGTAAGAAGTTTTGATAGTTTAGATTTAAGTTTGAAATAAGAGTTGAAAGATTTCAATCTCTTTTTTTGACTCATGTTAAGGGTTATTTTTAAATAACCTTCTTATAAAATACCCAAGTTTATACGTATTATTAAATTGTTTTTAATGTAATATTTGCTCGCTGCGCTCAACTAACTCCAGGAGGCTGTTCCCTCTACTCGCTCTTCTCTAACAACAGAAATTAACAAATTATACACAAGTAATTCGCATAAAATGCAAGTCCTAAATTTTTTATTGGAAAAGTGTATGAAAATTAACAACAAAATACAACGTTTTAATGTGTAATAATTTTTTATTCTAAAACTTCAGTAACTATTTCTGTTTGGCTGATAGAGAGATAAATATAATTTATGGAATGTGGCCATAGTAACCGATAATCAATATATATATATATATATGTATATATATACACATACATACATATATATTGTTTCATATTTTCTTACATCTACTCTATTTTTATCAACATAATATGTTATAAAATTATAAATATATGACGATAACAACTCAGATGGTACATTTTAATACTGGTTATTTTAAGTTGTATATTCATGGGACTATGTGTGAAATATTGACTTTGTTTCATTACAATATTCATTAAATAATATTTCAATATTTTCTCCTTACATTTACTCCTCCTACAAGGGGAGGATATACGACCTCGGAAATTTAGTTTGGGACCAAATTTCGTGTAGTGGTAGAGTACCCCAAATATATTAATATAGTAAACGTACGAGCTCACACTATAAAGCCATTTTCGAGAAAAAAAAGGTTCTAAAATTTTCGCATTGGGTTATGAGAGAAAGATTTTTACCCGTTTGAACTAGCTTGGTAGCTAGACGGTAGCCAGCCGGCTCAAGTGTCTGACATGTCAGGTTTGAGTCGTGCTCTATCCATGCAATTCTTTTTCCTTCACCTGAATAATTATTGAATGCATTTCATTCAAAAAAAATATTTAAATAAAGATGAAATAATATTTTCCTAAAATTTTCTTTCGAAAAATGCTTTTTTTTTTAATTTTGACAATTTTACTTCAGAAAATAATGTTTTTTAACGATTTTTTTTTAATTTTTATACTTTTTTTGCAAACATATTCGTCTATTAAAAGTATTCACGTGGTATATGATCCTGTTAAAGTGATCACGTGGTATATCCATGAAAGAATATTATACCTTTCTCTCTACACAATATTCCATGGAATATACCACGTGAATACTTTAATAGACGAAAATTTTGCAAAAAAAATTATTAAAAATTTTGTGAAAAAATCATTTTCTGAAGTAAAATGATCAAAATTTAAAAAAATAACATTTTTCGAAAGAAAATTATAGGAAAATGTTATTTCATCTTTATTATTTTTTTTCCTAAATGCATTAAATAATTATTCAGGCGAAGAAAAAAAACTGCATGGATCGAGTGGAAGCTCTTATCTGCCATGTCAGATACTTGAAACCGGCTTGCTACCACCTAGCTGCTAGTTAACAACGGGTAAAACTTTCTCTCTTAAAACAATGCGGAAACTTTGGAGCCTTTTTTCTCGAAAATGGCTCGTTAATGCGAGTTAGTAATATATTTGGGGTACCCTACCACTACACGAAGTTTGGTCCTAAACCTAATTGAATTTTCTATCTACTTTTCATTATAAATGTATCAATATTAAAACAGAATTTCATTTATCATTCTATCTCCTAAATCACATTGATTGCTTTGTAAAAACTAGCATACTTCTGTTATTTTTACTAAAAGTTGTGGATTAAATAATCTCCATAATTAAAAGTCGGTCCTGTGACGTCATTTTTATTTGTGTTCTGATTGATTGATAGAGAGATAAAAATAAAATATGGAATGTGTTCATGGTAACCGATAATCATTATATATATATATATATACACACATACATACATACACATACAATTTTTTTAGTAACTATAAAAGATTAGTTCCATACACACTTTTTGGAAACTTTATTCGTGTTCTGATTGGTTGATGGGGATCGCGTAGTCTCTGTTTTGATTGGTTGAGAGCAGTCATTCAGGGTGTACATGAAAAAAGGGCATTTAGTAGTTATTTCGTATAAAATAAATGCATTTGAAAAAATAAATTCAAAAACTGAAATTTTATCTAAATATGTACCAATATACATTGTGTAATTTTCGAATTTCGACTTTTACTTTTGTTTAATAAATTTTTATTTTACTATTACAAAAATAACTTTCTAAACATACATATTTTTTTAAAAGTTTGTCATCAGTTCATTATTGTCATGTGTCTATATTACTGTCATTTTTAATTTAAATTTCATAATCTTCCATCAGTATATTTTACAATTTTTAAAAGTTGATTTTATCTTTCAGCCAATCACTGTGACACCGTCTGAATATTAAACTTTTAAATTTGTTATGTTGATTTTTTTTATTTTTACAGTTGACTTTAAATTTAGATATAAGTATAAAATACTGTACACAGATGATACGATTGCTATTACTGACTTAGAAAGTGACGATTATATTAATCAATCAAAAAATGTTTACTGTCTTCCAATTGATTTATAAATAAATCGATTTCATTATCACTGACATTTTATTATTCTATTTGAGCCCGCTCGTAAATTGAAATCAGATGACACGATATTTTTTCTACATTGAACCAAAATTTTTCCTAAAAAGTACCTTAATTTTCGTCCTTTTTTTTTCATTTCAGAGTTGTCACCCATATTGATCTATTTTTGTTTATTTAATGTTTAAACAATTTCAAATGAATCTTTTTATCTTCTGATACCAAATAAAATCAATATCACTTGCGATGAATCATAAAAATTACTGTTATGGTAAAACCGCTTAATGCATGCATACGAGACAAACTATGTTACATAAATTAGCACAATTTCTTTTTAATGGCTTGTAAATGCAGTTAGTAGAAACATACTTTATATATATATATATATATATATATATATATATATATATATATATATATATATATATATATATATTTATTATTATTATTATTAGTTATAAATAATATTCTAATATTTTTAACCAGATTTTTTTAAATCATATTTTCAATATAATTGGTTTAACCATTTTTTTCTCACAGTGGGAATCTAAAAATACATCGCTATTACTTAATTTCTAGCTATATCTTAACTCACCGGAAAGATTATAATCAATAGAATTGAGGTCATCGTAAATGAAATCTATCTACCATATTTACATTTATTTTTATATGTATATAATTATTTATCATTTTTATATTCCGTTTTAACGTTTAATTAAATATTTTCATAAAAAAATGTCGATGTGTATAAATTTATATTATCGAATATTTGTATGAATAACAACTTATACTGATAACTTTTACATAGCATCTGAAGAAATGTTATTTCTAAGATGTTTTTGCGAAACCTTAACGTGTCAAATACAACGTTATAAGCAAACACATTATTTATTTTTATTTATTTACCTGATATTACATTTTGTATACAATAAAACAGCATCTATTGAAGTATATATACAGTTATATATATATATATATATATATATATATATATATAATGTGTGTGTGTGTGTATGAATGAATCGAAAGAACCAAACGGCAGACGTGAAAAAAGTCTATTAAAATGTTTGAAAAGGGAGAACAAAAAAAGAAATAAAGAGGCTATGCACATCACGAAACTCTAGAAATAAGACTGTTCTGAAAAAATAAACTTTTGGAAAGTGAACTGTATTTGTATATTACAAAGGTGCTGGTGCTTATATGTGTGCAGTCTGCATGTTTTTTCTTGCATGTCTTAAAATATATTGAAATTCAATGATGTTGGATAAAATAGTAAAATATATTTACTTTGCTTTCTTCTTCAGTGAGAAATTTTAGAATTTAGTTTTACACACACGTTTATAATCAGTGTAATGCGGTTAGATTAACAAGTGTTTGTCTTTCTTGTTTCTTTATATTCCTACAAAATCCTAAGGAGACGGTATCAACCACACTTCTTTTCCATCGGATTCTGTTATTTGACATATTTTTTTAATTGGAGTCATACTTTTTTAGGGACACCGCTTCATCCTTTACTCTTCGTCTTTATGTGCGTCTAGGATGACCAATTCAGTGCATTCCTAACGTTTCCACAATATTTCATTTTATAGCCTGGCGAGCGTAGTTATCAGGCTCCTTCCTGAGGGTGTGGCCGATCCATTGCCATTTTCGTCTTCGTATTTCGATATCTATTCGTTCTTGTCTCATCCTTCCCCACATAGTTCTTTGTTGGTAATAGACGTGAGCCCATAAACTTTATGATACGCCATAGACAGTGATTAACAAATACCTGGAGATTTTTGGTGCTTCCAAGTAGGATACATCCTTAGAGAAATATGGATTTCACGTTAGTTTATACAGCCGGAGTTTAGTTCGTAAGGAGAATGAAGTTTGAACTCCAAATGGATATGAGAATTCCGAACGCAGATCTAGATTTACCGATGCGAGCCATAATTTTTTCTAAACCGCCATCTGCTGTCATTATACTTCCCAGGTATAAAAACTCATGAACATGCTCAATCCGCTGACCTTGTAGCACTATCTATGATTTACCAGCTTGATCTGTCTCTTAAGAGCTTTAGTTTTTGTTTTATTTACAGTACTTTTCCATAAATTGAACTCACGAAGTGACCAGAAACTTTTTTGTCGATTTAGTTATTAATTCATTTTTATAATATATTTTCTTTTATATATATATATATATATATATATATATATATATATATATATATATATATATATATATATATATATATATATGATACTAAAAATATACCCGCCGCACTATGCATGCGTTCTTTTCTTTCTCTGATTGGTTGTCATTCACATGATTAGTGTTTTGTTTCACAGTGTATAACGAAAGAGGGTATACGATTTGTATGTAAAACTAATATGAAATTACTCAAAATATTTTAAGTAATGTCAAAGAAAAAAAGTAACTGGACTTATTATTATATTCATTAGAAAAATCTTCTTTAGTGAATATATTAATTTAAATTTCTTAACAATTCTTGTCGATAGGTTTAATAAATGTTGAAATTATCAGTAGACATTTCTATAGAGTCGCGCACACATACACAAACGTATACATTTTACTAATTAAGAAAGTTATCTCGAACTTTTTCTTCTTTATGTGAGATGAACAAAGAAGCTATCTGAAAAGTTGTAAAAGTATCCAAACGAAAAACAGTGTGGTTAATCTCTAGTTGAAATTTAACTAACAATTAAAGTTAATCTTTCGAATAAAATAGTAGTAGTGAATAAAATAGAAGAACTATATCTATACGTAAGAGTACATATACATAGTCGATAGGGAATGAACGTATAAAAACTAGTATTTTTTCCCATTTTTTTGTACTTTTCCTCGCGGTTGCTTAATTTGCACTGCCACAACTACTACTTCTATTAATGCGACGCTGTGGAATCGGTGTAGTATGTTGTTTGTGGTGCGCCAACAGCGGCTATAGTGGTAAAGAATACGATGCGATTCTTTTGTGAAGACTTCAAGAATGTGTTTTTATTGAAAGAGTATCGTGGCAACAGACGCCCACGATGTTTTTCTTCCATTTGGTTGGGTAATGAAGTGTGTCTCAGACTATAAATTGGTCATTTTTATACTTGTCGCTTCTATGGCTGCAGAAGATAGAAGCACGAGTGAAATATCAATTTTTAATTTATTCACGTTGGAACCAGATTACTTATATATATATATATATATATATATATATATATATATATATATATATATATATATATATGTGTGTGTGTGTGTGTGTGTGTAAGCAAATTTTTCGTTTAACATACTTAAACAGTACCATAGCATGTTTGCATTCAAGATTGATAAGTACTTAAAAAAAGTAGATGTATTGGCACGTAGTAGATTTGCCTAGCTACTCTGAAGATAAAAAACACATGAGCTGAAATCAAAATGGGTACTAATCGATTATTGAATAGTTTTATGTATGCTTTTGTCGTATGTAAAGAGTGATTAATTTGTGAAAGTAAATTAACAGCTACATTATGAAATAATTTTATCAATCAGTAATCCATATGTTTATATCTGTTTCATAATAAAATAAATGAATCCGAAGAAGAAGAGTCCTTATTCCATTTAAATAAAATATGTGTTAAAAATGTTAAATAGTTTTTTTTTTATTTTTATAGTAATTTTAATAGATATTACTGAAAAAAAATTAATGTATACGACAAAAGATCCATATTTTGCTTATAATTTATATGTGTGTATATATGCGTGTGTGTATGCGTGTGTTTATATATATATATATTTTATATATATATATATATATATATATACACACACACATATATGTATATATATATATATATATATATATATATATATATATATAGAGAGAGAGAGAGAGAGAGAGAGAGAGAGAAAGAATTTTAATAAAATGCGTAGAGTACCTATTACATGTAACTGTATATAACATGTAATCTTTTCTCACTTACCCATGTCATTATATCACAATACTATGTCATTATCCGCTCGTTTATCTATTTAGTTGTTAAACTGGTCTCATTGTTATCCGAAGATGTGAGATAAGTTTATTGTTTCGATTTTTTATGGAAGGTGTTATTGTTCTTTTTCTCTTTTCGGATTGTGACATTGGCATTAAACCTTGTAAAGTAGTTCTACTTTTTTTTATAAGGAAATGTAAACTATTTTCTAGAATATAATTTTTTTTAACATTTTCAGTATGTATATATATATATATATATATATATATATATATATATATATCCATATCCAAAATCATTGAACTTGGTTTCAGTACGATTTAAAAAATTGAAGATATTGAAAGATTAAAATAGTCATTATTATTTGTACTTAATTATACCACCATTTTATTCCGAATATATATATATATATATATATATATATATATATATATATATATATATATATATATATATAAGGTATGCAAATAAATTTGGTGCATTTTTATAAAACGAATTTGTACAGAAAAATAGAATTAAAATTAGAATTATATTATTTTGTATAACTTACCTCCATCTTTCATTCTCTTCATCTTCATCTCCATCATTCATCACACACACACACACACACACACTATTTCTGATAATTTATAAATTTTCACAGTAATTAAATAGAAAAGTAATCATTTCAACAATGAGTGAAGTTGTTTTAGTAGTTTATTTTAAAAAAAAACAAAGAAATTCTCTCCAGTTTCGTTAAATGACTAGTAATCGTGATACTTGTAAATATATTCATCTGGAATAACAGCTACTTTTTATTGTAGTTTTTATAAGAAAATTTATATTAGATGTAATTGTTTCTAATTTTTATTACAGCTATTATTAGTTATTATAAAAAAAGAATTAAATTTCAATTAACTTGGTTCAATGAAACTTAAATTTACTTTTATATTTAGTTACTTCAGAAGTAATAATCATTTATTATTTTATCTAAAAGTTATTAGTTTTTATTATAATAGAAACAATAATAATAATTATTGTTTCTATTGTTAAGACAGTTTATTTTAAAAATGTGTACTTTTTTAAATAATAGTTTATGATGTATGAAGAATTTGATTTTGAACTTTTCTGGCGAAACAATAATTTCAACCTGTAAAAAAGTGCAGAACATTTTTCTAGATCTTAGTTGAAGAATTTGTAAATTTTTGATTTATTATTTCTTTTTATAATTCTTTTTTTATTGGTTTTGTTGTTGCCTTGTTGCTGTAAGTGCCTTTGTTATAGTTATACTTTCGGGAGGGGGTTAGGTGCCTTTTGAAGCTCTAAAAAACTAGTATTTGTCTTGTGTTATCTTTATATTCGTGCAATTGAAGCAACCATGTCTTACCTGGGTTTTCCATTATCTGGGTGATTTAAAAATTTTATGATTCAAAAATTTACTATTTATATCAAGACGTTTATATACAGAAATTAAATTTATCAAAAAAGGAAATGTGTTTGTGATAGGAGTTTCTACTAATTGTAAGGGAAATATTACACTTTTTTAAATATTTTTTTATGTATTTCAAATATATTAATATAAATAATTTAAAAAAAAAGTTTTTTTCGTCAGAGACTAATTGCTAGCGTGTTGTGATAATCGTGAAGGTTTTTTTTTCCAATTGTTTGTATTTTAGTTGAAAAAAAGTATATCTTAATAGCTAAAGTAATTAGTGACGAAACGCTGTATGAGAAAAAAAGTGTTCAAATCAAGATAAGACATTAATCGGTATGTTTTTCAAGGTATATTTTGTCGTACGACGACAGATTTACGAAACAAAATGAATGAGGTTTCTATATGAATGTGTGTTGCTGCTTCAAGTGTAAATTATATACTAGATACTTGGAAAAAATCTGCGCTGTTTCGACAAAAACAATGTTCTGTTATATTAAAATTTTTTCCAACAATGCAAGAGTTTTGGTATTTGCATAATTATTATACAGCCAATTTATTAATATATAATATATAATGAGCTTTTTTCTTTAGTAACTAAGTATGTACAACCATTTCTAATTGCGTTCAATTAATTGATTTTTTAGTATTTGAATATCGTTTTGAAACGTTATTATTTTAATTGTATACTTTATATAAAAAAACTTGTTCAATACGTGATCTACTGTTGACCTTTACTGATTGAATAGTTTATTCAAATAATATTTTTTGCACGTTTATTGAAGGTAAACCCGCTTTTTACAATTCATATGAACTTTTTCAATTCATGTAACGAGTTTTGATAATTATCTGGAGTGTTTTATCAATAAAATCTATTTTTGCTTACATTAAGTAAATATATTATTATATTTTAAAAATTGTATATACTGACTTTTATTAAATATCATTAATGTAATTTAATTTAAATATGACGTGAGAGTTCTGAATTAATGTCTTCATATTACTGTGAATATAAAAAGTATAAATTAGTTTCATTAAATTTCAATTTGAGCAAAAAAAATGCTTAATTTTAAACCAAATACATTTTTTATTCTATTTTTAACAGTAGACAACAATAAGTTAACTGTTTTCTTTAAAAATGTATGCATGTACTTAAATTTATAAAGGGATATTTATAAACTGAATTACACTATTGTTAGGTTGATAGAAAAATAATTGCGGTTTATGACGTTCAAATTCAAATACCTTTTTTTATTTAAGTGGTTTTAAGTGGTCCAGAACTTTTGCATGATTAACGCCGAATTTTTGTGCAAACTCTCAAATTGTGGTTGGTTTTGATTCAAACTAACATCTTCAGTTGGTCGTTATGAACTGAAGAAGTACGGCCGCAACCTTCTTCATCTTCAAGTCTTTTTATCTCCAACCCGGAAATTTTTAGAACCACTATTGCGCAATACGATTCTTCACAATACCCACATCAAAAGTAGTATCGTTTAGTTTGTGAGCAGTTTCTGTTGCTGTACCATCCGTTTTGAAATCATACAAAAATGCTCTTATTTGCTTCTTTTCCGTCTTTAATTCAATAGCCTACTTTGAAGCAAAATTAATAATGAAACCAATGTCGGTGTTATCAAAATACCGACCAAAAATGCACTTTAAAATGATGGCAACATAAGAACGATGGAAAAAGTAAGGTTAGAATTCAGAAAACAAAAAAAGGAATTATTTTCCTATCAATTTTAATAGTTATTATAATCAATAGATCTAGTTTAATTATCCTTATGGAATGAAATCACAACAATTCGTTTCAGTGTTTCTACTTATATGACAGACAAAATCGGTTAAACTATTTCTTCATCATGGCTGTAATTCGAAATCTAAATTTGTTGTGTGTATTTTTTTAAAATCGAAAAATCAAATTTGTTTTCTTTAGATTTGTAAGGTTAGAAGATGCAAAGCAATTTATTATTTTTATTTTTAAACCACACCAAAATTTATTGCAAGGTAAACATCGAACCCCACTCAACAAGTCAGTCTGTCTATGTTATATATATATATATATATATATATATATATATATATATATATATATATATATATATATATGTTTTCTAACCTATGTATTCCAGGAATCTTGTTCTTATTTATTTCATTGAAATGAAAATTCTTGGAATGAAAAATAAAAATTCATATACGCATTTGCAGCACTGGCTTCTAGACAATAGAACGTATTAGGAGGTTGTATTGAAAGCAAACAAGAAACTCTTCTTTTTATGCCCTGCAAGCAAAGAAATCGAGATGTTTAAACGATTTAGAAATGGCACTTTTTGGTCAATTCATGTGGCAGCCATCTCCCTTCTTTCTGGATTTTTCTCATAGTTTGTTAACGTTATGAAATGGCTGATTTATCGACTTCGAGCTGTTGAGACAATTTTTTGAGTGTTTGAGCTGGTTCATCTTCCACTAGAGCTTGAAATTGTTCACCTTCAAACTTTTGCAATTGACCTGGCCGTTGTTTGTCGTGAACGTCACAGTCACCACTTTTGAATAGTCGAAACAAATCTCTACATACTGTTTCTGATGGAGCAAATTCACCATAAGTTTTCGCAAACAATCGATGAATTTCTGCTGCATTTTTTTTCAAATCAAAATAGTGTAGAAGTACACATCGGAAAAACAACTTACCGCGTTACATTTAAATTCTGTTATAGAGAAGCACTTGTGTAAACGAGAGATGGCGTCTGATGACTGAATTTTAGAGGGAAATGCTCACACTTCTAAATGACATAAGAGATATCTGTCACTGCCCACAGCATACGCACTTAGAGCCATTTATACTTGAACAGCGGTTTTTAATGTAACCTCCTATTATAAAAAATCTTTACAATAAAATTCTTATTCATTAAAAAAAGGATGTCTCATGTTAACGGACACTAGATCAAAATGGTTCCTGTGTGGCAACATATAACTAGAAATCATGCTACTATATTCCTGTATGGTGACATCCGGCGAATAAAGGTTAAAATATTCGTCGTTGTTTGGTGCCATTCGTTTTGAATTATGATTGTTAATATTTTATAATTGAACATCCTTTTACATATTTTGATTTTAAATGGTGACGATTTGTGTATTGGGTTAATGTTTTGATATTTAATGAGTATTTAAGTTGTTATTGAATTCTGATTATTTTTGTAGTTGTTTCAATATGAGAGTAAAGTATAATGACAATTTGTGGGATAATTTTGTGACTCAGTATGGTATATATTAATATATATATATATATATATATATATATATATATATATATATATATATATATATATATATAACATGTCTCGTATGATAGATTATCAAGCTGTTTGAAATTACAGCCATTTCAAAATGATTTCATTGTTATCATTACACGGCATATAATTTTTCCCCGATCATCTTGTCTTGCACTATCAGCAAACCCATTATACAATTTATGTTGTAAAATCCATTACAGATGATTGCTTCCAGTTGGTAGACCACCGTCGTTCGAACGAGAACCGATGAACTCGAATTTTTTGTACGATCTGCTCGTTCATTTCTTTATGTACACGGAGTTTTTCATTCGCCCCGCTTTATTTTTATTTGATGTTTCATATAAAAATTATATTATCAGTACACGAGTGAGTAGTAAGAGTTCCAATAGTATTAGTAACAGTACTGTGGTTATGTATGTGGGTGTGTTTGTGTGTTTAGTGTTTATACATATAGACTATCTATACCTTATCGAAACTACATCGCTAACTACCATGTTCTCTCAATTTCTCTGTCATAATAATAAAGTTTTATTGAGTCATTATTTTCACGGTTTATCGCAAAACGATCGGGTCACATGTTGAGGAGGGGTTCTGTATATGTATTTATTATACGTGTAATGACGGTAAGTGCAAATACGGTATTATTTTCATTGACGTTATGTAGTGCATTTAGATACTGTATTTATCTTAATACACATGCACACACACACACACACACATACTATATATATATTATATATATATATATATATATATATATATATATATATATATATAATCTTCGTCGTCATGCTCTATCAATCCATTTCTGAATAAAGGCCATTAATGATGACCTGCCATGATTTTCCATTTTATACGATTGAATGCCTGCCTTTTCCACTGGTTTCCAATATATATGTGAGTGTATATATATATATATATATATATACATACTCATGAATGTATATTTACACGCACATTTTTGAAATTATATATCTAAATATGTATGCAGATTAACGTTTAAAAATTAATACACTAATTGATTTTTATTAATAAAAAATTTTTAAAACTCTAAAATACAAAAAATAATACAAAATAAAAAAAGGAGAGTACAAAATATTCTTGGTCTAAAAGAATACGGATTCTCTCTCTCTCTTTATATATATATATATATATATATATATATATATATATATATATATATATATGTAAATAAATATTTCTTTCAAAATTCTAACATATTTTTTATTACAACTACAAGGTTTTCATGGAAGTTAGTAACACACTATTTAGTTGTTATGACAATTTTCTTCCTTTGGAATTAACTAACGTCTGCTTTTCTCGTTTGGTTCTGGCAAGAGTGCCTTCCTTTGGTAATCATGAAGTAAAATGTCACACCAACGGGATTATCGGTATAAAATCATGAATTGTAATTACATTATTTAGTTACTTTTGATGTGTGCCGTGTGAGCATTTAGTAAAATTATATATATATATATATATATATATATATATATATATATATATATATATATATAAACAGTTAATATTTTCAAACGGTAATTGTATATAAAATGACTAATAATTCAATATATCACAATAGAGATGTGAAACTCTTACTAAAATCATATAAATTCACTGATAATTTTCTTTATTTATTAACTACTTTGTAAATATATCATCAATCCTTTGATATTTTTGTAGAAAATTTGAACTAATATAAAGTTTTTCTTTGCGTAATGACTCTCAAACGTTGCATTTTTCTATCACAGTAAGAGGTCAGATGAGGCAAAATTATATAATGGTAAATTGAAATACATAGTTATAGCAAGTTAGATTGCACTTGATTCTAATATCTGTTAATTATTAAAATTATAAATGATGTAAGTGAAATGGTCAATCAGTCGTTTGGTTTAATGTAACATATATTCTGTGTTAATTACGTCATATATATATATATATATATATATATATATATATATATATATATATATATATATATATATATATATATATATATATATATATATTAGCCTTCTACATGGAAGTATTAAAAGCAGGCGCAAGGGTTAAGAAAAGTTAAATTATTTTATATTTAGTATTTTAGTTAAATTTAATACTAAAGTACAATTGAACTAAAATACTAAAAAGGGGATAACATGTTTTTTTTATATTTTCGTGTGGATCTCTAAATTGAATTTGTATATATATATATATATATATATATATATATATATATATATATAGAGAGAGAGAGAGAGAGAGAGAGAGAGAGATGATTTAAAAGAATTTAACACAATTCATTTTTATTCAGTAAAGAGGTTATATGTAAACATTTAGTAAAAACTAATATCTAAGAAAATATTAATTATTTTCCTAATTTACAAATGTTTAATATGTATCAATGTCTCATATTCAACACGTCAATCCTGTACTTTAATTCATCATAAATGCTTTGTTTCATATTAACTTCACAACGATTGTAATACTTTCATTTTAATAAGGCAGTAAGCACGAAGTAGCACAAATAAGAAATTAATGAAATTACTTCAGAATAAGAAGCATATTATTATATCTAAGTGATTTCTTTTTCATAGTTGAGTCATTGTTTCGAACACAACATCCAATCTACATTTATTTTTGAGTAAAATTGGAACTCTTTGACCCTCATCGCGTTGTCATAAACTTAATAATTAAAAGAGATATACTTTCTATATTTTTTTTCCAAAATTCAAATAGTTTTTATATATTTTTTCAAAATTCAACAGTTTTTTGTTTCAACACAAGCTTTTCATGGAAGTTAGTTTACACACTAAGTTGTTATATGACTTTAGGTCAGCTGAATGTTTGATTTCCACAAGTAATTACGACACGAGTGCCATGTTCAGGTTATCCTAATGAAAAAGAATCTTCAGCATAACATACAAACAGAATGTATGAACATTTTTCATAGTGTTGAATTATCTGTCATATGAAAACATTTTTTTTCTAAATCAGTGGAAAAGTAAATCACTATGTATCCTACCGTGCAACTTTGTGCCAATCCGTGGTATTAACTTTTGTGGAAGCTTTAAGAAAATAAAAAAACAAATAATAACTGATACTTTTATCTATAGTAATATATTACAAAACGTTTGGAGTGAACTGATTGGAGAATAGATGTGTATTTTAAGTATCTAGTAAAATTATATAAATAACAGTGACACTTTCTGTACAAATTGAGCACGAATATTTATTCTTAAATAACTTAATTACCAAGTAATAAATTTAGCATTGTTTTGTCATTATATATATATATATATATATATATATATATATATATATATATATATAGTGTGTATGTGTTTGTGTCTGTATGTATATGTATTTAGTATAAAAGTCATGTTCCTTTTATTAATTTATAAAAAATAATTAATAATGAATGAACATTTAACAAATACGTTGTTTTCACACTTAACTCATTTTTATTTGCATGACAGTTTTAAAATATTAACGGCTTTTATGTTTATTCAAGAGATTTTGCTTCATTTTTCATGCTATCATAGTATTTTTCTTATGTTTGTTCTTAAACTGAAAAAAATCGTTTAAAAATGATAGAAATGAAGGAGTTCAAAGCATTTGTATAATTATATGATGCTTAAGATGTGCACGGAAAATTCAGTTGATGAACAGGCTTTAATAAATTTGACATAGGAGTTTATATATATATATATATATATATATATATATATTATGTGATATATATATATATATATATATATATATATATATATATATATATATATATATATATATATATATATATATATATATGTTTGTATATGGAGATATGTAGGATGCATTTGTACGTGAATGTAAAATTACAGCTGCCAAAAACGAGTAAAATATGATTCGATTTGCATAACTGTAGTGTCTGTGTGTTATCACGTTTCGTACCCTAGAAGACGTTTCGCAGACACTGCCCATGTCGTTCGGTTCCGTTTTCACCCTCGTCTTGGTGGTTGTTGCAGTTTTCCGCGCCAGTAACAGCACTTATCATTAAAGGCAAATGTGTTGCTTCCCGTAGATTGCTTGCTGTTGCTAGAAGAACCGACCGCCGATGCCACGAAATGTGTGACGCTTATGTCTGCAACGGTCGTTCGTGTGTCTGTTATCACGTACTTACAGTAAGTACTCTGGCACTTGTCGGTATCACTCGTTTTATATATTTCGTTTGTATGAAGATGTATTGTAGTTTTTCGCATACATTCCTTTCTAGTTTTGAAATACACGTATTTATTTTCTTACTTTTATAATAGAAACAATACACTTTTTTTAAATTGTTAAAAAACTAATTTTGTTAATATATTGTGACTATTTTTTTTCTAATATAAATGGAATACATTTAAGAATATCGAGTTTCATTTAAAATTGATCAGAATACAAAGGCGCGAGTACGCATTTTTTATCAATATATTTCACATTTTAAAAAAATATAAAAAAATCTTTGAAGATATATCATATTTTTTATTTCAATATTGCTTTATAAGAGTAATATTACCTTTCACTTATAAAAATATCAGTTAAATTTGACTTTATATATATATATATATATATATATATATATATATATATACACACACACATACACACACACATATTTAAATATTAAAATAACTTTCTTAGTAAATAAACATGAAATTAAATATCACTTGAATACACATATCAAATATCACTTAAATATACAATGTAAGAGAAGTGAATGCAAAGTTTGTTTATATTGACTCTTTGTTTAATGTTATTTTATAAATATATATATATATATATATATATATATATATATATATATATATATATATATATAATGGCGTTGTATATGCATTCGAATAAACATTTTTTATGGTTTATATGTATATAAAATGGATGTTATTTTTGAAAATTGTTTTATAAATTAAATTTACTTAAGTCACATCGTTTTTTCCTGGTAAAAAAGATCAATAATGGTTTATACACTTTTCATTGGCAATGGTTTTTTCCTTAGACTTCAGGTACAAAAGTGCCATAAAGATTCTTATATAGATGATTCATTTAGGTTTCCACATTAAAGACTTAAAAAAAACATTTTATTTTTTATTTTGCATTTTATTTCAATTGAATGCTAAAATATAATTGAACTAAAATACTAAATTAACAATGATATTTTTTTTTAATTTTCGCGATATTTTTTATTACTTACATATATGGAAGCGTAAATTGAATCATATATATATATATATATATATATATATATATATATATATATATGTATAAGCAATATTGTCAATAATCAAAATTACAGTTCTGATGCTGTGGCTAAATTCATTTTCATAAATAAACTTTTTTTTATCCTATAAACCATAAAAAAATATTCTATATCAAAGTCAATTAAATCATTAAATCAAGGTAAAGAACAAATTTTACTATCTTGTCTTATTGCTCTGAGGATGAATGGCATTGTCATTGAAATGCACACAAGAAAAAAATAAAAATTATCAGTAATGAATTATTGAACGTTTTTGATTAGGTAAAAAAGCAGTGGCTTTTCTGGAGCTAAAAATAATTAATTTGTGAAAATTTAATAACTAATAATCGAATTTTTTAATCAAAAAGTTACTTTGTACCATTCATGAGATGCTAAAGTTCATTTGCAACAGTGAATGGATTTAACCACAGCCAAGAAGACTATGACATTTAAATGTCTTTGATTTTAAAATATTTTTTAAGAATTTCAAATAGATTACATACAAATGGATTTTAATTCTGAATATCTAAATGACTCAACTTGTCATAGTTAAGTTTGTTCTTTTACCATAATAACATTGGAATAGAGTTCATAAACTGTGCGAAAAGTTGCCGCGACTAAATTAAATTTTATTTTTTATTTTATCCATTTATCTACCTTTATTTTTCTACAACTTGATGTTCGCAAAAGAAATTTCCCCATAGGTTATATTATTTTAGAAAAGAGCGAACAGTGTTAGCGTAAAAAACCAAAAATCAATTTAGCCAGCTGTCAAAAAATAAGTCAAAATCAGATTAAATACTGAATTATCGGCACTAATTAAAAAATTTAGTTTAGTTGGCCATTTAGTCAGATAGGAAACTACAGTCAAAAAAAAAGTCCTGTTTAGAATTCACATCATCCATAATAAACGATAAAGAGATTGAATGGTTGCTAGGAAAAAAAACAAGAATCAGTGAAAATCCACCATGAAATCGGTCTTGAAAAACTACCAGGCCGTAATATGAGGCGCGGTTATGTTGTATGCAGAAAAAAAGGGTAAAGATTCAATAAAAAGGTTCGATTGTATCTGTTCGATATGCAAAAAAGGTCCTTACGGATTGTGTTTAAAAGAGCATAAATGTATATGAAAGCTTCTTAGAATAACTTATGTTTACTTATTACAATTATGATTTACAAAAACCCCTGAAACTACTCATTCCAAAGGACAATAAATGGAGTTTTTTTTTAATAAAAAAGTTTCATTTTTAAATTTTTGTGAAAATAGTTTAAATACTTATTTTTGTTTTGTAAAACCTTTCGAATTATTTTTGATTATATTACGAATAAAAGAAGCCCAATATGTTATATATTACTATTGTGTAAAAATTTAATTTAATTGAAAATTGACCACAATATATTTTTTTTAAAAAAAACCATGCATTTTTTTTAAATTATGTGACATTTTCATAAAAGTATGAAAGTTTCCACTGGCACTCAAAGAGTTAAATATAAAAATAAATATTTAATTAATAAAATCAACAACAAGATAACAAATAAGGAAAAAAATAAAATTATTATACCAAGTACCAACAAGATGTTAGGGATGAGAATAATGATGAGGATATAAAAAAAATGTGGTAGAAAAATCACTTGCTTTAATCTCGCTATGTTTCTGTACGTTTATTCGCGCAAATAACACCATTATTCGATTTCAAATTATATAGAAAATTGCCTGCGTAACGAAGTCAACCAGGAAATGTAAAATAATGATTGTGGAAATTATCTTTCTTGTCGAACGACGAGTAGTAATTGTTGGTGAAATTGCAGAGGTTCTATACACAAACACATTCTATATATATATATATATATATATATATATATATATATATATATATATATATATATATATGTGAAAAAGATCGGTTAGTAGGAGGTAGGTTACGTTACTTATTTCCTTCTCTTCTTCCTAAATCGGTCGCTTCCCATCTGTTCGTTCGTGTATCCTCTTACGTACAACCCGATATCACCCTTCTGTATTTTCAAAAGCGCGTATCACTTTGAATCCCAATGAGTCATCCGAACGGCTTCCCCCAAGAGACTGACAAAGTTGCGCGTGGATCGGCTCAACTCTTACAATTGATCGTGTTTTCAGGCGGGCCGACCTGAGTAGTGTAGTAGCTCGTTCAAGGATTATAAATTACAATATGTTGTGCAATATATATATATATATATATATATATATATATATATATAAATATGTGTGTGTGTATATGTGTTGTGTATAAAAGTAATGATTTATATGACTAATATATATGTAAATAAAAAAATCAATTTGTATTTATATGTACATATATTTTTTAAATGTATGGAAATACATTGTAATGTGTAAAATTATTTTAAATAATAGGATATTTTCTTTCTTAATAAATGTTTCCTGTAATTCCCTTATATATATATATATATATATATATATATATATATATATATATATATATATATATATATATATATATATAAAGGAATATATAAACGCAAAGATATATATATATATATACACACATATACATATGTATGTATGTATATATATGTATATATATATATATATATATATATATATATATATATATATGTATTACTTATTTAACGGAAAGAAAAAATACTTAGTCTAAAAATAAAATTGAGTGATCAAATGTAATACCAATGCAGTAAACAGAATGACTTCTGCAGTGAAAGTAAAATGAATTTCAATTAAGTAGATTGTGTATTGAGAGAAAATGTATAGTTCATACTTTATCCAGAAACATTAAAAGCAAACCTTGAAAATATCGAATATGAAATATCTTAAAATAAATTATAGTTTTTTTTTGTTGCTTTCAGACTACTTTCTAATTTTTCAATAAGAGTATTGAATCATTGAATGTTTTATAAAAATGTGTATGGAAAAAGTCGTTGAAGTATTCAATGTTATATATTTTATAGTTTTTACAAAAGAAATAACTCACAATTATACTTACATATATATATATATATATATATATATATATATATATATATATATATATATGTATATATATGTATATATATGCGTGTGTTTTGTATACAAAATAAGTATATAACATTATTTAAATGTCTAACTTTTAATTATTTTAAATATTTATTTTCGTTTTCTTTACTTTTTTTGTTAATATATTTTTGTAATTATTTTTCCTTAATGTAACATAAAGTTAATATGCCAGTAAATTGATAATATTTGAAAACAATCTTTAAATATAAAAAAGTGTTCTTATAAACTTTCAAATTCATTCCTGTCTTTAATCAGTCATTGTGTTTTTTCACATATAAAATGCTTGGCCATGACCGAAAAAACAACAATTATAAAATATTTTCTCTAATCTCAATTGTAAGTTAGTTTATTTGTCCCGAACTCACTCTCGCAGAAAATTAATATCCAAAATGGATTTTTCATTAATCACATAATCCATACACATTTTTCTGATTAACAATGCCCAATCAAAATTTTTATTACAAATGATTGCTGCTTATGTGTATTTCACTGATGTCAGGAAAAAAATCTTTTGTGGTAATTAATTTAACCATAATACCTGAATATTCTGAAATTATTAATATTTTAAACCGCATGTTTTTCTTTATTAGAATATACTAGAATTGTTTTTAATTTTCTATTTTTCATTGGTATCGTTGTTTATATCTATTTAATTAAAATCCGTGACGCTACTTTCGGAATCTTGGGTTTTATAAATGAATCTTTTTTTATCCCACAAGCTAACAAAATGCTCATGCTTTCTTATGCGCATTTCGATGGTAATAATATCATTTTCAGAGCTAAAATTTACTGTACTTGAACGTTCTGAAGATCTAAATGCATGTAAGAAATAATCAAAAATAATGGTTTAAAAATATAAGAAATTGAACAATTATTTCAACGTCGTACTTTAATCAAATATCCGTAATGCTTAATTGCATGCTTAGCTGCAAATATCCGTAATGTTTAATTGCATGAATTTAATAAAACATATCTAACAGTTGAGTGAACATTATTCCGAATTGTCCGATTTTACTGTGGAGACATTAAAGAGTAGTTCATTAAAATCCAGAAACGGCATAATCATTTATCTCGAATGCAGACAAATCGTCGCAGCCGTCGATATTTCTGTACAGTTGTGACTGCATGTCGTTTATGCCTGCCTATGAGCTGTATTTGCCGCTACCGTTGCCTTCCAGCAACCGTCAGAAGCAAGTATTATAAGCGGTAGCGAGCAAGCAAGTAAGCATTGGCGCAGGTCAAGTGGTTCGCTGAGTTGCGAGAGAAGTCCTCAGACAATACGAATTGACAAAAACGATGTCCATGTCTACTGTTGAGTATCCCATTAGTTTCTAGCAAATTGAACGGGAACATTCTGTAGCGATTTGCTTGCTTACTTGCTCTTCTGCGCACAGCGACCGCCTATAACTGCGAATGTAATACAATGTTGTAGTATGATGAGGACGAGATGTTTTTCGGTATGATAATCAGGTATTTTGCAAGCAAGTGTCGATTGTGGTTGCCTTGTCTACACGTACTGTATATATATATATATATATATATATATATATACATTATATATGTATATATATATATATATATATGTATGTATATATATATATATATATATATATATATATATATATGTATATATACATTATATATATATATATATACATATATATATATATATATATATATATATATATATATATATATATATATATATATGTATGTAGTCATGTTTACGCGTTAATTAGTGAAAAGAATGTTCCTGTATTTCTTCATGGGTAATTTATTATATTACAACAAATATTTTTGGTTTGTGAATGCAGAACAATGTCTTATTGAAAAAAATTGTATGTTAATATATCGAAAACATATTGTGAATATTGATAACCTAACGAAAATAGTCTTTAAGAGGTCTTTATTTATGTTTTGAAGAATATTCTAAAATGAATTATACATTTTATAAAATGAAAAAAAGTATACGATTTTGCTTATAAAGGATTGTAATATATTGGGTTGGTGGAAAAATAATTGCGGTTTATGACCTTTAAATTCATATATTAGCTTCATACATTACCTATTTTAAGTGGTCCAAAACTGTTGAGTAAGCCTTTGGCTTGGCTAATGCCTTAAGTTGGTCGCTGTAAACTGAAAATGGATGCCCGCGACTTTCTTCTTCAAGGCCCCGTCCCTAGTACGAAATTTTTAGAACCACCATTGCACCGTATGTTCCCATAACACAGTACCCACACCGAAAGCGTTGGTTATTTTATAAGTAGTTTCTGCCGTTTTACCACTCGATTTGAATTCATATTAAAAGAATGCTTTTATTTGATTCTCTTCCGTCTTCAATTCAATAGGAAGTAAAATTAATAATAAAACAAAAGTCGATGTTGCCAAAATGTAGACCAAAAAATGCGCTTTAAAATGATATTAACACGAACATGATGACATGATGAAACTTTCATTGAAAAAATTAAGGTTAGAAATCAGAAAAAAAAAATCGCAATTATTTTCCCGCGTACCTAAATTTAATTCAAATTGACACACACTATGCACACAATATATGATAAGTAAAAATATTAGCGATACATATTAGTTTTTACAGTGTGATTCATTAAGTAACAATTAGATTAAATGTTCATACACGTTCAGTACATCCTTAAATTAATGTAAAATTAATTGAATTACTGACTGTTAAAAATTATTGTTTTTCAGTTGAATTTAACATACTTTTTCTTTTTATGTTTATTATTGTACCGTTTTTAGTTTATTATTGTATTCTATAGAAAGGAATTTTAATTATATAAGAGTTATAAGAAATGTTAAATTATATAAGAGTTGAAGGAATTTTAATTTTATTTTGTATTGAATTCATTACTAACATTGAAGATGAACGGTTTTCGTCAAGAAAATAAGCGTACTCTTAATGAAAGCTGACATGCTACAAGGTCAGATTTACATTTTTAATACAAAGTTAATCAGTTTAAATTACTAGCCACTTGGCTGCCATTGGTGCATATATTATTTCCATTAGTAAATTATATTTTTAGAACGACCTTTCAAATTAATATGCGCTAAATACATTTTTTCATGAATCAAAAATATTGAATTATTTTGATAAACATTGTTTATTTGTAGCATTGTTTTAAGCAACAAATGTTTAATTTTATGCTGTAACAATTATTGTTGATACACAAACGATTGATTAATTTTAATTTTTAATCTTTTTTTCAATCAAACGGACTTATAATTTATTTATTTTAATTTTAATAACTAGACTGTTTAAAAATTGTAAAAGATCAAACATAGATCATACGATGTAAATAAATTATATTGGGTATACAAATTAATTAGGTACTCCTTTGTGCAGAAGATTTTAAGAATGTTTACGAAAAAATGGAGTACATTTTAATCCTCAAAATATCTCATTATTTTATATAATTTTGCTCCATCTGTCGGGTAACTGACGAATCCCTTGTCGGAAAAAGTGGCGACTTTTGAGTCAATGAAGTCAGTGGATTTTCGAACCTGTTTCACTGTTTTAGATTTTGTTGCAAGTTTTGTGCGTCACAACACCTTCTCCTTAAACTGAAAAAAACATTTTTGCGGCTTCGGCAGCATTTTTTCAACTGAAATGATAAAAATCAGAAATACCCAGTATGCTGCTTTTTTGATGTCACCGTGTTTACTACTGTTTTGTGAGGTTATGCTCACTGCATGACCAAGATATATAATAATTTTAAATGTTAGGACTGGCACTTGAAAACCCTAAGATGACAAGAAGATACTTTAATTTAAAACAGAGTTGTGATTGATTGAATTTAAAGGCACCGAATTAATATTTACACCTAATGCATAGATTTCTTCACAAGTTTTAAATTTTTTCTAAAATTATTAAAAAATATTTCTATTATATTAATAATAGGTTTATGTACGTAGATTTAAATGTTTTTAAAATGTTCAGTGTTGTAATTAAGAATTGAAACTAAAATCATGAAATGCAACAGGTTTTATACGAAACTATGATTATTTTTTTTAAAAAAATGCATTCGAATATGTAAATTACTGTTTCTATTTTTACGATTTAATTACGCACCGTGCATAATTTCTGTCATAAAATCAAAACACGAAATTGAAAATTCATCAAAGCACTCAAAATGACCAAACAATGTTCAGGTTCAATTTAAAAAATTTCATACAGTATTCATTTGATGCAATTCGGATTGAAGATGAATTTTGCTATTCAGTTAACCATTGATTAATTTTAATCCACTGTTTTGAAATTATGTACATGCATATATGGGTTACGTGTACATTTTTATTAATTTCTCATCGAGGACAACGTTTTGCACATTATTATATGCGTGGAAAATGATATTGATGTCAGTGTAGAAGACTGAATTACAAGATTGCATTTCAAATAAAAATAGAAAAAAAAAGATTTATCTGTATACAAATAAATTGTCGCCTTGTCTTGTTGTATCTCACCATTTATGGATAAATATAGGAGAGTACATTGCTATGTATCTGACTACATATATATATATATATATATATATATATATATATATATATATATATAATTATAATATTGTGCTCTCGTGTCTTTAACCTTTAAAAATACAACTGGCGCACGAGAGTGTGTCTAGAGTTCTTTATTTGCTGTCATCGTGAAATATCGCGCATTCGACCCAGTTTTAAGCCTAAGGTCAGGAAGCAATTTATTAGCCTACAACCATTGTCAATAGAAGTCAGATTCGATTTGTGCAGCCGTCGTCGGTACACATGTGGACAGGACAGATATGTTAATCTGCCTTCTGTCTTTATATCTGTTCTGAAAAAGATATTATATTATTACTGCTGACAATATAATAAGTACAATCGTTTATATTTTAGTCGTTTGAATTATTTTATTTTTTTTATATCAGTTTGAAATGATTTTTTAACAAATATATATATATATATATATATATATATATATATATATATATATATATAAATTTAGTACATTTTTTTATTCGTTGTTTATAAGGTTAGATACAAAATTAAAATCATTTAAAATAAAATATTTTAAATATAATATATATATATATATATATATATATATATATATATATATATATATATATGCATATATATATATATATGTATATTTATATGTATATTTATATATATATATATATATATATATATATATATATATATATATATATATATATATATGCGTTTGGTAATTTAACTACAGACTGGGACAACGAAAAGGAAGGAATACAATTTAAGTAACGCGAAAAATGTTTGATATTTATTCAAAGTAAACTCCATTTACTTTTTAATAAACGTATGGCACAGATGTGCTCTGGCGTTTCATACTGAAAACAAACACTAATGACTCATTACTAGTGACACAATGCAGTTAAGAAAATTTGCATTGTAGGGACAAGTTTGAACGATGTCCTGCGCACTATGCACTTTTTTTGTATTTTTGCTCTTTTGTAAGATTTTGTGTGTGGGGGGGGGAATTACATTAATCTTCCTTTTTCCCAAATCTTCATACATAATTTGTCAAATTGTCTTTTTGTTGATGTTGAACCCATCTTCCATCATAATTCGGAGGGTCAGTCGGCAATATTTTGCTGTAATTTAAAACTTTTACATTTAATATATGAATGTATATTGTAGAGAGAGGGAGAGAGAAAGAATTGAAGGCCTGATGATGTTAGCTACTTGTTATTTTCCTAGTTATATTGCTTGAATGTATGGTCATTTCTTAGAGGATTTCATTTTTTATGTGTAATCAGTAAAAATTCCCCATCTTTATACTACTATGTTGGTGCAAAAATAATTGCGGGTTTCATTATTTTAAGTTGGCTCTGATTTTTTTAGTTATCATTATCTTTTGTTATAGTCATGTGATACCTCATTGTAAACAATGAAATTAGCACTAATGATTTCGAATGATGTACTGTTTTCATTCTTTAGTATTGTTGGATATAACCTCTTAAATTAGTCATGGAAAAAGGCAAATTCGCGCGTTTTTGTTGCATGAGTTTAAATTGGGGCATACAACGACAGAACCTGATTGAAATATAAAATTTGTTTTTGGAGAAGAGTCAATCAGTGAACGTACAGCTCAACACAGGTTCCAAAAATTTCGTGATTGAAACGGACGCCTTGATGGTACGGAGGGTCGTGGACGTCCTTTAGCTCTAGACAATAATGTTATAAGCACTATTATTGAAGAAAATCGACTTAAAATAACTCGAGAGTTGACAAAAGAATTTAATGTTGATCATTCAACAGTGGCTTTGTAAATTCCAGGACTTTAGAATTCTATATTGTAGGAATAAACAAACTTGTTTCTGGTTGGGAGAAGTGTGTGCAGGCTAGTGGTATTTATTTTGATCAATAAATATAATTTTTAATTGATATATTAGTCTTTATATTCGGTTATTTTTGCACCAACCTAATATATTTTGGGAAATAAAAAAAGATAAAAATATTACAAAAAAAAAATATTAATGTTTTAAACCACTTCGTTCTTTTTATGTCCCCTGTGCAGATACTCGTTTGTCTTGTTTTTAGATTTGATTACTCTTCTAGATACTTGTTATCTAAAAACAACATTATATTATAGTTACAAATGAGAACAGTTAATAAAAACAATTTATTATCTAATTGAAGGTTTGTAACTTTTTATGCTTACTATAAAAGAAAGTTAAAAAATGATATTTTTGATATCTTGTTTAACTTACATTTCTGTGAAATTTCAATTTAGAAAATGTTTTCACTAAAAATACACTGCAATAAAATATATAATAAATAAATACATAGTGGATAGAATTTTTTAAAAAAACAAAATTTTGAAGGCAGTTTCACTTACGGCAAATCAATTAATTTTAACAAATCTATTAAATGTTTACAATTTTTCACTTATATTAACTGTATTCGAGTTTATACATTTTTTTCAATTAGGAAAAAACAATAATTTATCCGCAATAAAATTACATGTGTAAATTTTACGACTACAACAGACTGTATTGATAAAAAGATATATGCAAATTCCAAAATATCGAAACGACAACACGTCGTAAATAAAGTGCCGCACAAAGTATTCGTGTAGAATTTATTATACAGTACCTACAGCACATATGTCCCGAGGGCATGGTTTATGGTGTTCATCTGGCATTTAGCTAATGGTGTATGTTTTCGTCGTTGCGACTAATTCATGACTGTTGCATGCAATATTACATACATTTCAGATACAAACTGTCCGTTCCTCACCCTTACAGACAATGCAGCAATAACTCTATGTATCCACATGTGCATTTATATATATATATATATATATATATATATATATATATATATATATATATATATATATATATATATATATATATACTGCCCGTTTCATGATTCCATGCAATCACAAATTGTCCACGCTGCAGTAAATTCTTTGATGTGTCCACCCCTGTAAAACTAGTAGCAGCGCGTGCAATACTTATGGTGTGAGGATAGTAGGTGGGGTTAAAAAATGAAAATTCGATTTTAAACATGTACCCACGTGTAACAATAACAGTGACAGTTTTTTAATTCGAATCCTGACATAATTGTTTGTTGCTGTGACGATTTACCATTGTGGAAATCGCATTTGATTTTCAGCTTTGCTTTGTTCGCGTGTTTTCAAACGGTGTGGGGATATGGAGATGACGATGCGTTCTCATTAATTTGTTTTAAAATGTGCGACCGCATTTTCAGAAATTACAAACAAAATATCGTGAAAAGTAATTTTCGTCTGTATAATTTATAGGTTTTGAATCGGAATTCTTCTGACTTTCCCTTGTTCACAATTAACTACAATTAAACGAATGATAAAATACAGTTAACAAATTAGTAAAATTAAATTATTTTATTCAAATTATTTTTAGTATTATTTGAAGTCCTTTTTTGAAATTGTATTATTAGGTTAGTAGAAAAATAATTTCGGTTTGTGACTTAATTCATATATCTATTTTATTTTCCTAGCTGATTTAAGTGGTCGAAAATGGTTGGATGACTAATACCTAACTTTTTGCAAGCTCTCAAATTGTTGTACGCGATTCTCATTCAAATAACGCCTTCAGTTGGTCGTTATGAACTGAAGAATACTCTCGAGACCTTATTCAAAAGTCTTTTTCCCAGCACGAAATTTTTGGAACCACTATTGCACCGTACGTTTCTTACTAGTACCCACACCAAAAGCATCGTTTAATTTACGAGCAGTTTCTGCTGCTTTACCACTCGTTTTGAACTCATACAAAAATTTGCTGTTATCTGCTTTTTTCAATCTTGAATTCAATATCCCAATTTGAAACAAAATTAATAATAAAATCAATGTTGATGTCACCAAAATACAGACCGAAAAATGCACTTTAAAATGATGAAATGACACTTTTATTGAAAAAATAAGGTTAAAATTCAGAAAATAAACTGCAATTATTTTTCTACCACCCTAATATGTATCACTCTGTATAATATTTTGCGTATCATATTGTGTGTGTAGTGTGTTAATTTGAATTCAATTTAAATAAATCGTTCTAGCTACTGCATAATCCGACTGTTCTCCTCCGTCATTTATTATACTATTTCAGAAAACAAAGCTCGCAATTATTTTTCTATCAACCTAATACATTCTTTTACATTTTTCTGTTTCAGTTAATATATAAACAAAATAATATTGAAAAGTAAAAGTCAACTTCTTCAATATGCTATTTAACAATAGTTAAATAACTTATTAAGAAATGAATACATTAAAAATAAAACGAGAAATGATATTATCTGATCAAATATTTCATTTGTTACCTTTATTTTAAACTTGGACACACATCTACTTCAAATGAAATATATTTCTTAATAATACTTTATCACTGACAACAAAAAGTTAAGAAAGTTAATTACAAATAAAAATATAAATCATTAACATCAAAAGTAGAGAAGCATGAAATAAGATAAATGTCTGAATTATAATTAATTTTCTCATAGAATATTTGAATAATTATTAAGACATTTAACTGTCTAAGATATAATTTGTATAACATTTAAAAGTATTTATAATCAATAGAACACATAAATTTTTTTAGAGCGATATATTACTGAGATATAAATGAAAAGTGTGGAAATCTTAAACACATTTCAGTATGCTCATGCTGAAAGACAACTATTGTCTCAATCTATCATTGAAAAGAATACGTGTAATTATGTATTGTTTTGGTTAACTTTTTCTACTTACTCATCCATAAGATAAACAACAAGTAAACGGTTAGTTTAAGAAAGACAAATATTTGACAAACTCAAAATAAATCCGTTTCTTTCTATTTTTTGGAAACAAATCGAAAAAAAATAACATTTTAAAATAATTGTCTGTCTGTACACTTATTTTATTTCAACATTAATGAAGATATTTTACAAACTTTTAACATAAAATTCGAAAAATATAAAATTAATATATATATTGCATAAAATCATAGATTAGCATTTGTCGAATAGCTACTTTTTTGGATCGTTAATCTACATTATCACTTGGATAATTATTATGGATTTTTTTGTTTTTATCATTTTGGTGTAAACCAACATGACAAAAACAAAATTTACGATCGGATCGTCATATCAAAACTATACATGTACGCTCTTATATTTTTAATCTCATAAAATATCATTTCTATTAAGTTGGTATAAAAATAATTCTGGTTTTTGTTTTCTGAATTCTAACCTTAATTTTTGCATGGAAAGTGTCCTTTTATCGTGTTCATATTAATATCATTTTAAAATGCATTTTTCGGTCTGTTTTTTGGTAACATCGATTTTGGTTTTAGTATTATTAATTTTGCTTCCAATTGGGCTATTAAATTAAAGATGGAAAAGAAAAATCTGTTGTGGTAAAGCAGCAGAAACTGCTCTTAACCCTTAAGGGACAAACGGTTATTTCACGCTCCATCGTCTTTGAATGCGTGCTGTAACGACTTTATTGAATATTTTATTGCAAAAAATTACTGAATGAAGCTGAAGGAGTGTATTTAGAGGACAAATAGGTTTCATGGCAATTTTTGAAATTAACAGTGTGTAAATGTTGTTGGAAAAAATCGCGGAAAATGACTTTTTACTCAATGTCGAATAACTTTTGTAATTTCACACAAGATAGATATTCTAAATTTTAGTATGATTCATTGGAGCACAAAATTTGCGTAAAGTGTCCGTCACCCCAAGAGCCTTTAAGGATTACATTAAGCGATGCTTTTGGTGTGGGTACTGTGAAGGAACGTACGGTGTAAGGGTGGTTCCAAAAAATCGTTCTGGGGACGAGAGAGTCTTGAAGATAAAGAATATTGTGGACGTCCTTCAATTCATAATGACCAACTGGTGAAGGGGTGAGTTGAATTAGAACCACCCACAACTATTCGAGAGCTTGCCTAAATGTTAGGTGTTAGTCATCAAACAGTTCTGGACTACTTAAAATATAGCTATGAAAATCAAAAAAGAGAAAAATGTATATGAATTTGAAGGTCATAAATCGCAATTATTTTTCTACCAACCTGATAAATTTTGTCCTCTCGTAAGATTTTTATTGTTTAGCTAATTGGTCCAAGTCCAAATTCTAGTAACTGATTTTTTTTATCTTATCGTAAATGCAGGTTTACAATAGACTTGGATGTAATCAAAGTTTTGGATTGTTTTTATAAATTATTTTTTTACTTAACCAAAAGAAAAAGACTCGACGAAAATGCCCTCAATGTTAAATCCCATCAATTGACTGAATGATGTATGGAACAATATTGCACATACAAGTAGATTCATGCCATAATTATTATTTTTTAATGAATATATGTTATTTTTATTTAATTTTCATTAAAACAAGTGTAAGGAATAAAAATAAAACGAAGAAAATATATTTCCACCGAAGTATAGCTTATAAGTACCAATCAGAACGATTAATAATTATTTATTGTCTGTGTTTATCAGAAAAAAAAAGTATGATTCTTTGGAAATTTGAGAAATAAGAAAAAAATGTTTTATGTCTGAATTCGATTTTTTTTAATAACTGAATGTAAATGAAAAATGGAATAAAGCTCTGCTTCCCTTTTTGTTTTTATCTTTACATAACGTGTTACAAATTGTGTTTTAAATTTATAAAAATTATAATTCAATGATTTGATAAAATTGATTTATATTGAAATAAAAAAGTAATATTTAAAGTCAAACTTTTAAAAATTCATTTTTATTATTGAATCGTACTCGATTGACTGCAGTTAACATGTAAATAATAACGAAATATTTTAATTAAAAACTTACAAAAACTTTATAATGTTTATTTTTATTTAATATTAAGTGAATTGAGTTGAACGTTTCATTTGTACTTGAATAAAAATAAACAATACAGTATTTTTTTATTTTTTCTTAGAAGTACAAATTATTTCTCTTAGTTTTTATATAGTAAAAGTCACGTAAAATGAAGATTACATGCAAAAAAGTGCCATCATAACTCTTGAAAAGAATCTCTTTCTCTCGTGAATTTATTTATATATTTTTTTTTTGTATTTATTTTTCTTTTATAAATCCGGGTTGAACTACAACGACGGCAAAATACAGTCGTTGTTTATTAAACGTTAATTCTTTCTGAACACGGTATTCGCTAGGTGTTACCAGCAACTCAACACTCATTAATTATAGTGACGGTACGTCGACTCCTTCGGAGAGAAACATACAGTGTCGTCGTCGCCGGCGTCGTCATAACAAACTATACTCTAGACGCTTGTTTTCAATTACCGCGAGTTTAATTAGCAAAATGTGAGAGTAAAGTAGCTCACGAGAGGTGTCATAAGTACGTATTGCTCTCGTTTAACAAGTGGCACCTGTGAATATCACCTGTTTTTTACGTTAAAGTCGATCAGTGAATAGTGGAAAAGGTGACAGGTAGTTCGACATCACGTCCAATGATACTGAATGAGACATGTTTGGAAATGAAATGAAAACATAAAGTCCACAGCGAAACGCACTTGTAGTCGCTGCACATTTTTTTATAATCCATTAGCGCTCGGTGTCAAGTATTAATTATCGCTGGAATTCGTTTAAATTATCCGTTCGACTGACTAATTAGAATTTAATATAGTTGTTAAGCATAATGATTTTGTACGAGTACATGTATGTTTTTTGTTGGTATATTTACTTGGAAATTTAAAGTATATCGAATCACTATTTTATATACACCGGTAAAAGTTTATATATATTTTAACGCGTGTGAAACGGTATTTGAATTTGAAGAAAGAAATATTACATGTGGATTAGTTATGTAAAAGAAATGTTTTCATTTCAATTCGTAAATGTATTTACAGTAAATATTTAAACGAAAAAATGAACAACATTCATGAAATCTATTTTATTATATTAGATCAGTGCAAAAGTTCGTAACGATTTGAAATTGAAATTCAAGCGATTATTTTTCGCAGAAAACGCTTTTATTAATCAATTATGTATTCACCATCGTTTTCTGCAATTATTTTCCAATTCTCAGATAGCTGCTGGATTGCATGTTCCTAAAGGCTGTGCGTTTTTTTTGTTAGCAGAAAAGGTGGTGAGGTGGTTTTTGATGGCCTCCATAGTGTCAAATTTTTTACCGTTTAAATTGTTTTGCAGCGTCCGGAACAGATAATAATCCGAAGGTGCTATGGCCAGAAAATACGATGGATATGATATAATTTCCCATTTCAACTACTTCAGTTTTTGCTTAATCAGTTTTGGTGTTTATGATTTTGCGTTGTCGTTGTGGAAGGATGACCCTCGTATGATAGGACACAATACAACGCTTTTCTTTAATTGCTGTATTCAGTGTGGTTATTTGTTGACAATAGTACTTCACTTTAGTAAATGTTTCGCCATGTGAAAGCAGCTCAAAATAAACAACACCTTTACAATCCCACCAAACACAGCAACACTAATTTTGACGTTTGGTTTTGCTCCTTCATTCGCTTGTTTCCACGTTCATCTACCTCGGACGTTGTTGAACAGGATCCATTTCTCATCACCGGTCAGCAACCAATCACAAAAACCGCTCTCTTGAGGTGTCCAAGCAAAGAAACTGCCGAAGAGATACGATCAAATTTACTTTTTTCAAACGAGTGCGGCAGCCACGTATAGAGCTTCAATGTGAACCCAAACTTCTTTAAATGCTAAAGGAAGTCGATCTGTCAACGTCAAAAAACAACTTCTTCCGTCGAAATTCGTGAGTCATTGTCAACTAGAACTGGGTTTAGCCGTCAAAAGCGGAGTTGACCTTCGCCGTTAAAATCACCAAGTCGAAATTTAATAAAACATTTCTTCACAGTTGAAAATGTTGGTGCATGGTCCAAATAAACCTAAAAATATTTTTCTGTGTCGTTCCAATGGCCTCGCTTTTGAAACTGGCAAACATAATGCGACAAAAGTAACTTTTCATTGTTCATTTTCAAAAATTTTTCTTACACACAAATCGAATCGAAATAAATGCTTCTGATGCTCAAATGATAGTTGTAACTGTCACTTTTCAAATGATATATAACATGAATACATTTCAATCACGAGCACCGCCATGCGGCACTCTTAACACCATTTATTTAATCGTATACGAACTTCTGCACTGATCCAATATAATAAAGATTTAAACTCAACAGTTTTTTTCTAAAATTTCATTTTATTCTTAATAAACAAAATAATGTGTACACATCTTTTACTTCAACATAACTTATTTAACTTGAAACTATTTGGTGTACAAGCTAATTCGGTGCTTTTTCATATAGACAGTGAGTATCCATTTATGGAAAAATAGATATCAGTTTGTTCAAGTTATTTACTGTATAAATTAATTCGGTGTCCTTTTTATAAAAAAATAAATGTTTATTTACAGAAAAATGGAATATATTTCAATCCTTAAAATATCTTCCATTATTTTGTATAATTTTGCTCCATCTGTCGGGTAATTATTCAATCTCTTCCCAAAAAAAAAAAAAGATTGCAGGTTTGAGTCAATGAAGTCTCCTATCTTTTTTGAAATGGGTATTGGTCATGTGATAATCTCTGATAGGGCTCGGTTCGGCGAATATGTCGAATGAGGGAGAATTTTCCAGTCCAACGAACAAATAAAGTCTTTGGTTTTGGTCCCTTTCGAGACGTGCAACTGAAAGCTATTGTGCTGCAAAATGACTTACCTCGTTCCCTCGTCAATGAATGGTCTTTTTTATCTAATTCATCACTCAGACGGATGAGCTGTTGTCGGTAACGTTCTGAATTTACAGTCTGGCCAGGTTTAAGCAACTTATAATACATCACTTCCTTAACATATCATTAAATACATGTGAATATTTGGTTTCTGAGTCGATGGTTCACCGGACGTAGTCTATGCTTTTTGGCGTTAACAATTATTCCATACGTTATCCTCGATATTATAAAAATATTAGACTAATATTATTTGTGACAAATAAAATGTCTTCTCTTGAAAACTAGATACATTTTTAAATTCATTTAGCACTAACACATAAGTGAATTTTCAATTCGCATAGAATCGAGAGTATAAACGAATCGTTGATTTTATTAATTACAATAAGAGACCATTTTATATCAAATAAACCGAGAGTGAAACATATGCACCAGTTGTATAAAGAGTACGAATTGAATTTAATACTCGAACGCCGTAAAGATTCAAACGCCCGCTAAACCGGTCACGTTTATCATTGTCTTCAATTAAATGCAACTGCTTGTTGTAATTTCTCTCACTTGTGGGTGTTATATATATATATATATATATATATATATATATATATATATATATATATATATATACATACACACACACACACATACATACATACAATGTATGTATGTTTGAATGAAGACATACATGTATGTGGATATATATGTGTAAAAAATTACACAAATGCATTCCCAGACTTTGTGATCTGTTCCACATGCAATACCAGACAGAACACTAGACTTGAAAAAATGTATGGACACGCTAATAACATGTCTCGTGCGTTCAAAGATTATTGTTTTATTATGTGCTTCATTTAATGATACTGGTTTCAATTTCATTCCTTAATTTGACATATAGCTGGAATATTTTTTTGTTAATAATTGAAGTTCGTTTTAATTTCTTCTTAAAAGAACATAATTCAATTTAGCGTTTCTCTTCACCTAATAAATACAAAAAAAAAACACAATAATAATTTTAATTAAAGGAATTTATTTTCAATGTTATTTACTACAGTTATTTTATAAAATAAGTACCAAATATTTGGTTAAAGTTTGAAGTCCTTACATCATTAATTTCTAAATTTAACAAGTCGAACTTCGTTTCTAATGAATGAGTGATTTTTTTTTATCTTTGTTCAATATTTAAATTGATAGTAGCTGTAGTTAAATAAATATGATTTATATTATTGAGTATTATTGAATTATTTCCTAGAAAGTAAATATCAAAGTATCGCAACTTTTTTTTAAAAAAATAACTTAAAATTAACAATAACTAACGTTTTGCTCATATTATATTTCTAACTATGGTACAGATGTACCCTGTCACCGTGATGGTATTTTCAAGTTTCTTAAAGCATTAATTTATATTGTTACAAGATTTTATTTTTTGAATATATTACATCTAAAAGTTCTGGTTGAATGTAAAAAATTGCAGCTGAAAATGAAATCATTACAGAATTTGAAATAAATCGCCGATTTAACAAATTCCTCAATTCAGTAACAGATTGTCTTACACACAGATTTGAAGTAATTTCTTCTATTTGCATTTTTTAAAAGTTTTATGGAAATTTGATGAATTGGATGAGGCGAATATAGGTACAAAGGTAAAATTATTGCAAAAGACATATGAAAATGAAATAAATGAAGAAATTGGAGAAGAATTGATACTACTGCAGCTCGTTTACAAATAAAATTTTATACTACGCAGGAAACCGTTTAGAAAACTCAATTTGTTTTATACAAAAGAAATTAATTATATAGAACTCGAATCTCCATTATTTAATATCATACAAACTAACTGAAAATATTGAAATACGATAAAAAAAAATCATGGCTTTTCATTTTTAAAGATATTTTTTTTATGTATACTATCTCCCTGCTTTAACCAATCACTGAGTGGGCTTCGCCTCCTGTTCGTTATTATTCGTTCCCTCTTTTTTTCCAACTAAAATAAAAGTATGCAATGCCTAATATGATGCTTTTCGAAAGTCATCGTGTTCACTACTGTTTTGTGAGGTTATATGCCAACTGCTTAGACAAGTTATATTGTGTTTTTAAATCTTAAGGTTGGAACTTTAAAATCCTAAAACAACAAGAAAATAATTTAACTTAAAACAGAGTAATTATTGATTTAGTTTAATGGCACCGAATTAATTTGTACACATAATAGTTTAGTTATCTGAAGTTGATATAACCAGTGCAAAAAAATTCATTATCAATGGAAAATGTCTGGTTAAATGTACAAGAAATGTATTATTTTAAACTACTCGGTATGCTTGCTAATCCCCAGGAGGCTTCACCCCCTCGCTATCCCGTAACAAATAACAGAAATTAACAAATTATAAACATAAATAATCTGCTTAAAATGTGAGTTGTAAAATGTTTACTGAAAAAGATTATAGGAATAAAGATTATACATAATACAATATTAAAAAGGAGAACAATTTTTTAATCTAAAGCTTCAGTGAATATATATTTTGAATAAGTTTCTTATTAGTTTTACACTGAAAATGTATACCATCTGTGATAGTACACCGTGTAAGAGCTACACCTACATGTAACTGATATCGACCAATTAGAATAGATGCACATGACCGATATTAACCAATCAAAGAATGAATAAAAATTGCTCACGATGGCTGGAGGAGCATTTTTTAGTTATAGAGAGAAATACATGTCTTATGTTCATCTAATCATTTCTAATTAATGTTATGTATGTATATATATATGTGTGTAAATAGTTTTTAATAAATAAAATATATTGTTAATGAATTTAAGTAATGTAGAATGAGTACTCGCACTTTTGTAAAGCACAATGGAATGAATAAAATTAAATTAAAAAACTAATAATATATTCTCCTCTGTGTAAAAATAAGTTTCATTTTATACTATTCTTTAATTACTCAAACTAATAACTTGCATTTGAGTAAATAAATTACAAAAACATAAACTGGTTAATTTCTGAATAGAAAAAAAAAACTTTAAAAATATACTCGGTTTCAATATAATAAATCAACTTGGTAGCTGTTCCATAGCGCTTATATATATATATATATATATATATATATATATATATATATATATATATATATATATATATATATATATATATATATATATATATATATATGTGTATATATATAATATATATAGCATACTTGCACACGTATGTGTGTTGTGTATGCATATATATTTCATATGTATGTATATAAACTTAATTAAATTTGTCAAAATACGTCGCACGAATTATGGAACGACAGTGGTCGACAAATCCTCTAGTAAAGCGACCAATAAACGTGTGTGTGTGTTCGACGACGTGCATTCTGTTTTCTATATGGAATCCGTCGATAATTTATTTTATAGTGCATTTGAGAATCGCATGCGAGAATTGAATTCCTCTCTATCTCTCCATTTATTCGACATCGGCTTGTTTATTACTGTGCCGCGACCAAGACAATTTATTTATATAGGAACGACGACGGTGTCGTTTGTTTTTCACCATATAGGAGATCGGGAGAACGTATCTTCCCTAAGAGTCTGTATACAAATACACACACACACACACAAACATATATATATATATATATATATATATATATATATATATGTATAATATAATATAATATATATATATATATATATATATATATATATATATATATATATATATATATATATATATACACACACATCTTGTGTTTGCGTTTGTATTGCACTGCTGCTCCTTCTTTTTCCACCGTCGTGTTTATGAATGTGTTGTCATGATATCGATGAAATAACACCATCGTAAACAACAACCGTATGTGAATTATAGCCAATTAGTTAATTCTGATATCGATTAGAGACGAAGACAGTTTTAATAGCATTTCCGATATTAACTTTTCGATTTACTATGACTTTTGTCCAATCTGTGTGTCTTTTTTAATTTTTATTTCTTCTTTTATATTGATATCGGTTTCTTTCTATATACCTGTTTCTAATTTACTTATCCAAATTTTATAACATAAATTTAGATTTTTTTTAAATTGAATTTATTTTTAATTCAATAAAACAGTGTATGCATGTGTGTATATATACATACATGCATATATATATATATATATATATATATATATATATATACATATATATATATATACATATACATACATTTTTCTATGAATAAGGTTTTAAATCTTTTTTGAAAATCAAATATACTCATTATTTTATTAATAGTTGTATTTAATTCAATGTATATTTTAAGTAAATCTTTATCAATTTGTGTGTTACTTTCATTATTTTTTTTTTAAAGTAGTTCTAATTAAACGCACGTATTAAAGTCTAAATTTTGCCAGGTCAGGCATATTTAAACATGAATTTACAATCGTTGTATTGCGAAATGCTTCATTGACGTCTTGTTGTAGTAAAATTTTCAGTTCTGTTCAGTTCAAATTCATATACAGCTTCATACACTAGCTGTTTTAAGTGGTCAAAAATTATTGGATGACTAACGTCTAACTTTTGTGCAAGCTCTCGAATTATTGCAAATCAAATAACGCCTTCAGTTGGTCGTTATGAACTGAAGAAGGATACCCGCGATTTTCTTAATCTTTAAGGCTCTCGTTCTCAGCACATTTTTTTGGAACCACTATTGCATGGTACCTTCCATAAGAGTACCCACATCAAAAGCATCGTTTAGTTTAAGAGCAGTTTCTGCTGGTTTACGACCCACTTTAAACTTTATAAGAAAATCGCGCGAAATTGCTTTTTTTCCGTGATTAATTTAAGAGGTTATATCCAAGAATACTAAAGAATGAAAACAATAGACATGAGCTGAAATCAGTAATGCTAATTTTGTTGTTTGCAATGATGTATCACATGACTATAACAAAAAGGTTATAGTAACAAGACAAATCGGCGTCAAACTTAAAATGATAAAAACCGCAATTATTTTTACACCAACCTAATAGTTCTCTTCGCGACAATGACTGAAATATATTTAATATCCAGCAGGTGGGTATACAAATATTTTTTTTTACAAACGCGTTCTTCGCACGTAATAATAACGACCACTGGCGGTCATGAACCTCCTCATATTTCATTATGTGAAATACCTTTAGGAAAACTAATAAAGCAGAGACAATACTAAAAAAAGAAAAAAAAAACACCTGCGTTTAAAACGAAGCATTCCGTTGTACATTGCATCACCAGCATATAATACTTCTGTACCCTGTCAGATTATATTACTACATCTTTGGGTGTTCCTTACACCTGCTGCAACTCCTTTATTCTGATGTGAATTGTACGGCACGGTATAAAAAAAGTGTACTGTTTGCATTTTTCCTGTCTGTTTGGTTTCAGTTCGAACTTATTTACGTGAGCATGTTTTACATGATGATATTTTTCAGTCTGTGTGTTTCATTCGTAGAGAATGGAGTTCAATCTTCAAATTCGTAATGTGTTTTGATTTGTTTCAGTCCATGATTTGAACATAACAGTATTTCTTTTTGTTTGGACGATACATTGTTTGTTTGTATTCAATTTATTATGATTTGAAAACGAAAGTCATTTCGAATTATTTGTTGACTTTATAAAATAAACATTATTTGATATATATGTTATAAAATAGTTTTTTAATATTTTATTAAAAATGTTTCTTTTTAAAGCATTTTCAATTATATATATATATATATATATATATATATATATATATATTGGCTTTTATTAATTTTAGGATGGGTTATGATTTATTTGTCTTTTATGTATTTTAGTAAATAATTTATTGACACTAAATATCCTTTAGAGTTAATAGAAAAAATCAGTTGTGAGTTGAACCGTTACTACGTTATTATTTTGACGTTATAAATTTGTGTTACCGATATTATATATCATTTATTTTTAAATTTGAAATGTTTAAGTGTATATTTTTTAAAAAAAAAGTATAGAAAGAAACCTTGAAACTAAGATATTAGTTTATCAAAGTTAAAAAACTAAAGATGTGTGATTGATAGAAAAGTAATTGCAGTTTATGACTTTAAAATTCATATACATTTTTTAATTTATGTTGTTTTAAGTGATCCAGAACTGTTAGATGATTAACGCCTACCTTTTGTGTGAGCTTTCGAATTGTTGTGTGTGGTTCTGACTTAACTAACGCCTTCAGTTCGTCTTTATGAACTGACAAATGATGCCCGCGACCTTTTTCATCTTCAAGGTTCTTATCCTCAGCACGAAATTTGTGGAATCATTATTATTGCACCGTACATTCCTTAAGAGTACCCGCACCAAAAGCATCGTTTAGTTTACGAGTATTTTCTGTTGCTTGTCTATCCGTTTTGAACTCGTAGAAAAATTTTGCTTTCATGTGCTTCTTTTCCATTGTTAATTCAATTTCCCAGTTTGAAGTAAAATTAATAATAAAACCAAAGTCGTTGTTACTAAAATACAAACCGAAAAATGCACTTTAAAATGATATTAACATGAATACGATGAAATGACACTTTCATTGCAAAAAGTAAGGTTATAATTCCAATAGAGCTTGAAATTGTTCACCTTCAATCTTTTTCGATTGACCTGACCGTTGTTTGTCGTGAAAGTCACAATTATCATTTTTGATCGTCGAAACCAATCTCTACATATTGTTTCCGATGGAGCAGATTCAACATAAGTTTTCGCAAGCAATCGATGAACTTCAGCTGGACTTTTTTTCAAATTGAAGTAGTGTAGGAAGTACACGTCGAAGAAACAACTTATCGCGTTCTATTTTATTTCGGTTATAGAAAAGCACTTGTGTAAACAAAATATGGCGTCTGATGATTGAATTTTAGTGGGAAATGTTCACATTTTAAAATGACATAAGATACATCTGCCACTGCTCACAGCATACGCACCTAGAGCCATCCATCTACATATGAACAGCGGCTTTCAATGCAACCTCCTATTATATATATATATATATATATATATATGTATGTATATTATATATATGTGAATATAATCAATTAAAAATAAACAATATTAACTTCATTCATTGAATACATTCATCATTTGGCAAATTCATCTCTAATAACGACATAACAAAACAAAACTCGATACAGCTCGCATATTTATAAATTCCATAAATATATCATATATCTCGTCTGTAGCCGAAGCGACGACTTGTGTTAGTGGCAATGGTGGTGGCGGTAGAGAAGTAATAATTGTTTGCAATATACTTGACTTCACGTCTAGGAATCTCATTAAAACGGAACTTAAGTACAGGTTTTAGATTACACTCGAGCAACAAACGATGAGAGAGACGACTTCCCGTCGTCATCATCGTCTTCATCGAACGCAAATCTCTATTCGTTATGCATTCGTTTGAACAAACTGATGTTATTAATCGTTACAATATAATAGATTTTAGTATAGTCTTTTTCGAAGATGATATACGTTTTTGGTGACTTGATATTTTTGACATATAAAATGTAGCAGTTATCTCTGAATGAAGTAAATGGTAAATATATACTAAACTATGTACAAGTATAGACGCTTAAAATATGTGTTCTATTCTTTTTTACATCTTCTGTAAGGTTTACAAAACTTGTCATTATTATTTTATTTGATACCAAGTTCTTTTTGAGATTCATAGACATTGTATAGAAATATTTATACATATAAAGGATTTTCAAATATTAAACATCGATCAAAAATCTAATTTAATTGTGAAGATATATTTTATGATAACTTTTATTTTTATCATTAAATCATTAAACTGATTCTTCCAAATGCGAAGTAGGAAATGCCATGAAAAACAATTTTGATTTATCTCAAAGCTGCGAAAACACTTTAGGTATTGTACTTTCTCTTGACTAAAAATGATGCTTTTCTTAATTGAAAATTAATTTGGCTGATGTGTTGTTGCTCTGTAGCTCTATGAGCGCTTTTTAAATTCTATTGATTGTCATTTCTGTGTTCACTTCACTTCTCTGTTTTTCTTTCTTCATTTCTGTTCTTTGGTGTTCTTTTTTCTTTTCTCCGTCACTTGTCTGTTTTCTTCATTTCGTATTTCTCTCTGTGCTCCCCTAATCTTGTACCGTGCCCTCCTTTTACTTGTTTTTCATCTGTGGCCCTCTTGGAGCAACCTGGAGTCCTTTGGCAGCCATATGGTCCAAGAGTGAGAACCTTTGATCTACACAAAAAATAAAATGTTTTATGGAAAATTTACAATGGAATTATTTTTATATATCCTTATATATATATATATATATATATATATATATATATATATATATATATATATCGATACGTTGCTATATATCTGATAATAATTATATAGACATAATGAGTTTTAAAAAATATGTTTATTGTTTCATTCGGTTGCATGTACAGGCTTATTATTGAGAAGTGGGCAAGCGCAGCAAACCAGAGGGTTGGTGAGCAAAGCGAATAGGGAGTCCCCTAGTACAAACATATAAAAAATATTTTTAAATATATGAAAATATATTTCTTTTCGTTTATTTACTACTTTCAACTTAATGTACTTCTATATGTAAATGATACACAAGTTCTTTATGCAATAGATATTCTATCTTACAAGCATCTTTTGCATATATATATATATATATATATATATATATATATATATATATATATATATATATGCATCTACATATATTTGTATGTATAGAACAATTGTTCGTCATAAACGTTCACTAGAATGATCCAAAACAAAGCCTCGGAATGTTTAATATTCGTTGTAACTTACACAAACCCACGTTCAGACACCGCTGCCTTATACAGGCCCGTCGTTTACCTGATATAGTGCGTATGCTTGTGCAGCACGTTTGATGAGGCATCCGTTTGTTTTTCATTCTAATACATAAATCTGTTTTAATACCATCTCGACTTGAGCGCAGCAGACATTGTTCGTCGTGCATGACCTGCTGAATATAATAAAGACGAAAAATAAATATTTAAGAAGACCAACCCCCGCTTATACTCTTCTCTTATATTTCATTGTCTGTATATATATTCACTTTTGCTCACTAAATATCCGAATAACCAGAGAATCGTGTTAGCCGAAGCATCAATATTTGCTTAACAATCGAACATACACACACATTCATACATATACACCGAATAGATTTTTGGGAGATCGTCAGGTTAGACCTGTTAATTTGTGTTGTCGACATACACTGAGAACAAAAAGATGGAAAATATGTGCTGTACTTTCAGAATGGTAAAAAAACAACTTTTCTTTATTAGTGTTCGTCTCGAGAGATCCATAATCATATTACCGCGACTGCTTTGTATGTTTTTACTGTGAATTTGTACGCTTTGAAATATTCATTTTCACTTTAGATTGAAGTATGCAAACATACCATTCCACGTATATATTATATTACAATGTACATATATATATATATATATATATATATACATATAATTTTTTACAAATGTTCTTATATAAAATATTACTTATTTTATAAATTATTTTTCGAATTTTTCTATTAGTTTGTGTTAATTCTTTCTGTGCACGCGCTAGTGTGTACACGATATAACTGCTAGATATTTTTTATTGTGTTGCATACTACGAATTAGAATAAGATTGTGATAAACATGGAGAAGTATAAACACCCGAATATATTGATAGACAAACGCTTATGAAAGCTTTTATCTGTAAATGTGGGCAGTGACTCTGGCCGTAGGAGTAGAATACCTTTAAGAGCATGGGCAGTATAGTTGGCTTTGTGTGAGTGGAAAGGCGGCTAAATGTGTAACATTTTTTTTTTTTTTACTCTAAAACTTCAGGGTATACAAATTGTTGAATAAATTTCTTATTAATTTTATACTGAAATCGTATACTCTCTCCTTGTCCTTGTACGTCATGAAACAACAATGTTCGTGTAACTGATATCAACCAACCAGAACAGAGCCCACATGACACCGATATCAATCAATCAAAGAACTAATAAAACGCACGCATAATGGCGGAATAATTTTTTACTTATAGATAGATTGTAGCTATGTTGTTTTTTTTATTGTATACGTTTTTTCGTTTTTACAGCTGTTTTAAAATATATTCATAGTTTATAATTTTTTATTTTTTATGTACACAGTATTTTTTTTAATATACTGTTAGCATATCACAACATATATTGAATATATGTATATATATATATATATATATATATATATATATATATATATATATATATATATATATATATATATATATATATATATATATATATATATATATATATATATAATGTTACGAAGTCATAGGATTTTTTATTTAATATTTTAGTTTAATTAAATACTAAAATACAATTGAACTAAAATATTAATTGGGGATATGTTTCTTTTAATTTTTGCGTTTTTTAATATTTGCGTGTGTAAGCCTAAGTTTAATCACCCATATAACTTAATCTATAATCAGAAGTGTATTTGAAGCATTGTCTTATATTTATAAGCAAATTTTATGTTGCATTTTATCTTTACACACCTTACATTTTACAGTTTCACTAAAACTATTTTCGATAACTTCAATAGCAACACTAAAACTATTAAAATAAAATATATATTTGCGTTGTTTCATATTATATATAAACAAATATTGGTTGTGAATTCATTGCACAAAAGTTTCCTATTTATTTTCAAACATTTCAATTCAAAATCAAAAAAGTTCATTTACTAAGAGATCTTTTTGGTATATATATCACTCTATAGTAATCTCTCTTTCTCTCTTTATATGTGTCTACATATATATATATGCGTGTGTGTGTATGTATATATATATATATAATATTTTTTACACACACACACATACATATATTTACATATACATACATTTATATATTGTATAAGTAAGTGTTAAAATATGTCTATTAAATTTATTATTATTGTGAGTAAAACTAATCGAGTTTCCTTTTTTGTTTCAGGTAAGCGTTTTGAACCTCAACTTGTCGCTTGTTTTGGTAAGAATCTAGCATAATTATCTAGACAAAGATTTTAATATTTAAGACTGAAATATTTTCTTTAAAATTACATAAATTTAAAAATTATTTATAAACATTCAAATTAAATATGTTAGCGGATATCTAAATGTGCTCTAACATAAGATAGGATATTCGTTCATTAATAAATAAATAATATTAATAAAGGTCGTAAAAAAGAAACTATTTTAAAGTAAAATTTTCTATTATTTAAAAAAATAATGGTTAGTGTATATATGCACCCAGTCCTCGATTTACGCGGTAAATAATTCCTCTATTTACGCGAAGTTTTTATACGCGGTATCAATTTCGGCGGTCTCATTTTACACGGTCAGGAAATATATTTTTCTATAATCTTTAATTAATTACTATATATCAATGAAACCTAAATTCTTACTTCACTGTATTATTACGTCATTCTAACTGTTTTTGTTTTGTAGTGCGAATGTTACTGCCTATTACTTTGTGATCACATTAGTCTTATGTCGAAGTAAAACATCACTAGTGCCCAAAGATAACACGTACTAAGTAAACACAAGTAACTATTTTATTTTTCTTTAATATTTTTTTGGTACCGGCGGACGCTATTTAAACGGTTTTCTTAAAAAAAATCGCATGGAAAAAATAATTCTCTTAAATCGAGGAACGGGTATATATATATATATATATATATATATATATAAATATATATATATATATATATATATATATATATATATATATATATGTATGTATATGTATAGATATTTACAAATATTGTACTTAATTAACAAAGATGTGTATAATAACTGTTTTATTTATGTGTTTATCTTTTATGAGGAATTATATTCCTCTCCTTTACAGATATTACATCTAAACAAAAACAAAAATTAGATATATGAATGTGGATACATACATTGATTAAAAAAATACACATGAAAACATATTAATTCAATTACACATAACACTGTCATTTTTAATTTTATAGGTCAAGGTTGTTGGTAATTTTATAAATTAAATATGAATCTCACTCAGTCGAGTTTGGTTAGGGTGAAATTGAATGCTTTGGCATATAAAGAAGAGACAAAAAATAACTGGGACCCTCTTAGTTAGACTCTTCTTATTTGGTGAAAAGGTAAATTTCATATTATATATATATATATATATATATATATATATATATATATATATATATATATATATATATATCTTTATCATTGAAAATTCCAGTTCTAGTTTTGTTTTACCTGTTCGGTACACACACCTCTATAAAATAAATGAATGCATCCATACAAAAATGTTAAATGTAAGGGTGTCACGCAATGAAAGCACGCATGAAAGCGGAATATTTAAGATAGAAGTGTGTAGTAGTACAACACAACAACGTTCGTTTATTCATTATTTGTGTCGTCTTATTTCTTTAGCTAACAAGCAATATCGTATTCAGTGCATTTGATCGAGGGGCGAGAGGATTTTTTAAAGTACACCCTTATATATATATATATATATATATATATATATATATATAAAATGAATGTTTTTGTTTTGACGAATTGATACCACGGTATCTTGGCAACATTGCCCCTGGTTCGTTGTTAATTTAGCCCCAGTGGCGGATAATCACGTTGGGTGGACGGAATGAACGTACGTCGACGAAGCTATAATTAAAAGTTGATTAGTGTCACACACTCTGTATTTCTATTATATGTACGGTGTTACTAATTAGACACCTGCCAGTTTTAATTCTTAATGATTCCTGATTTTTTTCCACCGTGCACGCGGTTTAGAGTGATCGTGGAGTCAGTAGCGTTCGTGTAGAATTTAATGGTTTGATAATTTAGTTATATTTCTAGTATTCTCTAAGAAAATATTTATATGTGTGGAAAATATTTATATGTGTTTAAACATTTATTTTTATTTTATCTTCATTTAAATTATATTAGACAAAATAATCTTTGAATAATTGAGACATTTTCGAATTAATTCTTGTTTCACCTTATAAACCACAAAAAATCAGATTTTCCTGCACCTTTTTTATGATATTCCAACTAGAAACTTTTTTGTTTGATTTCAGGATTATAGTATGCATCTTGTTTTCATAATCGTTTATAATTTACCGAACAATTCTTAAATTACTCTTACATATATTGATGAACTCCTTTTTGCAGCGACTTATTCCTTCAAGTTGATTTTAGCTTGTAAACATTGTCAGTATCCAATGGACAATTAATATTGATCGTATTTAATTTCTCATACAGTATGTAAGAAAACTTATTAATGATTTATTTTATAATTCCAATATTTGATTCTTGACTTGTTTATAGTTTCTTAACGTTTTACACTTTGTTTTTTTTTCCTAAGAGTATAACAACTCCCAAGGCTTTCTAAAAAATATGATTGTCTGAGTATCTGAAAATTGAACTTCTTTTTTACTAAAAAAAATGTTAATGTTGTAAAAGTTCATTTATTTAGTTAATATTGTTTGTGACACAACAAATGAAACTCAAAGTTTAAATTTTTAAATTCAACATAGTAAGGTATATATAGAAACAATCTCCCATATGCATTCTTGGCTTATTTGGGCAAGTGTCACATTATTATATACATTGATTAAACATATTTTTATGTTCTAAAAAAATAATTTCCACCACCATTGAAGACACTTTCTCAGGAAGCTCGATCTACACCACCCGTAGAAGCAGTGTTGTTGAAGCACTACGTTAGGTTTACTGACCCTTACTTCTTACCCATTTCTTGAATATTTCCTTGTATATGTCGTTCCAGCATGATCCAAAGTAGAGTCAATCGAGTTACAAATCTTTTATACTTTCATTCTAACAGCGTTATGTTTCCCTTTCTTTTAGAAACAGTTGTTCTGTTTTTCTTTTTTTTTGTATTTATGTGTATATATATATATATATATATATATATATATATATATATATATATATATATATATATATATATATATATATAGAACAATATTTCTGTTGGTTTGAATAATACCAGTTAGGTGGTATGTCATTTTCATCAATTCTTTAGCTAAGGGTAAGCTGGTGTAATACCTGTCAGTGTACATGTAATATCCCTCTGCAGTAGCGCAACAGCGGTGCTTATGGGGTACAAAGGGTTAAATAAACTCCTTCACTTTCTCATCATTTTATCGTTGAGAGATTTGTTCGGGTTTCCGGTATGGAGATTATCGTCATGCAAGTATTTCCCTTGCGTGAAGAATTTTATTTATTCATATATTATTGAAAATAATAGAACAATTTCTCCATAAACATTTACCAAGCATTAAGAATTTAATTATATATATATATATATATATATATATATATATATATATATATATATATATATATATATATATATATATATATATATATATAAATTGGAAAGAAATTGATCACAATGCGATATCAATGTTAATTTATTTTGTCAACAGATACAGGTACTTTATTGTTTATTTAAATAATAAACAAATATTCATGTGTTCTGTATAAAGGATTCTTTGTTTTATATTTCCGAGATCAATGAAGTTTATTAAATACTTGCGCTATCTTATATAATTAAGTGTTTGGTGTCTCTGCAAAATTGAATAATGAAATAAAAATAAAATTAATATAATTATATTATCAAAGTTAAGCATTTTTATAAATGATATATTTCTGATAAGTGTGACTGCAACTGATTATTTTGTTATTCAGGAAACGACAACGTTTGGAATTAAAATGCAAGAGTTTGTTTATATTATCATTTTTGAATAAATTCATCGTTTGATGATTCATTAATTAAGTTAAGTGAAAATTAAAAAAAAAATATTTGTTTACAGCATAAGGAAATACATTTAAAAAGTATTTTAAGTTGTGTGATAGATATTCAACATTATCTATACCTTTTGAAACTTTAAACTTAATTAAATTTATTATTATTTTGCTTATAAAAATGTGACTTTTCTATAAAATAGTCAAGAAAAAGCATCTTTATTAAAAATGTTTTGAGAAATATCATTGATCCATTTGTTGAAACTATTTACAGATACAATTAGTGTGTGCTGTACGCCACTGGCAATGATAAATTGTTACGTTTACATCAATATGATATGTATTTTGTACGGAAACAATTAGTAAACATAACGATCTGTTTGTGTACACATATGCATTCGGAACAACTGGTTAAAACTTATGATGGTGATAAATGCTATCTGTTATTAATGGATAAACTTTTATGTCTCGGTTGCATGTTTCGTATCAGTTTTTCTCTAGGTCACAATGGACAAACAAGTTCATATTGTAATGTGATATATATTTTTTGGATATCCAGTAGAATTTATTTATATTGTATTAAAAAGTATCTTATTTATTAATACATTAATAAACGTAAGATAAACTTTTTCACTACTAATTCAATTTTACTATTTTTGAAATTCTTTTTCATTTTTGCTAATAGATATCCATTAGATGCTATTTTGTTTTTTCAAAAACCTCATATTTTATGAAATGCTTCATTTCACTAATAATATTTAACTAAATATCTAGGTATCTATAATCCAGTAGTCCCATTTAATTTCTTACCTAATTACAAAATATCTTAGGCACAATAGACATTAGAAATGTTGCTGATTGTTTTCCAGTTAGGGAAGGACAAGTCTTTTCTTGTTTCCTAGGATTACTAACAGCTATTATAAATTTAAAAAGTTTAGAAAAGTATAAAATTCAATCAGGTCAGTCCATAAATTCGTGCGTATTGACGTTACCATGTATGATTTGCCATGACCCATTTCGTAGAATAGGACACTTGTAAATAAGATTTTTTTTCATCCAAACCAAAGTCCTTTCACATAAATGAAATTAAAAAATTATTTGTAAGATTGCAACAACAAGTTGTTGATAATGAAGGGAAATATATTGTCGTTTAAAATAGTAAAATGTATTTTACTTGCATTGTTTAAAAGTTTCTTAATAATACGCACGAATTTATGGACTGACCTGATATTAGATGTTCTTAATTAGTTGACTGCCACTACAACACATACACACATAAATGCATACATATATATATATATATATATATATATATATATATATATATATATATATATATATATATATATGTATATATGTACACATATTGTTCACACATTTGACATTAAAAGCACCGTACGAAACGTTATAAAATATGGATGTTTGAAAACATTTAAAATTAAAATGAAATACCGTTATGAGAGTTGTTAATGCTTTACAAATTGAAATATATATATGCATTTATACACAAAGTTCACACAGTTCATTTATATATATATATATATATATATATATATATATATATGTATATAGATATATATATGTATATATATATATATATATATATGTATATAGATATATATATGTATATATGTATATATATGTATATATATATATATATATATATATGTGTGTGTGTGTGTGTGTGTGTGTGTTGGTATTATTGAAAATTATAAATGAGATCATGGTAATATTTACATGCTTTATTGAAATGCATTTTATACATTAAAATTTAATTATAAATACCAAAGATGCACATTTCTATACATTTATTTTTATATACATGCTATATATATATGCACAAAGTCTGCATTGGAATTGGCAACTGACATATAGTTGACATGTAGGAAATTATGTAGACATGCAATGCACAGCATGAAAAACATTGAATATATGTTTTTGGTCAGACGGATGCGTAAAGCTCTCTCAGTATTGAAAACTGTTGTGGATAGCGGCGTGCAAACGATGAATATATGTGTATAATATAGATGTATACATATATGCAGAAATATCTACATGAATTTTGTCATTTTATTCACGTGGTCGCCGGACACGTATTTTTGATGACTGAACGGACGGGTGGCAAAAAAAAACAATTTTTACTCGCAGACAGGCTTTGTTGTATCCATTTACACACACATACACACCTATACATATTCATACAGTCGTGTCGCAACTTCACTGAATTGTTTGTTAATTAAAATTAGAATTCGGGATGTGGCTGTTGATGAAAAGATATGTTTCATATGTGTCCACATTTTTTATAGACTGGTAAATGTTGCTGTTCTACCGTTTTGAATACATTTTCATACATATTTGAATTATGTAACTTATTACATTTTTTTGTCTTGCATATAAATTATTTTATTTATATATATATATATATATATATATATATATATATATATATATATATATATGATGATTTGAAAAGTTCGCGGCTTAACATATAAGTGGCGGTAATACTTTAATTATTTGTGGCACATTACAAAGCGATATCTATCTTATATATAATTTCAAAATCTATAATTAATGTGTCAAGCAGTTTGTTGCAAACAGCAATTTAATTAGAGCTCATTATGTGCCGTTGTTGAAATTGATATAGTTGAACATCGTGTGGTGATAAAGTTTGTTTGTCAAAAAACCTTAACGCCAATAGAAGTCTTTTTAATGAGGTGAAAAATGTATTTGATAGTGTACATTCATATATAACCGTAAAGAAGTTGGCAGCTGAATTAAAATGTGTCCGTGCGAGCTTAGAGTCTTAGGTCTTTCTTTGTTGTCAAAACTAGTCTGTTGATAATAAAGTCAGATAATCCAATAAGATGAAGGGCACCAGTAGAACTTACACCGATAGAATATGGAAAAACATAGATATGTTGATGCAAAAGTAATCAAGAACCGTTTATTTTAATTATAATGGCGCATTGAAATATGCCCTGTATAAAGGTGAGTTAATGGTTATGTGTTCATATTTATTGAAAAACATAATTGAAACTATTGTGAAGTTGGTTAGTTATTTGGCGTTTATGACATATCAAAATACTCTCAGTTTCTCCACTGGCGTTCGAATCACTCTTTAATTCGAACTCAAAATATATGAACGTTATGAAAATCGATTAAAAGAAAATTAATTTCTGGAAGAGATAACAAAACACTTATGAAGGAACTGAACCTGTAAAATATCGAATTTTGATTGGTAAAACTTATAAATAGGATACAAAGAGATCAAACTCTTAAAAATATTAAGACATTTAAAATACTGTTATCTAATATTAGGATTCGCAACTTTTTTTCATGAAGCACATTAAAATAAGTCTGAAGGGTTTACGTGTATGTTATGACATAACATATTAAAATATGAAGATTGGAACACAAAATCATATTAAAAAGTCCTGTCTCCATTGCGAAAGTCAATATACAGCAGTTAGTGGTGAAATAGTCGCTATTTTTTTTTGAAAATAAAATACATAGCATTCTAGAGACAAGCCTTGCACGATGTTTTAATGTACAGTATGTCAAAACAAGGTGATTCCCTGAATTTCATTTTGGAAATTTTAAATCGAAAAAATGTACTTCCTCTGATTTTGATTTTGCACATGAAATTGTATCATAACATATGAAAAGGTTTTTAATTTAGGATCGTTTTATACGACCGATATATCATAAATGTATCAATTTTTTCTTAAAATTTCGACCTCGTCTTGTACGTAAGTCACCTTAACACTAAGATATACGATATATAAATATTTTTTAATGTATTTCCATCCGCGTTAATATTTTATAAGTAGTAAATCTTCATTCCAAATATATTTATTCAAAAAGGTTTTTATTATTTTATTTTATTCAATTGTGTTTCTGCAAAAAATTACTAAAAAAAATAGAAGCCCGATATATAAGATTGAAAAATGTCCAAGATAGGGACCAAAATTAGCTGTTATATAAAATAATTTTACAAAAGAAAATATACACTAATAATTATTGATAGGAACTGGAATTATGACTAATATTAGTAGTTAGCTTCTATTTTCAATGTTAAAAATATTACGTGTAAACAAAACTGACTGTTCGGTGTATTTACTTTGAATATAAAATATGTAAATAATGTATAATATTTGTCCACTTTTTCGTATATTTAACATTTATTTAACAATGGATTGGAATCGTAATGTTTGAGTGGCACTGGCGTATATGCTAATTGAACGTGCATCGATAGCGGAGAATCTAATATTGAACAGACAGCAGTGTAAATATCGATAACGAGTAACAAATACAACCGAAAAAATGTATGCATATACATTTATATGTGTGTATAATCGAGTCCTCAAACTTGTTACTAAAGAAAGGCAGCTGTAAGGTAGGTGGGTCACTGACACACTGGCTATTCTTGGTTTAGCGCATATTAACATATGTGTTTTGATTTCCCAATAGCAACAGCGCAGGTCATCAGTAGATAGGTAGAGGCGCCTTGAATATGTGTGTGTGTGTGAGTATTTTGTACGTACGTATTGAGTACATACGCACAGAATGTCGCCGTTGCCATTACCTCGATAGAACCAACAATAGCTGTTTTCCTAGTCGTTACAATGTTGCAAGAAACGTGTTGTCTGCACGCGCCAATCTTTCACTTTACATCACAACTAGACTAATTTTACAACCATAGATGTTTGAATGGAGAACGTCTTAAGCAAGTGCACATGTGTGTCTTTTTATAATTTGCATTCCAAAGATATTTTTGTATATTTAATCTTTATCTTGGTCTATTTTTGAACGATACAGAGCACAAAAATTACATTCATGTTCAAATTGTTTGCCAAATTTGATTGACAACAAGTTCAGTTTTAACATTCATACGATCCTCAAAAAAATAACATATGAAGTCCTCGTGGGTGATATATCATCACCCATATGATTTTTAAATGGTAAATTATTAAAATAATTTAGCTTTTTATAATTCGCATTCCAAAGATAGTTTTGTATATTTATCTCTATCTTGTTCTTTTTTTGAACGATGCAGAGCACAAATTAGATTCATGTTCAAATAGTTCCATATGCTTTTTAAATAGTAAATTATTAAAATACTTTAGATTTTCATTAGTTATTTAATGCTGTTACACTTATACACTCTTTACAATCATCACAAAAATATACGGCATTTTATGCTCACCATATATATATTTTACAATTTTCACATATTGAATATGCTTTATGGTCTTTTCGGACACATATTTGACACTAAGTTTCTGAGAATATTTTTCTCTTTTTGCACTAGAATTTTCCTATAAAAGTGGATGGTTGTGAAAAGTCTTCATTAATATTCGTATCTTACTGAAGGTTATTGATAAGGTGAAGTGATGCTCTATCTTGTGATTTCTTCGGTCGTCACAGTATTTCTTCATGCACTAACTGTGATTCAAATTCTTCCAGAACAAACGTCTTCGAAGTAGTTTATTTTTATTCCATGTCGGTTTTGTTTCTAACCACAGAACATAAGCATTGATCCCAGACATATCAGTTATAGTAAAAAATAAACAAAATGACCAACAATTGGTTTTCCTCTTCACTATGTATCGACCAGCTGGTTCAGCGTATCAACACCTGTTTTTGTTTTATAAAAGTCAGTTGTTAGAATACTTATTACTTTAAGAATCTTATATTTTTTGGGAACACATTTTACCAAAGTTACTTTATCCGTGAAATAAAAATTGCTCAGATATACTGGTCTTCTGCGAATGCCTTCTTTTGTAGAAAACTAGTGAAAATGTTTTGTTGGATCTTATCTTACCAATGATCGTATTTTTTTTTCTTCCGCAATAATTCTCTAGCAAGATCCGTAGGTGGTAAAAAGTTATCGCATGTGATATTTTGGTTCTTCAGGTCTTTTACTAAGTCGAGTACTACTATCTGTCCTTGATTTCGTTCTAGTGCCCTGTCGTGTTCTTTTCTCGTACACACTTGCATGTTCCAGACAAACTTTGTTCAGCTACTATCATATAGAGATCAAACTTTTATTCCATACTTTGTAAACTTCGCAGGAATATACTGCCTAAATGGATATCGGCCTCGGAAAGTGACCAGCTGTTCCGTGTACAGTGATATGTATTTTCATATGGAGTGTACAAGTGAGGAAGGTTATTTACTCATTTCTTCCATAAATCACGGACAGCGACCAAATTTTCATGAGCGTGACGTTGCTGTCTATTTCTTTTATAATCAAAATTAATAACTAGTGAGTTTTTCAAAATAATTCTTAGAAGTAGTGGCTCAAAATATTGGTAGACCCACATTGTTATCCCATAAGTTATTCGTAGATTCTCCATGAGATTCATAGATACCGGCTAAAATGAATATTCCAATATATGCTTGAATTATAATATGATCCACGTCTTTCCAGTTTTCACTAAATACTCGCTGACTACTATATTTGTATTATCAATAATGATATTTTGTATAGATTGGGTAAAGCATAATACAAAAGCATCTTTGATACTTATTCGAGAGGTAGCGTAACGTGTTATTTCAACTTGATCCTTTATTATATTTTCATCTCGTGTCTTTCCTTGTTAATTGCTCAATACATTTGTTCATGTAAAATTCTTATCTTTTGATCTACAAGTAATTTCTAAGGTCTTATTTGCACGAGCGTTAAAAAAACGTTTACGTTCAGAGTTAGCCTTAGCGCTTTTAAAACGCTCTAGTGTTCATATGAGCGTTTAAAAATCATTTGTTTTCATCATCTTCGGACGCATGAATTCAGAAGAGTTGTTGGCAATAGCTATTGTTATCTACGATATTGTCTCAATTTGGGATTATTTTTGAAGTGACTTCCATCTACGTGTCCTCCTTCAAAATTTTATTGGAAATATTTGTTAAACCTTTATTATATAACGAAGAACTCGATTTCATCTCCAAAATAAAACGTTCAGTATCAAATACCGCCATTTTCGTAAACGCTGTCTGCCGTTATCTGTTGTACTTGTAATCAGTACCAACGTGCAAGCAAGACTGACCGACAAATTTGGCGTCATTCGGTGCTTTTTAAACGCCTATGCGAATGAATATACCCTCTTCCATATGTTCTATTTACTTCAACGCAAAACGCTCGGTGTTAGAAATTGATCAAGTTCTATATTTTTCACCGTGCGTTAAATAAACGCCGGCATGTGAAAAGAAACACTTGGAGTTCCATATTTTTTATTGAAAAGATGAAAAAAAGCGCGCGTTGATGCGTTTTTTTAACGCTCGTGCGAATAAGGCCTTAGGGTACTTCTGGAATGGGCATGATATTTTCTTCATTCTTGAGATATCACTACTTTCTGCAAATAGTTCTTCATTATCTTCTTCCGTGTGTCATGGTGCATGACTTATCAATGTACGTGCATTTTTTAAACACTATTTATATATCAACATACAATATTATATGACAGGTGTAATTTCACCGGAAGACCGCTAGCATAAGTTTTCCATGTATTGAAATATAAATAATTTTGTATATTTAATATTGGCGCTTGTGAGCTATGATTATAGTTTTAAATAAATAGCAAAGAGCACAAAGTTGTCACTTGTATCTTTAGCTAGTTACAATATGTTGAAAATGAAATTGGTTGAAAATTCACCTGATGATAGATTGTATGTGGATTAAATGTAAATCAGAATAATTTTCTATTAGAATAAACTATAGATTGATATAATCTCTAGAAAAGAATAAAGCATTCAGTAGCAAGTGATTAAGTATTAATTTAATTTGTTAAGATATTAGTTTTAATACTTGTATAAAATTTAAATTTGTTTGTGTTATTAACCCTTCCAAAACAAGTATGCAAATTACTAGTAGTTCGCCTTAAAGGCAAGAACGTGCCCGGATTTTTTTTATATAAAGGGATTATATTTGTAGATGTAAATCTATAAACACATTAATGAGATCTAAATTAAAAGTCAGACTGTTATTAATCTACTTTATTTTTACTATTCTATATAATTTGTTTGTCTCGTATTAAGTTAATAATTATATTTTTTTTTATAACATGTATTGATTATTACGTTATAATAAATAACTGTTACAAAACATATTTCCATATATAGAAATACAGTAGGAAATATGAAGCGAAATATACTACTACGTTTTATTAAATAAATCCTTGATAAAGTTACATGTTATAATATGCTTTATAAGTAATTATGAAATAAATAGTAATGTAAATTGTGCAAATATATTGCAATTATATCAATTCATGCACAAAAAATCAAAAGTGTTATTTCTACCTTTCTTATTGTAATTATTGATGTTTTTTTAGGTTCCATTTTTTATATTTGTACAATATACTTTGTATGTAAATCAGTAATATTAGGTTGGTGCAAAAATAATTACGGTTTTTATGTATCGAGTATAAAGACGCATATATCAGTTAAAATTATATATTTATATATATATTAATCAAAATAAAGACCATGTGCCTGCACACATTTCTTACAACGGAAAACAAGTTTGTTTATTCCTACAAGGTAGAATTCTGGAGTCGTGGAATTAACGAATTCATCGAAAGCATTTTGAGCTGTGCTTGATCTTTGAAAACCTTCTCTCGTAGGAAATTACTCAAACGTTTAAAAAAATGATAATCTGTCGGAGACAGGTCCTTAGAATAAGGTGGGTGTGGTAAGGTTTCATAGCCCAGTTCATTTAATTTTTTTAAAGTCATTTTTTTTGTAAAACGATGCAAATTATCATTCATTTTTTCAATTTCCTGATAATATTTTTCTGATGTTATTGTTTCATCAGGATTTAAGAAGTTGTAGTAAATGATACCATTTGTCAACTACCAAACAATGACCATAATCTTTTTTTCATGAAGCTTCTGTTTAAGAAACACTTTTGGTGTTTCTTACACTGTGATGAAAGTTTATGATTGTTGTAGAGAATCCACTTTTCAACACATGTGACAATGCGATCAAGAAGGGATAATTTTTGCACAGAGCAGATTTTGTACCACCCAATTGCTTTTGATGTTTGTTTAATTCATACGACGCCCATTTAGTCAGCTTTTTTGTTTTTTCAATTGGGCTCAAATGTCAAAAAACTATTGAATAATGAATATTGAGTTTTTCTATCACCTCTCGAGTTGTTTTACGTGGATCTGCTGCAATAATAGTGCTTATATCATTATTGTGTAAAGCTGAAAGACGTCCACGACCCTCCTTATCATCAAGGCTTTCGTTTCTATCACGAAATTTTGGAACCTGTGTTGAGCTGTACGTTCACTAATTGATTCTTCTCCAAAAATAATTTTTTTATTTCAATCAGTTTCTGTCGCTTTATGCCCCAATTTTAACTCGTACAAGAAAATTGCACGATTTTTTTCCCATGATTAATTTAAAAAGTTATATCCAACAATACTAAAGAATGAAAACAATAGACATAAGCTGAAGTCAGTAGTGCTAATTTCATTGTTTTCAATGATTTATCACATACTATAACAAAAGATAACGTTAACTAGAAAAATCGGCGCCAAACTTAAAATGATAAAAATCGCAGTTATTTTTGCACCAATCTAATAAAATATCAAATACCTATCATTATTTTTTTTAATTCATTTGTGTGTAATAATACATATTTTTATAGACAACTGATTTATATAATTGAAATAGAATTACTACAGTTTTTATTGAACTTTTTTCATACAATTTTATATCCATGTGGCTTTTATAAGCATATATATTAGTAATTAATTTTTGTTAATTACACAATACTTGATTAAAGAATAGAATTGAAATTTATTAACACATTAACAGCAAGTAATGATTAAAAAGTCAGTAAAATATTGACGAAATTTGATAATAAACTATTGTTTTTATATGAATAAAAAAAATGTATGAAATGTTTTTATTTTTGTGAATTTGTATGTGGAAACCTGAATTATTCGAAAGTGAATATTGAAAAATCGAAATTTAATTTCATTAAACAATCAACATAATAAATATTTGTAAATTTAAATAAATCACCATTGATCCACATGTACTATTTATCAGATCTATGACATTTGCTAGTACAGTCATTGAACTGTGTAAGTACAATCTCACTTTTCCATCGTACGTTTTGACAGGCAGACCTCGACGGTTCTGTTCAAAACGATATATTTGGCAACCTGTTATTAAAGAGAAGCCTAAACGGTGTTCGTAATTGCAGCCATCGCTTTCAGTGTTTGTTGAAATGTATTCTCCCGCCATTTTCATGCGTGTGTGTGGTTTTTTATACGTGATTGTTTATTTTTAGATATTCACTTGTTGATCTACTTTTAAATTTCCCGTTTGATAACTATAGCTTGTCTGTAAACCATTATGTTGTCTTTTTTTATTACCCACTCAGAATATGTTTAAGTGAATTCTTTTTTATCAAAATTATAATTGTTTGTTTTTGTACCTAGCAATACTGTTGACTTATTTTCATTTTTCAACTTAATTCCGTTAGATTATTCTTGAACTATTCTAATATAACCGCTTTCGAAGCTTGAGTCATCATCTGGTGCCTGAATGCTTTGTTTATTTTTAATTTATTATTAGTTTTCTCATTTAAATATCTAGATGTATAATTTAATCTGTATAAACGTATTTCAACCCCGATGTCATCGTCATCAGGTCGTGGAACGAGGAAAAACATTAACATTTTCTGTATATTTATTTTCTGTATATTTATTTATATTCTGAAGATAATTGTATCGCAATCGAAATGCACATAAGCTAGAAATCTAAATAAACAATAACTGAAAATCGTAATTAGAAATTTTTGTTGTGTTTGAAGAGTATTCGTGTGTGAAAATGTATTTCAACAGTAGTTGCTTTAAGAAGTGTTACGTTTGAAATATTAATAATTCAAAACCTTTTTTTCCTTCTTTTTTTTCTTTTGGATCAACTAGTATCTACTCTCCACTATTAGCTTCGGAACGAGTGTCATCCGCAGATAAATGTTTTAGTTTGGATAGTCTAATTTTAAATTCGATCTATATTCTCTTTCTCTCTCTTTATATATATATATATATATATATATATATATATATATATATATATATATATATATATATTTATATGTATTTATATATATACATACACATACAAACAAATTTCTTAGATGAAGTGTGCTTTATAATTTGTTATTCGCTATAAATGTTTATTTTTTCGTTTAAAATTTTGGGCGGGTGTCGATGACAAGAAATATCATGTCAATAGCTTGTCTTAAAATTAAGATAACGTGTGTAACATTTCGCGGACATTTTAAGCAGAGTGTTTGTGTTTTAAGATAAGAAGCGCCTAGCAGCACAACTCGGGTGACAGCTGCGTTTTGTCATTTGGACCCGCAGGGAGCACAGTCGAAAACGT
>CM068321.1:5213427-5330927 GCA_034766995.1 Acanthacorydalis orientalis | reverse complement strand
CGCTCAGGACGCCCCGTGGAAGTGACAACTCCGGAAACGGTGGAAAAAAATCCATAAAATCGTGCTGAAAGACCCCAGATTGAAGTTGCACGAGATAGCAGAGACTGTTAACATATCGAGAGAACGTGTCAGTAATATTTTGAATAATGTTTTGGGCTTTCACAAGGTCCGTGCGAGGTGGGTGCCGCGCTCGCCGACACCCGACCAACAGTCGCGTCGAAAAATGATTTCAAGTGAGAATTTGGCGCTCTCTAAGAAAAATCCCAATGAATTTTCGAGTCGTTTCATAACTATGGATGAGACTTGGGTTCACCACAACACTCCCGAATGCAAATTACAATCTAAACAGTTGATTGGGCCGGTTGAACGAGCTCCAAAAAAAGCAAAGACAATATTGTCAGCTAACAAGGTTATGGCGAGTGTTTTCTGGGATGCAAAAGGAATCATTTATATTATCTGGAGGAGGGTGAAAGTATCACTGGCGAGTACTGCGCAGATTTATTGCAGCGTTCGAGCCATGAAATAAAGAAAAAACGGCCCCATTTAGCGAAAAAAAAAATCTTGTTTCACCACGACAATGGTCCAGCACATTCGTCACTCATTGCAACGTCAAAAATACTCGAATTAAAGTTCCAGCTGCTTGCACATCCACCTTATTCGCCAGATTTAGCACCCAGCGACTACTACCTTTTCCCTAACCTCAAAAAATACCTTGGAGGACGACGATTTAACAGCAACGAGGAGGTTATGGATGCAGTAAACAGCTATTTTGAGGGGCAGGACGAATCATTTTATAGAGATGGCTTATTAAAATTAGAACACCGATATGAAAAATGTATCAGCCTTTCTGGAGATTATATTGAAAAATAAAAAAAAATTTTTTTTTCTAAAACGTTGTTTTCCTTGTTAGGCTACGGACTTTTCAGCCGACCTCGTATATATATATATATATATATAAAATATGTGTTATTACATTATTTCTTTGGATTAAGTTTTATCATGTTTTGTTTATAATTTTTTTATATTTAACAAATTTGTAACAGTTCTATTAACTTTTTGACAAGTATATTTTTAACTTCAATTTATTATTCTTATATTGTCAGTATTTATAATTAATATTTTTCATTCAGGTTAATTTTTAGTGTTTAGTGTCTGTAATGTACATGGATATTAATTTTATATATATATATATATATATATATATATATATATATATATATATTACATTGCTGTATATCTGATAATAATTATATAGACATAAAGAGTTTTAAAAAATATGTTTATTGTTTCATTCGGTTGCATGTATATGCTTGTAATTAAGATGTAAAAGAGAGAAGAGAGCAGGGGGTGAATCCCCCCTGCGTGTATATATATATATATAAATATATATATATATATATATATATATATATATATATATATATATATATATATATATATATATATGTATATGTGTGTGTGGACATTTTTTCAACTAATGATCATATTAATTTATTATTTTTTCTTTTTACATTTTTATTTTTATTTACATTTTATTAAAAAATTCTCAGTAACTTATTTGGAATGTCATTATGTCGAAGATGAATTTTGAATAGGTTTTTGTAAATTTTGTATTTGAAAATTATTTTTTATATTTAAGAATGAATGAATCTTATATTAGCGTTTATTTTATATTCTCTTTTATTAATGATTCGTTCATAGGTCAGGAACTATCAAGATTGTTCTTATTTATAAGTATATTTTTTTACTAGGAGTTCATAGAAGGTAATGATGATATTTGTTGTTGAGAGGCGCGTTGACAATTTTTTAAAAGAAAAATTTCATTTTGACGTATCTAATACCTGCCAGAGTGATGTGTATTTATTGATATTCAATTTAATATAGTTATAATAAGTTTGTGATTCATGTGTGATTCATTTGTAAATTTATATTCTAAGCTAGTCCACTAGTATCATTAGAGTGAAACTGTACATCATCCTTAACAAACAGTGACAAATTCTATGATTTATGATTTCCAAATAAACAGTTTCTATATTCATAGATTAATAAGTTACCTCTGGTTGACGATGTCAGTGACAGTAACGACATATAATTTTAATCAAAATATAGAAAAAGTAAACATCAATTTTGTTAAGCCTTTGAATTTTGAAAATTCTAAATTTAATTTAATGCCATCTATAACATTTATTACAATATTCAGTAACTATAATGTATATGGTAGTGATTATCATCTGTAGATGTTCGTGACCTCATTTTTATGATTGGTTCTTAGTGTAAAGTAACGTGGACTTGTTTACTATTTCATTAAACAATGTATAATGTACCTAAATTATATTCCCTTTTTTAATTATGTATACTTGTTTATTTTATTTTTTCTGTAAATCTTCTATATTTATGAAGTATCAAGAGGACATGTGTCATTCATGAATCTTATCTATATTATCCATTCGAGTAATTTCTCTATTATTGTAAATAATAGAAGAATTACATAGTAGGTAATTATAAGAATTACATTTTACATTTTATATATATATATATATATATATATATATATATATATATGTATTTTGAATGTGTATGTATATATATATGTGTGTGTGTGTGTATATATTTATTTATATGTATGTGTGTGATAATATTTTTTTTAGATGTATTAAAGATATATCAACGAAAATGGAAATTCATGTAAAAAATTACAAAAGTGGAAAATAAAAAAAAAATGTTTTGTCTGGGAATTGAACTCCGTCTTTCCGTACGTTGTTACTTGGGACAGACTTTCAGAATCACATATGTACTGCTTTGTCTTTAATAAATAAGTAAAATATGATATTTCATAATCATAGTGTAATAAAAATACAATATTAAAGACTGAAAACAAATGTAGTAAGCTATAAAACACCAATATAAGGTGGAAAAATAATTGCGGTTTATAACCTTCAAATTCATGTACATTTCTTAAATTAAGTGGTCCAGAACTGTTGGATGACTAACGCCTAACTTTTGTGCTAGCTCGCGAATTGTGTGTGGTTCTGATTTAACAAACGCCTACAACTGGTCGTTATGAACTGAAGAAGGACGCCTAGTACCTTCTTCATCTTCACGGCTCCCGACCCCAGCATGAAATTTTTAGAACCTGCATTGTCCCATACGTTTCTTAACAGTATCCATACCGAAAGCATCGTTTAGTTTACGAGCAGTTTCTACTGGTTTACCACCTGTTTTGAATTCATACAAAAAGTCATCATTTTATTTTTTTTTTCATATTTAATTCAATAACCCAATTTGCAGCTAAATTAATAATAAAACCAAAGTCGATGTTACCAAAATATACACAGAAAAATCACTTTAAAGTGTTATTAATATGAACACGATGGAATGACACGTTTGTTGAAAAAATAAGGTTAGAATTCTGAAAGAAGAACCGTAATTATTTTTCTACGAATCTAATAATGTCATATTTTTTTATAAACGTGCATTTTACTGCTTATTTTAGTCAATATCTATCGTATCAATTTCCTGACGATGCCAAGATCTTGAATGTTTTTCAACCTGACATATATATATATATATATATATATATATATATATATATATATATATATATATATATATATATATGCAAATGATTTTTTCCAGTTCGCAAACCACAATATTCTGATCAAAATAAAATATGTTTAGTAATTTATTCATTATTGATTATGATATTGCTGGTGATGTTAACATCGTTACGCTAAATTTGAATTTTGAATTTTTTAGTTTCTCTCTGTACTCTTGTTTCTTAAGAAAACTTTTTTCGGTTTGCAGGGTAAAAAAGGTATGTTGGTGAAAATTAATTTGGACAATATCATAAGTGTATTTAGAAATGTATTTAATCTACATTGTATTATTAAAATAAATATACTGTTTTTGAAAAATCTTGAATTAAGTCTATGTTACATAAAGTATATAAAAAATATTCTGCGTTTATAAGCTTTTTTGAAGTAGACTTATTTTGTTCAACAGTTACATATGTATGTATGTGTGTGTGTGTATATATATATATATATATATATATATATATATATATATATATATATAAATTTAATCTAAATCTAATAGTAACTTTATTATTCAGAACAGATTAATCATAAATTGATCAAATTTCACGTTTATCTTAAAAGAATATTGAACAAAAAATAAACAATAAATGTGCATGTTCTGTAATTGAAATACCATACTTTGATGTCTAACAAAATGTTACTCTATCCGTGAAAACAGTATATATGTATTTAAAAAAAAACGTCAGTACAAGCCATTGAATCGATTGATATTACGATTGTCGTACAAAAATAAAGAAACATCGACAAAACAGAAACAACGTTTTCTACTTAAGGGATGAACTGCGACTAAAACATGTGGGTGGTCGTTGAAGAGCATTGCCGTAGGATACAAAATGCAGAGTATAAAACTGATAAATGTACTCACACACAAATACAAATAATGTTCTCATACGAATATAATGAAATTCATTTCTATGCACTTCTTATTTATATATGCATATATATATATATATATATATATATATATATATATATATATATATATTATATGCATGTATGTATTTATGTATGTATGTATTTATATACGATTCATTTTTATATCTGATTATAGTACTTATTAATTGATAGATTTGTATTCATGTACATTTGTCTTGAAGTGAACACGTCTCATATATAAATAATTTGAAACAATATGATTGTAACAGTATTAAAATCATCGGACTATATTTTATAAAAGAGTATACATTATAGAATATGAAATGAGTTATCCTTATATTCATAGTTCAATGAATTTACATATATATATATATATATATATATATATATATATATATATATATATATATATATATATTATATATATTTATTTTATGGTCGATGATTGAGATATTAAATAAAGTATTAATAAGGTAATGTTTGATACAATATACCTCATACTGCTAATTAGTTAAATTTAGTATGCTTTTTAATAAAATTAAAAGAAAAAGTCTGTCAGAAGTGTTGAATTATAATTTTATGAATTACAAAGAAGTTATCTTGTTGAATCCAAAACATAGTGGTGAATTAATAAAAATGAGATTTACATTTTGTTTGTTTTAATATAAATTTAAGAACTGAAAAATACAATTATGTAATCCCTAAGCGATTCTTAGAATATAAGAAATATTTGTAATTAATTCAAATTTTTATGCCAGATTATTAAAGTTATATTCTTATTATATTGTCATGAACGGGTAAATGTAGTGTCGCAGGTGTATATATATATATATATATATATATATATATATATATATATATATATATATATATATATTGTGAAGATAGTATAGTATTTAATAGGGAAATAAAGTCGATTAAAAGTCAAAAGTAATTAGTTGTTTGGAAAATCTATAACTAAATTTTTAATGATAAATTATTTAATTAATAAAATCAACAATAATCGATGTGTTTAAAGTCTTCAAAATGTATTTTTGGGCATGGATTTTCTGTTTGTCAATCGAATTTGTGAATTTGAAACATGTAGTTTTTTAGATCAATATGAAAGAAAAAAATGTCATATCATGGATGTGTATATATGAAACCTGCGGTTTCCCAACATGTAAATATCAGTTTAAAAAGTTCAGAACGAAAAAAACTACTTTGCAATCGTTATAAACTTTATGGAACTAAAATCTCCTTTACAAATGAATTCTTTTTTCATATCACTGTCAAAGAAACTTTTGGACGAGAAATATTTAATAAATCATTGTTTCTTATTGCTTATGTGTATTTTGATGACGATGACATCAATATGCGATCATATCTTCAGAGTGTGATGTAAAAAAAATCAAGGTATAGAAAAAGTATTTTTCTGTATCTTGACGCAGTGAAGACGATGATGTCGTGTCGAAATGTGCATAAGAGACAATTAAAAATGACCCATTATAATTTATTGAACATTTTTGATCAAACATTTTTTGCGGGTTGTGTTGTAAAAAAGAATTCATATGTAAAAATGAAAAAAAAGTTATTCAAGTTTGTAGAAGAGTTTAGATTTATTAAATCTTTCTGCTGAGAAATATTCATAATTTGATTAAATAACATTTTTTCAAATATTTGCTTATACATTGATATATATATATATATATATATATATATATATATATATATATATATATATATATATTTGTAGAGAGAGAGACAAAGAGAGAGAGGTTACATATACTATTTATAAACAGTGAATCATTCCAAAAATAATGGGATTTTTCAACGATATTTGTATAATCTTTATACATTTATGATGTTTATGAGAATACCGAAAAATTCACTTGTTCTAGTTTAATTGTTAAATGCAAATTTTTAAGTAAAACATCTAGAAAACATGAGTTAAAAATTTAAATTAATGATGAAAATAAAGTCTAGATCTTAACTACATTCATTTATTACATATTAAAACGACAGGAAGTAGAATAGGTTAACATATAGGCTTATCATATATATATATATATATATATATATATATATATATATATATATATATATATATATATATATATATATATATATATATATGTATATATATATCTTCTCACACACACATCATTCATACATACACAACAAAAGCACGTATATAAGGTATAATAATCATAACTGGTTTATATCTAGGAATTTATTTCCAAAATATTCTCTTCATAACTACTATGTTGTTAATTAAATATAAAACTTGTTTTAATTGCACATTTCACGCACTGAGCTTCTCTACTCATTAAGTAATCTAAACGTTGATAAAAATCACACTCCGTGGTAAAGTTATACTCTGTAATGAGTTTTGTGGAGAAAATAATATATATATATATATATATATATATATATATATATATATATATATATATATATATATTAAAAATAAATGATATATAATATTGGTAACACAAATTTATAACGTCAAAATAATAACGTAGTAACGGTTCAACTCACAACTGATTTTTTCTATTGACTCTAAAGGATATTTAGAGTCAATAAATTATTTACTAAAATACATAAAAGACAAATAAATCACAACCCATCCTAAAATTAATAAAAGCCAATATATATATATATATATATATATATATATATATATAGTGTCAATATTTTTCAATAAATCGATATTAAAGTTATTAAAAATATACCCTTCAAAAGCAAATAAGAATGAAATATTTGTGGATCATATTTCAACGAAAATAAGTTATATTAATGAACTTTGTGTTTAGATAATTGGTTCAATGTTTCCATATATTATATTTTCTTTCATTTTATTAATAGATTTTAGTTTCTAATGTATCTTTAAATCAATTAACAACGATTGTAAAAAGTTGGTTCATGCATTCTATTTTCTTTTTCCATCTTTCATTTACTCTGTTTTATGGAACGTGGCTGATATTTGATTTATTCAAAAAAAGAAACTTGATTTAATATGTTTTAGATTTGATTACTTACATTTAAATAGGAATTAAGTAAAATTTAAATATTAAAACTAATAACTTAGCGGCTCTTGCAGTAATCTATGAGTTTCTTTAGTCCACATTTTTTAACGCATTTCTTTTTTAAAAAAAATCGGTACTCTTATTTCAAATTATAGGCATTATTATAAGCATTAATTTGAGAACGTATATTTATAAATTTAATAAATGAATATGAAATGTTCGTTTATTTATTTTATATTTGACGACACGTTGTGTTTATAATCTTTTATTAATTACTTCAATTTAACGTCAGTTGTTAATAGTGCTTAATGTATCACTAGAATCGAGCCGTGCCAAAAAATATTTTTAATAAGTTCGATTAGATGTGTTGGTACACTAGACTTGAATAATAAGTGATACCAATATGTAGTATGTATTTAAAGACAATTAGCATAACTCTTTATCCATACTATAAAACATTATACAATTGAATCAAAGCATTATCTGTATCAGAAAGTAAACGTTAAAAATCTATTTGATCTCTAATTCAGTTGAATATCACTTTATTGTTTTTGAACGACGTCGAAACCTTGACTTAAATAAAACAGAAAGTTTTCAAGTATTTTGAAGACTTTTAGATCATTTACTCCGGAAAGCCTACCGTTATTTTACCGAAAAGCCTTCCTACCATTTGTTTTATGATGGTGCTTTTTTTAAATTCCTTTACAAAGTCTTCTTTCTTTATCTGCGCTTTGTATCTTATTTCTGTGCTTATTGAATGACGAAGGTCTCTTTGTTCTCCTACGTAGATTCTGGGTCGACGTTTCCGTTTCCATATCCAAATCTGATTCTTCATAGAAATCCTTTCCACTCATAAGGCCAGCTGTGTTTCCCTGGCACTTCTGCTACGATCTGTATCACTGCCCACGGTGTATCATTTACAGATAAAGGTTTTGATAAGCGTTCGGCTATCAGTGTCATTATACTTTTTTGTGTTTATCATACTCTTATCCTAATTCGTAGTATACAAGCTTCTGATTTGCTGTATAGCCCAATAGCTTAAAGTGCAAAAAATTAAGAACGAATGGTCAAGGTATTCTGTATTTTAATTTCGGAATGATGTTTGTCATTTCTTTAAAAATATTTTAATTATTACGTACAGTATATAGATGTTATTTGGGGTTTCAGGGTGCTTCGACAATATGTTGAATTTATTAATATGTTTATGTAGTCGATTAGGCATATATCATTTTAAAAATTTAAAATTATTCATGTTGTCTGCTTTTTTTGTTCCTGTAATTTGGAGATAAGATGTCTTAAAAGTGTTTTTAAATTCTATGTATTACGTTTATTATGTAGAACAGAGGTTATTAACATTTTTAGTCTCACACCTCATTCGAAAATAAACTTAAAATTCACAGCTCTCCTTTCCAAAAGCAATTGATAATGGGTACATTACGCAACTATTTTAACATCCTTAAATACACAGAAATAGTAAAGAAAATTTTGTTCTTCAGGAAGATCTTTTCGTTTTTCAGCGCGATTATGAAGTTACTTCAAATCCTCAGTGCCATTTAATGAGATACTTGTTGCTGCTTCTGATCAATGAGACCATAAATTTGGGGTACAATCGAAACTAAATTCTAAAAAAAAGCAATTACAAAAATATTATAGAGGGTAGTCACACCTTCCCACTAACTTCTTTGTATATCTCCAGGGGAGACATCTCACAGGTTAAGAACTCCTGATGTAGAGCGTATGTTTTATGCTTTTTCTAAGTATGACAATTATAATATTAGCAAATAAGAGAATTGTGTGTAATCTTTTGTAAAGTCTTGTTTGCTACTTAGTATGTATTTCAACTCTCTTAAAATGAAATATAGTTATGTAACAGACTTTACTTTTGTTATATTCTCAGCTTTGATACAGCTTGTGTATTTATATATCATAAAGTTAGTGTTTTTCTATGAAATTATCATAATTTAGCGAAAATATACTTATTTTAAAATTGTGGTAACGTTTTCAACATATATTTTATCATGAAAATGTTGAGAAGTACTGTTGTTATTTTTATAGACGAGTTTATTTAAAAATTAAAGTAATTTAGAAACATATTCGTTAATAAAAAAAATATGTAGAATGAAGTGTTAGTAAAATGTGTAACTTTAATTAAGTTTATTTATTTAGTAGTTTATCACATAAAGTCGTTCCTGAAAAAGTACGTTGATTGTTTATATATTAAAAAAAAGATGTTTATATATGTTTTTAAATTCACTTATAGTACACATGATAGAAACAATTTAAAAACACACATACACAAAAACGAAGAAAATAAAAGTAAGAAAAAATCACCGGTATGTAACGACAGATTCGAAGACAAATCTCGAAAAAGAAAAATTACGTGCTGCTGTTGTATTTTCCCTTTGGAAACAATTTCGCACAACTTTTTGTCAGTCGAGAGGTCATGATGAAAAGTACATCGTATTCTGTAAATTAAATACAAGTTGTGGACAAACAATGAACACACAACACAAGAGGAGAGGCACATCTAGCACATCCACACTGACCATTCTGCGGACAGTAACAGTGAGCTCGAAAGCATTAACGTAGAGTAGAAGAAGAATGAGTCAGTAATGTACAAACACACACACATACAGTGGGTCTCTGTACAATGTCATAAAAACGGAACATAATACAAATTCAGTCGACATTGTATACGTAGCTCGAAGTCATACATATAATATAATCATTGTGCAGGAATGTTTATCGTACAATCAATTTCAATTTGTAATTATCTTAATATGATGTTGTAATGGCACTGAACGGTTTTATTCCCCGCTTATGATATTTAATTAACTACTTTTTTATATCTCTTCAATTTTATTTTTAGACAGTTATTGTATTCGACGATTTCAGAATTGAATTTTTTTATTTTTATGTTCCGTAATGGCACGGAAATTAATTTAGAACAAAATAATAATATAATAATTTATATATATATATATATATATATATATATATATATATATATATATATATATATACATACAGGATGTTTGAATGAATTTCGGACGATTTTGTTTTTTTAATAACTTATAAATAAAACACTTAATTATTTTTTACGCATCGTTTATTTAATTCGTGACATAAATTATGAAAAATGATGACCACGCTAACGGGCTCTTTCATTTATATTTTTCATTAATTTTCTGATGTTATTTGAGCGGCTTCTTGTTGAATGTTATCCTTAAGCTATTGAATTATTATTGTCTTGTTAGCGTAGATACTTTCCTTTCAGTCATTTTAAAGAAGAAAATTGGTGCAGTCGAATCAAGTGAACGAGATGGCCAATCGATGTGATTAAATTTTTAAATTATTCGGTCAGAAAAATTTATCGTAGCGTTGAGCTGTGTGCGATGTGGCATAGTCCTGTTGAAATCATGAAATCACATGTGCTGTAGAATTTGTTCATTAATTTCAGGCATAAATAAGTTTTTCAACATCGCACGCTATTGTTCACCAGTGACAGTAATATTTAAACAAGCATCTTCAAAAAAAAAAATGTGTTGTCGACCACGCGAGTTAGAAATGAAACTCCTGTAAAGAAGTGCGAAGGAATGCAAATGGTATTATAAATGAAGAAGTAGAACAGTCGAATTATGCAGTAGTTAGAACAATTTATTTAAATTTAATTCAAATTGATACACTATTACAACTGGTTGAAATATATAATACACACAATATGATACTTTAAATATTATATAGAGCGATATAAAAATACAAAAGCTATTGTTAATTTAGATTAAATACTATGTGATATAAATTATATGGTGCACAACGAGAAAAAATATTGACACGGGTTGAATATTGAATCGTGTTAGCCCCAATTCAGTGACATTAATGGTTGTAAAGACTGGAGTGACTTAAACGAACAATGCACGCTACCCTCTTCCTCCCTTCCTTCGCCGACCTAGATTCAGTAACAGTATGGCGAGAAAGTGAAACGAAATAATGAAATGGGTTGTTCTTACTCTACCACTCTACCTCCACCGTTGTCCTGCGTCGAACAGCTGAGCTGTCGACTTCCGTTTCACTTTGATTTTTGTGAGACGGATTCGCACTATCGTGCCTTAAGAAATTTCACTTCAAGAAAGGGTGCGTGTAATGCAATACTCGATTTTGTCCTTGCGATTATTGGATCAATAATCATATATAAATTTTCCACGTAGAAAATTAACAAGTGGTGGTGCTGAATTTTCTAACACAAAATCCTCACTTTGAATCATTGGTAACTTATCCTCTCTTTTGCCGAAGAACGCTGCTTCTCCATGTGCGTACGGCATTAATAAACGGTGTATGAATTAAATTATATTATCATTTTTTTGATTCGAAGAAATGTAAATCGTTTCAATTACAGTCGTTTTTCCGTCTTTCATTTTACTCTCAGCAACACAGAAAATTCACTGTCGCAGAACTGCTGTCACCGTCGCACGTAAATAACTGGAATTGTGCAACATAATATCTATGAATGAAGTGACAATGTTAACTAACCCGTCACTCTGTTGCTGTCTACGCATGAGTCATCCTCTACCCCTCCCCCACTTCTTGTTGGAACAACTTACGTAACACTTTTATGTCTCAGACTAAAAAAATCACTCTCAATGCGGCTAAAGAAGTTTCACTCAAACATTGTCTAATGATGTTACCTTAATTGCATATCCAATAGTCACTCAACGAGGGTGAATAGGTCATTAACTACTAAAAAAAATAAAGGAGCTGAAAAGAATTAGTGTTTCTATTTCATTTTTTTCTATTTTTTTTTTAGGTTAATAGATAATATAATCTCTTAATTTTCTAATTAAATTTCTAACGTATTTCAATAAATGTTTAACCTATTCTATTTCTAACCTAAAAGGATAGACATAGTCTTTAGAACTTATCTATACATTTTTAACATCTTTTGTATCATATTTGTTCTCATATATCTTTATTCTCATCATCATATTTATTCTCACATGTACGCATCAGTTTTATAAAATGAATTCGAACAAAATTTATTACAATATCATATTAAATACTTATGAAGGGAATAATGATTAACGAACATATTAACTTTATATTGCACAATAGTTCAATTAATACTATTACATCATTGGTATATAGAAAATATAATTCATTTTAATGTTGAGTTATATTTCTTCACATTTGTAATATTATTAGTTAAATATGTCAAATATAATCTTAAGTTTATAAATGTCCTCTGCATGATATATATATATATATATATATATATATATATATATATATATATATATATAAATTAAGAGAGAAATAGAAAAGTATTGATTTATTTGCAGAGTTATTAAAGCATCCCTCCTTAGAATAAAATCTTTATATAATCTGACATTATTTTTGTATCATAAAAAAGCTTCTATAAGCTATTATATTTCTATAAACAACATTGATACAAACAATCAAGTTTGAAAGTTATTTTTCTGCTATTTTCGAATAGCATTAACTGTATAGTTTTTATGATGTCGAGGCCGGATATTCAAACGATACAGAATGTAGCCATTTTTCGAAAAATATGTTCATCTGAACAGCCTGCCCATACACATTACATTAGCAATTTTTGATCGTTTGTATTTATTTATTGGTAGTTTACATCAAAAACTAACCAGACTAATGTTGTACAGAGAGTAGAATGTTCACGCAAACTTACACCGACCAGACATTGTTGAACATTGGAATCGAAAGTTTATTCAAAACGAAAAATATCTAACATTAAATATAAAAATATATACTTAGCTTTTTTCAAAGTGTATTTCGAATTCATAAATGTATTTTATTCGTTTAATAAAATTGACATAATATTAGTAATTGATTCATAAATTTACATTCGTATCCTTTTTCATATTTATTTATTTTTAATTCAATGTCATTGAAATTATATGCACATATATATATATATATATATATATATATATATATATATGTATGTATATATATATATATATGTGTGTGTGTGTGTGTGTGTATGTGTATATATATATATACATATATAATATATATATATATATATATATATATATATATATATATATACGTACACACACACACACGCATATATGAAAAGGTAATATTATATTATTTTTTTCTATTACTGATTAATTTATTTGAAAAATTGAAAATGAACAGATAATTGTTAATATTTCTTTTAAAATAAAAATATTCATTTTTTTAAAAAAGAGCGCCTCTCAGATACCTCCCGTCAAAGTTATTAAATGCGTTAACTCGACTAAAATTTTCTCTTACCATAAAATTGACTGCTGGTATAACCGTACTTTTTTCTATAGTTATGTATACGAGTATTATAATTAAATTAGTATTATTATGTATACTATGCGTATTATTATACAATAATATAAAAGTACAGTTGAGTCGCGATCTAGTGAACTCTGCATGCAGCCAACTACTCCGTTGAGTGTACTTACATAACTTTACATTTAATACCTATATCACATAAATTAGTATAACTAAGAGTAAATATAAAACACAACAATCGAAAATAACTTCATTTATACAAAAATCTAAGTAAACAAAAAGTTATTCCATTTATATTATCTTTTATAAACTTTAATTTAAATTATTTCAATAAACTGTTCAAAATAATTATATGCTTTCAGTAAGAAAATATACCTTTCAAAAGTGCACAACCTCGTTAGAATGAATGGACTATGCATTAATTGATTCACTAAATTGCGACTCTACTGTATTATCGTATAAAAGAGTATTTAAGTCTTCTGGAAACGTTACTTGAAAATAATTAATAAACTGAATGATGAGCTAAGTGATCGGTCCTCTTCAAGAGATTTATGAACATTTCAGAATATTTTTTAACTATGTTTGCACAGTTGAAATATAGGTGTGGCACCAATCCTGCTACAAAAAGAAATTTCAATAGTCTGATCATTTTGAATTGTTTTTATCTGAACATATATATTATGTTTGAATTAAAAAAAAATATAATAATTAATTTTTAAAAATAATTTCTTTTAGATGGCTTCCACTTTCATTAACGCAATATATTGTGCATACCAAACCGTTGTTTGTTACGGTAGTTATAAACAGCGGGTCTTTAATACCAGCCATAATTGACGCTTTCAACTGGTCTCTAGTGTATGGCTTGGTTTTGTAGATCTCTTTCTTGCAATACCCATATAAATAAAAATTGTAGTAGTAGGATATGATGATCTCGGAAGATAACGATGGGGACCATTTTTTGATATGACCTTTTCAGTACTATTAGAATCTTTTTTCTTTATGATTTATAATACTATATATTTTATAATTTTAACACTTTCAAATCAATATATATATATATATATATATATATATATATATATATATATATATATATATATATATATATATATGACAAATAAGGCGGAATTTACATTTCATACATACATATATATATATATATATATATATATATATATATGTATATATACGCATACATATATATATATATATATATATATATATATATATATATATATATATATATATATATATATATATATATGTTCGTGTACATATATGCAGTCAAGTCTCTTTTTATGCACAGAAAACTGCAAATAAAAAAATCGCACAAAAAAGTCATAACTGATGTTAAAAAATTAGAGATACATATCATAATTTTGTAAAACCGCATAAAACCAAAGCAATGAGTTAAAAAGTCACGTTGTTCACAAAGTCGCATAAAAAATTCAGGAAAATAAGAATGTCTAAAAAATTCGTTCCAAAATCTGTAAAAAAATAATATAAAACTTAAAATAAGTTTATTTTAAAACTTTATTCATTTAATTTTATTGAAAGTAACAATTCTTTTTACATTTTTTCAACAGAATTATCGTTACTATCTGACAACGTTCGGCACCATTTGTGAACTGGTGCGAAATCTCTTTCATCGCTAGAAGAGATAGTCCAGTGCATCAGATCTGCATAGTAAAGACAATTGTTTTTCACAAACAGAATTAGCGTCAACTTCACCCTCGTTCTGTATTGATTTTTTCCCTCTGACAGTGTAATCAGTGATTAAACTCAGCAATGGTGATTTTACTAATTTTTATTCAATTCGCGTTATCCAGACATACAATTCTTCAGTTCACGTTGGAATTTGAAGGCTCGTTCAGAATTTGTATCATGAATAAGAAAATTATTTTCAATTTATTGCAAAGTTGAAGATCTTCTTGAGTTATATTTGCAGTGAGGGAGATAGCGTTTTCTTCCGCTTCACTGTCATTTTCTGGATCTTCGACGATATCTAAAGTTATACCAATAATATCGTCAATTAATGCAATATCGACAAGCAGTTCGTCGAAATAATTCTGACTAAAGATATTAAAACCTTCTCCACCACTTTCATGTGCCAAAGTAATGATTTCAGTTCATAACATTGATGTTTGAATGGTTGCACTGTTTGCAACACATTCACGTCAATCTGCTTTCTAGCAGGAAATTAAAGTTTGTGGTCTTATTTCAGTAATAGCAGACACAGCATGATTTAAACAGTCCAAAATAAAAAAAATAAATTTATATATATATATATATATATATATATATATATATATTTAAAAAAACAACAATTAAATTTTTTAAACAACGTGCAGCTCATATATGTGTATACAATGGGGAAATCCCTAATTTGCATGAAATATGCACCACATAATTTCAAAACAGCATTAAAAAGATATGCAAAATAGCAGACCCGACTATATATATATATATATATATATATATATATATATATATATATATATATATATATATACCAATATACATACATTAATTTGTTTAACAAAATTTTTTAAAAAATAAAAAGTTCAGAAATGTTCATTTTTTTTTAATCTCGGTTTGTATAATTACTTTATTAGTGGAACATATTTTAAAAATTGCAAAATATTAAAAGTTCAATTAAAAAATTTTCAGATAATACACAAACTCTCAATAAACATTTTGTGATTAATTTTTCAAACTTAGAAAAATAAAAATAATTCCTAAATCGTATTATATAAACAAAATTATTTTAATTTCTTCGAATATTTGTATAAATAAATGTTTTCTTCTTAAGAATTTGTTGTTTATTGTCACTGACAAAAAATCGCATAAATAAATGAAATAAAAAAAAATTTCTTTCCGAGAAAAATATTTTCTTTTGTTATGTTACTTTACCGAGAGTATTTTTCACGAAATTTTGTCTGTGAAATAAAAAAAAAACAGTTTATATACATGTATAATTTGAAATGTGTACAAAACTTTGAAACTAGACAAAAAACCAACTACAGATACTATTAAATATTTGTTAAAAAACACTTAGAACTTTCGAGTCGTGAATTTTTTCATCTGAACGATTATCAATACATAGAAATATATATGAAACTTTTTTGAATTTTTCATTCGAATTATTCTCAAAGTATCATCGTTTCTTTTAAAAAAAACTTTTCCAAGACAAGTTTCGTGTACGCATACACTTACAAAGATACATATATATATATATATATATATATATATATATATATATATGTATGTATAAAGAACTGTATAGAATATGTATGTATATATCTTAGTGGAAAAAGCCCTGTCCATACAAGCATGTAACACGTCTTTGAGAAGAGTTCCATATAAGACACATATAACAAGTTTTCTCAATCTTGAAATCCCAGTGCACGATTCTTCTTCGCAACAGTGGTAGTACGGGCATGAGTGCAGCTCACTCACACTACCCGCCGAACGCGCACAACAATGCTTCACGTGTGCAATGTTAAAATCCGTTGGCGAAATACACAATATACTTTTTGCGTTATTTCGGTGTTTCTAGTTTTAAAGCAAAGGAGATAATAAAAAAAAGAAAGGAAAAACCGTAAATCCGATTCGAAAAATATTTAGATTTTCTGTTTGAAACGGACCCATGTTTTCCTCTCAATCAGTTTAAATGGAAATGTATATGTTTGTTTTATTGCGTATGAGCATAAATAAGTTCAGTATTTGTACGGTTCTAAAATTTAATGGAGTTTTGAAGGAGGCAGCAGTAAATGGATTTTACTTTTTAACATAAACATTTGTTTTATTATGCATATATATATATATATATATATATATATATATATATATATATATATATATATATATATATATGTATGTATATATATATGTATATAAATATATACGTGTATATATATATATATATATATATATATATATACATGCACATACACACATATAAATTATACAATATATATGTTCTATATACGATACAGTTCTATAAAAGGTGTATACAAATTTAAAAATTAAATATTAAAATAGATTTAATCTATTTTGATATTGAGAATTTTGTGACATTGTACAGTAGGATTTGTTTTTTTTAAAAAGTCAGTTATACTATTAGGTTGGTAGAAAAATAATTGCGTTTTATGATCTTAAAATTCATATATATATATATATATATATATATATATATATATAATAATTTAAGTGGTTTTAAGTTGTCCAGAACTATCGGATGACCAACCCCTAACTTTTGTGCAAGCTCTAAAATTGTTGTGCGTGGTTTAGATTCAACTAACGTTTGGTCTTTTGCTTCGTATTCATGACTTCTTCAATTGAAAGTGATTTTTATTATAGGTTAAATGTATAAATCATAAGTAGAATCTGTAAATAAATCTTATATTTATTTTTGTAGTGTCGCGGAAAATTATTATTTTTCATAAAAAAATAGCTTGAAAAGAAAATATGTAATTAAAACATTAGATTTGTTAATAAATTGTGTTCTTTTACAATTTTTTTTTAAATATAAAATATTATCTGAATCTGTTATCGAATAATTTAGAATATGCTTTCTTTTTTTTCTATCAATTATCAGCTGTAAACTTGTTTTTTTACTAATTCATCAGTATAATATATTTGTAATTAATGAAAGTGTTAGCCTTTTTCATAAAATTCCCCTTATATGAAAAATGTTATAAATATCAAAATAAGTGATAATCGGTGGATGTAAAGTTCGAAGTATGCAGATTCCTTAGAAGTTGACTTCGAATGAAATAAATTTAATTGCTATGTAATATCTCAAAATATTAAACGTGAATTGGATTGAGATTTAATGTCTTTAAAATTTATTTCTATTGGCTATCTGGAACTTTATTCATCTCACTGGTTAAAGTTATTCAAATAGAATTTGAAAAATGACATTTAGTGTTTTATTGTGAGTGTAGCATCATTCTTTTTATAAGTATTTTTTTTTAGAAATATTCTCTTTTGTTCAATTTCAAAATGTAAAGCAAACGATTACAATCATATTTTTAGTTTTTCTGTTTTTAGATTTTTTTTTATAAAAACAAGATTTCTTTCAGTTTATAGTAATTGAATCTGTCATTTCAAAAACTACATAACTCATAAAATTTAAATTTTACAAGATTCAATGAAAACTGCTTAACACAAAAATAACAAGATTTTTTAAAAATTTTCTTTGTTAATATGTTTTTAGGCTTTTTATTTTTAGTTGCCTAATAGTTGCTGATAAACCTTAATGTATAAAAAAATCAACATAAACTGTTTTAAATTAAGTTTTTTCGCAGGGAATAGTATTAAATTTAAAATAAGTTGTATAAAATTATAATAATTTTTTTATTATAATTCTTTTCTAAAAAAAACACAAATATATAATCTAGCTTATAATCTAATATTAAATGTACATAATCATATTCGCCATCGGATTCTAGCACCTTCTTCCATGTCTTCGGTTGACCATCTAAATATTTTGTTGTATAATAACATGTGCTTCTCCAAGATAATATCTTTCACTTGTGTCAAATTGTATATTATTTTATACTTTATCGAAATTTCCGATCCATATGTTTTCACAGATAGAAGTTACATCACAGTTGTAGTATGTTTTAATAGCTGGAATGTGTTCTTTAATGAACCATCTATGAACTCCTCAGTCTCCACCATCCTAACTTTATAAATATCGTATTGAAAGCTCATATATGTTGAAGAAGCAAATTTTTTTTTCTGTTCTTTTGGAATTCTTCTCTCATAAAATTCATTTGATAAACAGTTTTTTATATAAAACGGAGGTCACCTATTTCAAATTTAAAAATCTTATCAGTTTGTACTTTTTTTTGTTTATGCTGGATTGGTAACCATATTAACGTATTCTTTGGGGTGTTATTGTTTTGGTACAGTTCTTTTAATAAATCCAAAATCATGGTCATTGGGCAAAAAAGAATGACCAGGTTCGACATCTAGGCACAATGTGACTAATATATTTTTTATGCTGAATATGAGGCTACCTTCAAGGATCTAATTTCGACAAAAAAAACAAGTTTGAAAAAAGACATGTAGTTTTTGAAATAACCGATTCAGTTACAAACATGTATTTAATATTTCTCTTTTCCGATTTTTTTTTATAAAAAGTTTTTTTTTCGGTTTATAGTCATTATAAAATCAATAAGAATATACATGTTTACACAGTTACTGAACTGAAAGTTGAAAGAAAAGTAAAATATAATAGTAAAAAATTGACATTACTTATCGAACAGTATTTGTAAATATTAAATTTCACAATATAGTTTTTGGCACTGGTTAAATTCACTGTTAATTTTTTTTTTAAAAAATTGTCAATTATTATCCGATCATTTTTGATAAATAGAAAGAATTTAATATATTCATCATTCGTCTTATTTTCTGAATTTTTGGACCATATTTTATTATTCTCTCTCTTTCTCTCTATATGTATATATATATATATATATATATATATATATATATATATATACACATACATACATATACACATATACACATACACACATTCATACATACAATATCATAGGAATTTGTATACATACTGTGGGTTTATGTTGGAATAATCAGCTATATCTGTGTATGTATTAATCTCTCATAAAGCTTTCATCAATGTTTTGTGCTCTATTGCCATTTCTGAATGTCTGTAGAGACTTTTGAAGCACGGCAGAGAGCAATAAGTAACATTAAACGGCTAAAATCATCGAAGTATAAACACGCAAACGGAGAATTGAAAGATGTAGACAAAAAGAGAACTTTAACTGGTTGCGAGGAAATAAAATTAATAAAGAATTTTCACAGAACACATGTATATATACACACATCTTTCGTTATATAATAATATATGATGATGATGTGTCAGTGTAGTACGAGTTTATCGAGCTGTTAGATGTACAGAGAACAAGAAAGGTACACATTATATATATATATATATATATATATATATAATTTCAAACGGATCGTTCATTTATATATCCATGTATATACTTGTATAGTAACGTACGTACGTACATCTGTTTTGTTGGGTTACTAGACAAAAGAGCTCCTTTCTCATCATTTTTTTTTCGTTTTACTGCTTTTCATTTTTCAATAGTTGAATTCGTGATATACACAGTTTCCTCTATTATCCAATGGTTTTTATGTTAGAACGTTCGTTCCTCTGCTTCAGATACAGTCGACGGTCAGGAGAATATTAATAGAAGGTTCGTCGAAATTTCATCTTATGAGGTTGTGTGTGTATATCTGTCGGTATTGTACAATGACGGATTTTACTAACAGTGATGCGCGATTTACATCTTCAAGATAATTTATTATCTGTTTATGTTTTGTGTAATATTTATCTCCCCTTTCACACACACGAACACATACATGTATATATATATATATATATATATATATATATATATATATATATATATACACACACACACATAAATGCGATTTTTTGAAAATTTAACGACTATTGGATGATTGAAATGTTGAACCATGGGCAAATACTCAGTTCATGGGCAACTTTATCAATTTTGATTTAACGTTTCATCCGAGTCATTCATTTAATTATCAGAATGTTGTCATCTGAAGTGGAAATCCTGCCTGATATTAATCATAGATGGACATTCTGTCATTTTAAAGCATTCAAACTACTCTTAGATCTTATGCGACTCGACTAACTCTCGCCATACTGTAAATATATTCTGTGAAAAAGCTCATCAAGTTTTACTTTTGCTGAACACAAAAACTAGATCACAACTTGCATTTCTTCATCGGTACAATTATACAATGGATCGTCATTTTATATCTGCAAATAATACAAATTAAACACTTAAATGTTATATTAAAAGTATAAGGCTTTGAAGTTTATGTTTTAGTAATAGTGCAGACAGTGTTACCGTCCACTTGAATGACAGAACAAAAACATTCTTCACTTCTGATTTTTCCCTCCTATTAAAAATGATTGATTAGATGTCGACGAGCCCTTAAATTCCAAATAATATTAAATTAAAAAAGTAATATTATTTTCTCAATTTAGTACCTAAAAACTAAACTGTCTTTATTATCTATTTAGTTGATAATGTTTTTATCAGTAGAATGAAAACAGTAATTATCCTGAAATTTAATTTATTGTTTGCTGAATAAACCAATAATGGCTTAGTTTTAATTTGTTCTCCTTTTATATATATATATATATATATATATATATATATATATATATATATATATATATATATAAATGAAGAAAATTACAAATTACTATTATAATTACATATTTTATTGCCTGTAGTTATTAACATTCATTCAAATTACAGTTCATTAATTTTTATTTAGTTACATACAGAATACGTTGTAAAAGTTTGTTTTCTGTCTTATTTATCTTTATATATATATATATATATATATATATATATATATATATATATATATTATTCGTATGTATTCGTACATAGTGTGTATTGTGTTAATATCTTGTCATATATTTGTAATTTGTAGACACTTTTTTATGTAGTAAACAGTTTCTAATAAATTTGTGACGCATAACCTACAGACAAATTAATGTAAATATATTTTTTTATGAATTGGGTAGCTTTTATTTGAATATGTTCTATATATATATATGAAAATTTTAAATAGAGAGAATTTCCCTATTTTTTAAAAAAAATACTTTACATTTACAAACATAAAACTCATATTTGTTATTGAATAGAAATTGCGGTAGTATATAAATCAGTAGTGAGCGACACCATTAACGACGAATACCTGTATTAAATAAATGAATTGCAGTTTAATACAATTTTTGAAAAACACATCGTTTTAAGAATTCAATAGAATGAGAGCCATTCCTGCTAAAAGTCTTTCTTAAGAAAATCTATTTAAAGTAAACGACTGACTGCTGCTCAAAAACAGTATTAGTTTATTATATATAATTCAATGGTCCTTTCTTCCATGTCTTTTTCTTTATCGTTTAATGTCAATAGCAATAATTTTGGTAGAAATATATATATATATATATATATATATATATATATATATATATATTCATAATTTTAATGTATATCGTAGAAAATAGCGGGTAAGTTACATTTTATTTAAAATATGAAAACATTCTCTTAATAATCTCTTTTTTAATTTATTGGGTAGACATACACCTAGCTTTCATAACGAATGTTTTTATCAGTAATCGCTATGGAATTCGCTGTCATTCTTTTTTCTATTTTAAATCGGGTAGCCCAGGAAAAGACATTTTGAAGTCTCGTTAAAAACCAAGTAACTTCTTAACCCTTTAAACACCACTGTTGCGTAAACGTAATATTAACTTGGAAAATTTTTTTCTTTGCTAAAAATATTTTTTTCAAAACTTTTCTATAACAGTAAACATTGATTCAATAGCAATAGAACTACATTATTATTTTTTCGATTTTTATGAAAGCGAGAAAAAAACGAAACTGATGTAGTAGATTGCAAGAGCCAGACCATATATATATATATATATATATATATATATATATATATATATTACTACCTTTTTGGTAAAATGTTATACATGTGTGTATCCCAGACTAAAATGCACTTTTGAAAAATTCATCTGAAAACATTGGTTTGCTTTAATTTTTATTATAGAAAACATAAAGAATATTAATGAGAATTTATACTTTCAAAATTAAATCGGCCAGATGATGACCGTTGTGACAACGCCATTATTCTAATCTCGTTCTGAAATTTTCCAAGGTGCGCTTGCATTTTTCCTAAGGAATCACATCAATCTCACGTCCAATATTATCTTTCAATTGCACCGTAGTCTGAGGATTATTTGAGTTTACTCTGCTCTTAAGGAATCTCAACAAAAAAAAATTAAGAGGGGATAAATTGGAGCTTCGTGGTAGCCACACAATAATACCCTACGAGAAATCAATTTTTCGCAAAATTCAATCTTGTCATAAAGTTTGTTTTGTTTAAATCTTAAATAAGTTGAATTTTATAGGAGTGGAGTTTTAAAAGTTGTGTATAGTTGAACGGGACTGCTAATGCAGATGAACGCTTAAGAGTTCATTCTCAGATTAGCACGTGCGGATTCATTAATTTGCAAGATATTTTGTTTGGATCGAGAGATCTGCAGGCGACCTTGAAGTTGAGATTTCAATATCGAACCGGTATTTTCGAATCTTTTATTCATTGTTTTATCAAATTAACACTCAGGCACTGTTCAATATTGTGCAAATGGTACTTAGCATGAAATGGCCGCTGAGCAGTAACGTACGAACTCTCGTTTTCATAAAAAGTGCCCATGCAGAACGCGCGTTGCTACCTCGTGAAGCGACTCATATCGACTGAAATACCCAGAGCCGAGCTAGCGAACGACACCACCCGCGCCTTCCCTCCCCCCGCATTCTCGAGTTGCACGGTTAACAAAATTGCATTTTAATCTGGGACACTCTGTACAAAGTGTACTTTTCAGAAAATTTAAAAGAAAATAATTATTTAACATGAAAATAAAATCCTTTAATGATTATAATTATATATGTTATCCTGTTGAATTTTGTTCTTTTAGATTAGCTAAGTTTTTGTTTTCCATTGCTACTTTCAGTACGACTGCCATTTACAGGTAAATACTTTAGGCCAATTTTAAAATTGATTTTTATGTTGTGCGGGGGGTTTGGTTATTATTTTAGTGTATAAAGTAATCTATGCTATTTGTGTATTTTTTTGTTTGTGTTTACTGGTTAGAGGCCGCCCTTTTAGCGTGCGCTTGGAATACACTCCATTCCAATGGCTCTCTCTCGATTATAACTTCTACCCAAACCCATCACGACAATGCTGTCTCTAATTGCGATAAGTCATTGGTACTCCGTGCCTATATCTCTAATCTCTACGTGGTGCTCTGAGGGGTTTCTCAGGAGAGTGTTATTTGTTTGTTTAATATAAAGTGTGTATTTTCATATATTTCTAAGTTTTAAGAGTATTTAATTTTTTACCTATATTGTCATTTTTTTAATTATATTGTGTTATATCGTTAATGTCATATTCCGTTTTAAAATCTGTTTAAGGGATATTGAATCGCTTTTATTATATTTAATACAAATAATAACAGACATATAAACTCATTAAATGTGTTTAATGTAATAAAACATACTAAATATTCGCTAAATATATTTTATAAACAGAATATGACTGCATAATAATGTAAAAATAATAAAAAAAAAATGAAGATAAAAATATAAAATGAAATATTCCCTAAAAAACTGAAAATGTATAAAAAATATATCTTTTATATTAAACGAACAAATGAACATAAATAGCCACGCACTATTTTATGGAGTAAAATTATAATTTCACTCCATAAAACGTACATAAAAAGAATATGAATCTAATTTAAAATTAGTCTTCAACATCTATCTGAAGATGGAACTTGTGCTAAAACTAGTAGTGGATAACAGACTGATACTTATTTGATCTATTAACAAGAAAAAATGCTTTAACATGTACTTATTAGCGAATTATGTTCAGAAATAATACTGAAGTTAATTATTTTAAAAAAATATTTATAATTTGGGATTAACTTATTAACATATTTTGTAAATCAATAAATTGATGAAATTTGTGCAGGTGGGCTGATGTTAAATAAAAATAACAGAAAGACTTTTTATTAAAATATCGAATGTTTGTACTATAAATATATACTTAATTTTATGTGTCTGTGTGTGTATGTATGTATATATATATGTATATATATATATATATGTATATATATATATAAAATATAAATATAATATATATATATATATATATATATATATATATATATATATATATATATGTATATATGTGTGTGTGTGTGTCTGTGTGTTTGTTAAAATTTTCTCTAAGTGCTACAATAGTAAAACTGTCTCCAGACCATAAAACTATAGAGAATATTTATTTATACCATGTATGTGTGTGTGTTTTATGACGTCTGCATTGTAAAATATGAAATTTTATTGAAATCGTTACGTATAAGACTTAACAATGCATCAGAATCGCGTTTGAAATCTCTATATAAATTTTAATATGGCATCTAGTGTTTCTCTAGTTAGTGCACATAAATAGTTCTCGAGTCGATTCCAACTGTACGTTACCATAGTATTTCAACAAACCTGTATCTATGTATATCTGCACTGGGTTCTATTTTATATCGAACGTTTAATATTGTTGCATTAAATTCGTATCGAAAGTAGAATTTATATAGATTGATAAGTTCGTAACATTTTCTATTTTTCGATTTTTATGTTTTCGATTTAACTTTTTTTATTTAAGATATATGTAGTTACTTTAGTTAGGTTTTAAAATACACTATTTTTAAAAAGAAATAATTGAGATATCTAAAGTATTGGTATTCAAATAGTTTGGATGTATATTTGGGTACAAATTTGATGTAATAGTTTTTGTATTATAAAGTGAATTGTAGTTATGTTGTCATTTTATTAGGGGTGAACAGTTTTGGTATGAATATTCACTTTTGCTGTTGATGTTGCTGGCTGGTCAGTGTGTCTGTCCATGAATGTGTGCGTTCAGAATTTGTTTTATAAAGTTTATTTTTCGTCGCCAGTAACAATTTTCCACAAAAAATAATTTTTATGTTACTTGGCAAGCAACGAGATGCGTTAACATGAAAGAGTTAAAGTAATTACATTAATAACGTTGAATATTGCTATTATTTTTGACATTAATATCTATAAAATATAGTAAACTAAAATAAAAAAGTAATAAATGAGTTTTAATATTAATGATATTATTTTAAATATCCTTTATATAATTACACTTTTTAATTATTGGTCTGGGATATAAAATACTCGAAACAATGTGTCTATGAATGTTAGTTATCGTAAAACTATTCAACCAAAATATTAATTACATACTTTAATAACCATTTTACAATCACTATTTGAACAAATGTATGCATGTGCATTTATCACATACTTTAAAAGTATGTAGAAATAAATGTTATCAGTTAGGATTTCTTAATATAATTTTAAATGAAAGCTTGCCAGTAAAACATTTTAAATTTAGTATCTACCATGTATATATATATATATATATATATATATATATATATATATATATATAATAAATAACCTTCAAAATGTTACGTAATTTTTTAATTAATATTTTGTAGGGTTTCCATTAGCATTAATTGCAGCTAGAAGCCTTTTGAGCATAGATTCAGTTAAATTTTGTATTTGTTCATGCGTTATTTTGCTCCATTCTTCCAAAAGTACTTTTTTAGCTGTTTTTTGGAAAATTAATTGGTAAACATCACGAAGAAAATTAAACACTAAGTGAAATTGGAAAAATTGTGGGAAGAAGTCGTCATACTGTTTAAAGCATAATTAAGTGTGATAAGACGGAAAAAACTATAAAATGAAAATCTTGTCGGTCGACCAAGGAAAACAACACTCGAATAAGAAAGAAAAATTCTGCATGAAGTGAACCAAAATCCCAGAATGATTTTATCCAAAGCTAACTGCAGTTTTCAATAGTATTAGTAACAATTATGTAAGTGCCGATACAATAAGAAGAATGACTCATCGACCCTGATGTCGAGCTCTCGTTGCTAAAAGAAAACCTGTTTAAGTGAATCAAACAGGAGAAAACGTCTGGAGTTTGTAAAAGAGTACTTAGATGTTGTATCAAATTTTTGGGATAGCGTAATTTTCTCCGACGAGAGTAAGTTCAATATTTTTTGGTCGTCTAGTAAAGAGAAAACCTGGAAAGGAACTCAATTCTGAAAATGTTCAAAGAGCTGCTAAATTCGGTGGCGAAGTAATGGGAGTGTCAGTCAAACGTCCAGGTAACTTAAGAATAATTAATGTCATAATGGACTCGATGATGTATTTAAATGTATTAAAAATAATTTGAAAGATTTACACTAAATATAGGAATAGATCCGAGTTTTTTATTTCCAACAAGATAAAAATTCGAAGCGCACCACTTGCAATGTGCGCCAGTGGATCATTTATAATTGCCTACATGTACTGCAAACTCATTAATCGCCAGACATGAATGCAATAGAAAATCCGTAGGCCCTTATAGAAAAGTGTATCAGAAAACATGACATTTCCGATATAAACACAGCAAAAAAAGGATATTTTTGGAAGAATGCAGCAAAATAACGTCTGAACAAACACAAAATTAATTAAATCAATGATAAAACGATTTCTACCTGCAATGAATACTAATGGACACCCTACAAAATATTAATTTAAAATGGACATTACATTTTGATTATTATTTATAAGTTTTTTGAATACTTTTGCGTTACATATTTTTTAATTTCCTAGAAAAGTGTATTAATGAAAATGTAAGTTTGTACTTATAAGTGAAAAAAAAATAGTGAAAATTCTAAAACAACTCCTTTGATTAAAAAAATGTGTTTGGTTTAAAATTTCCAACTCTACTGTACCCAACTAATTCAATTTCGACAATAAAATGGTAAGAAAAAAACACACATTTTTACAAATTTCGAAAAATTGACATTGTTGAGTGTCTGAAGACATTTTGATTAAATAAACTTGAAAGGTTTGAACAATATGAAATGGGACTAAAAATGGAATTCAGTACTAGATAATTAATATAAAAACGTCAAAAAAGAAGTATATGGTTCCTAAAAATACGGAAAATTGAAGTAGTCTGTAATTTAAGTACATAAAATTGTTTAAAGCCAATAAATCGGTGCTATTATCTTTTTCAGTTTACTTGTTTTTTTATAATTGTCCTGTTTAAATCATGGAAACACATTTTGCCGCAACCTCAAAGATTCGAATAGAATAATAATAAAGAACAAATTAAATAGAGAAATTAAAATTATAAAGGTGTAATGCAATAAGTTATAATTTTATTAAATTTATATAATGCATTTTGCATATTTTTGTAGAAAATATTCTAATTAGTCAATTGGAAAAAAGTTCTGAAGGGGAATTTATCTAGTAGTGGATTAACAAAAACTAAAGAATATATTTTACACAAAGTAGATATATATATATATATATATATATATATATATATATATATTGTATTAAAAGGTATGCAATAAAAAGTTTTCAACACAAGCATAATAATCGTTAAACAAACTCATTATATTAATCCACTTTGTATAAAACCGATTAGTTTCATAATACGTTAATTTCATATATTTTTTTATATATACTTAACATTAAATTGTAATTTGCGAAATACTATTTTGCAAAATGTACATTCAATCTCCATAGTCATATTAATAACAATGGCAATGTGATGCGTTTTATAAGCTTAAAAAAATTATGAAACGAAGATACTTAATGACACACATAAAATATATTTCGTATATGCAAATAAATGAATATGTTGAATGATATAATAAAAAGAGATAAGATGATTATGACGAGTCTCTATTACATGGAATCTAAATTTATGGTCTGATTACCATTCTGCAGAATGTAAAAACGAAAAAAAAAAAATAATAAAATACAAGAACGACCACACATATTAGAACTATGCTCTGAGTACAGCTGCATATAGATAAATAGAATCGCTGCTCGATGCCTACTTAAACATCTGTCTAAATTTTAAGTATCAAATTGTGCATGTAATGTTCATAGTGGGGGTTCGAGTTTGATTAGTCAGTTTTGCTTTTTCTATATTTTCATTTGGTAAATGTTACTTGTTATATATGAACATTTAACTGACAAATGTTTACAATGCAGTAATTGATTATTATAAATATAAATCACATCTGTTCAATTTACAATTTTATGCGAATGTATGTTAGAAGTACTTATCGTCAATTTATTAATTTAATTTTTATGAAGTACGTGACCTTTTTGTTTTTTTACTGTGATATAGTATATATATATATATAAGTTAATTCGGTGCCTTTTTTATAGAAAATACATTTACAATAAAAATGGAATATATTTCAGTTCTGAAAATGTCTGCCATTATTTTGTATAACTTTGCTCCATCTGTTCGATAATGTACATCCTTTATCGAAAAAAAAGATGGCGGGTTTGAGTCGATGAAGTCGTAATACATTTTTGAACCTTTTCTAATGTTTTAGCAATTTTTTGCGTCACACCACCTTCCTGAAAAAGTCGTTATCGCAGCTTCAGTAGCATTCTTTTCAATTGGAATGCGAAAAGTGTGCAATGGCTAATATACTACTTTTTGTATTCATTACTGTTTTCTTAGGTTATGCCACCTGCTTGTCCAAGATATATAGTGTTTTTAAATGTGTTGGCACTTCAAAATCCTAAAACAATGAAAAAATATTTTCATTTAAAATAAAGTTTTGATTGATTTAGTGTGTAAGGGTATTGAATTATTTTTTGTATCTAATATATATATATATATATATATATATATATATATATATATATACATTGACCAACAAAAGATTTGATTCGTAAGTTACTTCTTTCCTGTCAAAAAATGATTTACTATCAAAAAAAAATAACAAGAAAAAAGTCAAATGCCACAAAACGTTTCTTCCGTATTTTTGATCTTACCAATATACAACGCATACGTTATTTATTGCCATGTGAATCGTAAAGGAATGAGTCTTGTTGACTACAAACTCTTATTAACTTCACATATTGTTCAAAAAGTTACTCTCCAAATGCATCTTCTACGGGAAGTCCAAATCCACATTGATGGGCTCCTCAATTTTTGGAGAGAATACAGTCATCATGGTCAACGAGCACACAGTGTGTAGTTTGTAAAGCAAATGGAAAGACCAACGTCCAGGTACAAGATCTGACATGTGAAAACGTTTTGTGCACACTTGATTGTTTAAAAAATCTTTATACTCAACAGTAATGTTATTTTTGCAAATTTCCAATTGTAATCAATTTCTTCGCTTGCAATTATATGTTTTCAATTAAGAGATTTATATTTCTCTGAATATTATTTATGATTTTTCATGATATATCAGATAGGTGTGAAATTTCTAATGTCTAATCTGAATTAAATATTTTTCCTTGTAACAGACCAATTTGCAATTATTTTTTTATAACAAAGAATATCCAATCAATCGAAAAATATTTGTTAAAAATGTTTAGCACCCGTTTCCCCTCCCCGACTTCATAGGATTAAAGGATGTTTTACAATTTAGTGTATTGAAAGTACCCGTTCAATTGCTTTCAGAAGCAACTTTCCCAATGTTATAAAAGCTAAGTATTGGTGAAAGAATATATAATTAATTCTTTTATATGTGTACAGGTGTATAGTAAAAAATGTTGATCCTGGAAAAGTATTCACTTAGTGAAATGTGGAATGTAAAAAATATAGTTTATTCTAATAGTCTCGATTTAAGGGAATAAAAATTCTAAAATTGGTTGTTGTACTTGTATGTCTAGTGAGAATATGTATATGCAAGCTCTCTACTCTTCCATTATATCTTCAATCGTGTCTATCGGCGTCGTCGTTACAGAACGAGTTCATCTCATATTAACAACTTCGGACATTGATCGAACGGACTCGAATTCGAATTACATTTTATACAAGTTGATAAAGTTTTCTAGTTTACATCACAACGGTCACGCGGCGAATGAGGACAGCTATTTTATACCCCGTACCATCTTCATTTGCATACGAATGGGCCATCCGTCGTCACCGCCTCACAGAACTTTAACGGCGGAGGTCGGTGTAAGCAGCGTCAACGATGGTTCTGTGTTACAGATGAGAAGAACGCGTTGCCGTTATTCGAAAAAAGTACTGGCTCTGTCGACATTGCTTACTGACTGTCAGGTTGGATTGCTTTTCTGTATTCCATCTCAAATGTGTATTTCTCGTTTTGTACTCTTATTTAGTACACTAATAATGTCGCATATAGGTTGGTACAATGTTGAAACGTGATGACACATAATTATTGGCTAATTACTTTAAGAAGATTTATTATTAATAAATAAGACGATTTATTTTAAATATATATATATATATATATATATATATATATATATATATATATATATATATATATACATATGTATACATACATACAAACATACATACAGTATATATGTACATGCATACATGATGTATGTGTGCAAACTTATTAATAAATCGATTAGACGCTTCATCTCGACGAAATTATCTCTTCAAGAGGGACGAGCATAAGATATTTAATGAGATAATTTCAATGGAACTCGAGGAATGTCGTCAAGACTACGGTTGGTATCTACTGATATTAACTCTTTTTTTATATGCGAAGTTTATCTTTGCATTTAACAAATTCTACATAATTTAAATTGTTTGTTGAAATCCACGTAACAAAATAATTATTCTCATACAAAAATGCGTGCCGTTTTATTTTATGTAGTGAATTGAAAGTTCAGTATTTACTTTTAGGAATATATATATATATATAGAGAGAGAGAGAGAGGGAGATAGATAAATAGATAATGTGTATATAGGGTGGTAGTTTAAATAATTCAGAGAAGCAAAGTATTAAAATAGTTTTGGGAATGATATGTTAAAGTTACGTATTAAATGAAGCTTTTTTATCTTGCTGACTGAACGAATTTTATTTCAGATGGAATTTAATTATTTCAAAGTTGACTTCACGTATTTGTTTCAGTTTTGATACTTTTTTAAAATTAAAATTTCCTGTATTTTTCTGATAAATTAATTTAGTCTTTTTTAAATCGGAATTACATTAAAATTATGTTCCTATATTATAAAAATGAAACATTGATGCTGTTCCCTTGACTCTTATTTGTTCTCAGATTGATTGTCAGTCACATGATCTGTGTTCTGATTGGTTAATATCAGTCACGTGGTCTGTGTTATGATTGGTTACTATGAATTGCGTGATTGAATGATCTTCACCCTAATAATTGAAAAACATTTCCAATAAAAAATTATAATTTATATTTTATGCTTATTATTTGTGTGTGTTTTTTTTTGTGGGGAAAGGAGAGCAAGTATTAGTAAGAGGGGAGCGAACCCCACGCCCGGTTGGGGGTAGTGGCGAGCACAGCGGCCTATTTTTATCAAATTATATAAATTCCAATATCTTTAAAATTATATTGTTTAAATATTTTATTATTTATATTTAAATATTTAAAAAAAACATTAATAACAATTGATATGTCAATCTATTTATGAGTTTTATTAAAAAATACTAAGATTTGCAATCAATTTGTACAGATTTCGTAAAGTGATAGCATTTTCTTATTTATTTTTTAAATTGATTTTTTTTATTAAATATATGTTGTATTTTAGAAATCCGATTGAATATTTATATTAATTTTCATTCGAAATTCTATTTTTAATCGCGTTTTATTTAAAAATCTGAATTGTTTTTCAACGCAAAATTAATGCTACTTCATAAATATTTTTTTAATCCTATAAATCACAAAAAAATGTTCTTTTTTGTTGTTATGGGCATTTTAGTGGCGATGCTTATCGTTTTGAGAACAAGAAAGTACCGAACAGTATTATTTCTGTATTTATTATGTATTTATCTGAAAATTTTACACTTCATTATTTACATTATTTAAAAGTTTTTATTACTATTTATTAAGCGACATTATGTTTATTCTGTAGTTATCAGATAGTTTTCTACACTTTCTTACTCTAAAGATGATGACATTCGTATAGAAATACGCATAAGAAGTAATCAAAAGTGATATAATGACTTGTCGAACACTTTTTGATCATACTTTTGTAATTTATAAGGTGAAAAAAATAGTAACAATATAATTGTGAAATATGGAATGAAAATAATTCTTTTATGACAATTTTTATTAGAATCAATTCATCCTTTATTGAATGCCATATCAGTTTTTATGAGGTAAATAATTCAACGCGAATAATACAAATTAAATTTAAATAATTTATGCAAGATAAAAATATTTACATAAGGTTGTAAAAAGGAAATGTTATTCTTTTTATTTATTGTCTTTTTTTACTATAAAATTTATATTAAAACGTTTAATTTCTAAAATACAATTTGTTTCCTTAAATCATAATACAGAAGTAGATAAAATATACTCGTAGAATGATTTTTGACAATAAAATCTTTATATAATCAAACTAAATATAATATTTATAAAATAAATACATTGTTTTTTTTTTACATAGAAATGATTTTAATGTTAAACTGGAGTATATACATTTTTTTGATATATTAATATCATTTAACTTATTGCTTTTAATGAATGTTTGTTAGTATATTTTATTTCTATAAAAAGCAATATATTAATAAATAATAAAAAAAAGGATTCCTCATAAAAAGTCAACTGAAATAGAAATCCACAAACAAATATAATTTAATAACTGCTGTTTTATAGTGTATATTACTGAAAACCAAATTCAGTAATAAGTATTTTAAATTGTTATTTTTCAATTATAGCTTATGGGGATTTCTTTCATTTAACCGAATAAGATACTTAATAAAAGCAATATTTCTCTTAATTTAATTAACAATCTTGAGATAAAATGTAGCTGTATGCAAAAATATAATTCTAATTAAAATATGGTGTAAAAATTCTGATTTATGGATAATAATTTTTGATGAAAATCTAATTGTCATTGAAATTATTTTAATCTTTTGTTTTCTAAATCATTTCCGATTCTAAATAAATTTGAAATTACTAAAAAGACAGTATGATATTTGTCCTATTTTCAAAAAAAAAAACTATTTAAACATATACTGTATTTTATGATTAATATTATATGTTAAACATAGAAATGTTATATATTAAAGTATTACCTTTCGAAAGAAATTATTTTGCTAATCTGAGCACAATAAGATAAAGTAGATTTTAAATAAAAATATATTAAAACATGTTTAGCATTCAAGAATTAAATATTTATATGAAATTATATCATAATTCTCATTCGAAAAATACAAATTAAGAGGCGAAACTGATTTTATATATATATATATATATATATATATATATGTGTATATATATATATATATATATATATATATATATATATATATATATATATATATATATATATATATATATATATAGAAATTACCACATATTGTTTTTTTACAATATTGTCTTTACTGTGACCAAATATATCTACAAAAGTCATTTAAATATTACACTGAACTTGTAACGGAAATGCCGTAATTATAAAGCTAGTCACAATGTAATATTCAACAACTTGTTTCTATGCATTCTCTTTGAATTTTTGATCATTGGAAAACCCTATCGCTCATCGTTGTCGTTCAAATGCATCAAAGTACATATTTTCAAACGAATATAAAAATAAAACACAGTACATACACTTTGGAATGTATAAAACTGTATTTTTTTATGTATCATTGTTGACAAAAAAGTCTTTTAAACTACAATATGTCAAATGGAATGACGTTGTTTCTTATTGTAAGTAGCAAACTTCACATTAGTCTATAAATATACTGTCTACTTGTCACTTACATTAGTTTTAGATAGAGAAAACTTTATCACACAGAGGTGGTTTGCTGTGCTGCTCCATCATAATCTGCCATATATTGATTGATACAGACATATTATTTTGAAAGCTGTCGGTGAGTTTCAAATAGTCTGTCTCTCTTTTATTTTGCCCTGCGTTCGTTTCAGATATTATCAGTTTTCGAAGACAAAAGTCAATGACTTTAGTAATGATGTAAAAAAATAAAATAATATCGTTTCGTATATCATTTCAATCAGAAAACATTCTAAAATTCCATAGTAATGTTAATTTCAGTTCAAGAAAGTTAAATATAAATTTAATTTTTATAGATTAATTTTAATATAACAGTGTCAATGAATAAAGTGTTGTAAAAATTAATTCGCTGCTTTTCAATTGAATCAATCACAAATTTGTTCTAAATAAAAAAACTAGAGGGCTTTGCCCCCTGTTCGCTGCGCTCACCATGGTTCGCTTCGCTCGCCCACTTGTAAATTATAAGCCTCTTCATGTAACCGAATGAAACAAAATAAACATATTTTTAAGTCATTTATGTTATATAATCATTATCCTAGACAGATTGTAACGTTGCTGTTTTATATATTAGATAAACACAAATAAGTCGATATCAATGAAAATTTTTTGTGGATATTTTTAATTTTATGTGTATATATATATATATATATATATATATATATATATATATATATATATATGTATGTATGTATAGATTGAAGTACCAACCTTATTATTTAAAAACTATATATCTTGGCCAAACAATTGGCAATAACCTCACAAAACTAATGAACACGATAGCGTCTGATTTATTATTGGCATTTCATCATTATTTTTTTATCAGGCATTGCATACTTTCCGTATTTCAGTTGAAAAAAATGCTGCCGAAGTCATGGGAATGATATTTTCAGTTTTTGGGAAACGTGTTGTGCTTATAAAACATGCAAAAAAATGATAAAACGGTGGAAGAAATCAGTAAGTGCGTTACGATTTCATCGACTTAAAGCCGTCATCTCTTTTTCGACAAGGAATTCGTCAGTTACCCGACAGATGGAGTAAAATTATACAAAATAATGGAGGATTGATGGTGAAAGGAATGTTTTGAGGATTGAAGTGTATTCCATTTTTCCGTCAAGATTCATCTTTTATGAAAAAAGGCATCAAACTAATTTGTACACCTAATCATATTTAAGAGTAAATTTCTGAGACTGTGACAAAATTCACTTTCACTAATGAATTAATATTTATACCTCACAAAGAACACTAATTAGAATTAACATTTCGAAAAAGTATTTAACGATGTTTAAATGTAATCAACATGCTTTTTTGCGTCAATACATAACCGTTGATGAAACATGAATCCATCGCTATATATCTGAAACGAAAGAGAGCAATCAATGAACTTCTCATGTCAAACGTGCACCAAAGGAAGCAAAAGTTATTGCATCATCTAGAAAGGTTATAGCGACTGTTTTCTGGGATGCTCATGAAATATTGCTAATCGACTATTTTGAAAAAGAGAAAACAATAACAGTAGTCTTACTGTGCATCATTACTGGATCAACTGAATGATGAACTTAACAAAAAACGTCCTTATTTGGCAAAGAAAAAGTGACCTTTCATCACGACAATTCATCGGCACACAAATCAACAATTGCGATTGCATGATTGCAAAATTGCATGAATTACTACGAATTGCTTCCACATCCACCATATTCTCCAAATTTGGCATGGTGTGACTTTTTGCTATTTCCAAACTTGAAAAAATTCGTCGGAGATAGAAGATTTGCATCAAATTCAGAGGCTATCGCTGCTGTAAATGCTTATTTTGAGGAGTTTGACAAACTGTACTATTAAGAAGTGATAAAAAATTGGAAATTCATTGGATTAAGTGCATCGAGCCAAAAGAAGATTTCCTTGAAAAATAAAGAAAAATTTGCCCAAAAAAATTGTTTTCTTGTCAAACATAATTTACTTGTCACTCTACCCTCGTAAACATTAAATAACAGCAGAGTCAAGTTCTTTAAGTCCACAAAATCAATTATTATTCTTTCAGCATTTCGATTCTTACTGACTAGTAGAGAATGCAAGCAAAATAAAACTTATAATTCTTAATTAACTTATATATGTTTATTACATAACTAATATAGGTACACATTTATTATGAATTCTGATAAAAACAATGTTTAGTTTTTTTTATGTACCTAATGCAATAATACTATTAATAATGCAGCAAGTTATAGAATTATTATTTTCTCTAATTCGTTTCGGTGCCTCTCTAAATTTTTAATTAAATACAAAATTGATCTTTTTAAACAAATATTTGCTTACCAGGAATTATGTATATATACACACACGCATGTATATATATATATATATATATATATATATATATATATATATATATATATATATATATATATATATATATTTGGTATGTAGATTGTAATAAAATAAATAATAAAGTAACCCTCTGTTAGTTTTAATATCTTTAAGAAAAACATAGCATTTTAAATGCACATAAAAATAAAAATTGTATTCTCGCAGAATCGTAAATATTAACAGTTTGAATGAAGGAAAAAAGACTATTAACATAAGAAAAACATAAACTTTTTGCGAATAGATCAATAAAGAATATAAAAAAACTCTAAATGAATGGATGACGGGGAGCCCTCACTAGAGATCATCACCCCGTCATGATGTATTCTTGTCTTTGTATTCGCGTTTGAAAATCCTTGTACTATCTTTAGGGAATTTTAATTAGTAAAGGAATATTAGCCGCGTACCGGCGCTGAATGTTCTCGTTCATGATATTTTAATTAGATGCCCTGCGATGATGATTTTTACAGCGTATAACAAGAAGCAAGCGCTGGCGTGCAAGAAAACAACAACGGCGGATTCAATGCAAAGTATCATATTTTATACAAGTTGCACTTAAGAGATGAAGTGCTTACTCTGTGCTCTCTCCGTTGCTTAAAAGTTTAAGGAGCTATACGATGCTGTGACGACGACAACGACGCTACTACTCTTCTTTTCTTCTTTCAGACGTGAAATTTAAGATCGGATTTGCGAGACCCGTGTGAATTTATTCGTGTGTTTATCGTGCGACGAAAATGCTTTTTCGAAATTTTATAGACCGTTTTAAATATTGATTATGTTGTCAGACGGTGTTTGCGCAATTTACATAATGATATTCGGTGTTCTCGTCGAGATAAAATGTATCTTCTCTCATCTCTTGATTTTGATCATTGCAATATCAAATAGTGCATACTTCATTTTGTTTCATTTTATTGGAAAGAACGAACAATTTATTAAAACATGTTTGTGTGCAGAAATTATAAATTGTATTATGCAAAGTGGGAATGAATATTTACTCTATGAGTATTAATTGTAGGTTAGATATGAAAAGTATACATTCTAAAAAAATACCATAAAAATAAATTGACTAAATTTATTCATTTTAAAATATATTTTAAATTTTATTTTGAAATTAAATTAAAAAAACATGAAATTATTTATCACTAAAGAAAGCTTCCTAGTACTGTAAAACATTTAAATTTAGCATAAAAATTCAACTCATCACTATTACATTATAAAGTATACTGTATAAAATAAATGTAGTATAGAATGCAAGGTATTTAAGGAAAGAAATTAATATTTAAATTCAAGAAGTGTGGGATCTGTCATTGCAACTGCGTTTATTTCATAAAAGTTAATACTGTATTTTTTGTATCAAAATAGATAGTTCCGTATTTCGGTTTGGTACTAATCTATAATTTCTTAGAAATTATACCGTGTTCCAAGTACAAATAAAAAATGAAAACTATTTTGTTAATGTGTCTTTGTGAAAAAATATTTTCAGTTTAAATCAAGAGTTTATAGTTACACACAGTTACTGTTACATATTTATTAATATTTCAGTTACATATTTATTAACATTTCAGTTTTTTATTCGATTTACAAATTTTAAGATTATGATCACTGTGATTTCTAATTGACTTAATTCACTTTCAAATATAAATATATATATATATATATATATATATATATATATATATATATATATATATATATATATATATATATATATATATATATATATATACTTGTAGTATGCATTGTCAAGAGATAGTTTTACTTTTAAAACTTTTATTTTAAATATTCAATTCGATGTTGCTTCTACAACTGGTGCTTACTGAAAGTTAAAAGATGGATAGCTTTGTGAAACTTTCCTTTGTAGATTTTATGGTTCGATTAGTCACAGTAACGGCAGTAGTTGTATAGTAGATATAAAATATAAGCTAAAAAAAGTATAAATAAATATTCTAGAATGTTGTCTTCATATTAGAATAAAACGGCAGCTTTATTTTTTTTATGAAAAAGAAGACAGAGTGGTTGAATTCATAGAACGTGAGTATAAGAAATAATTATCCTTTCGATTGTATATCAGTTATGGACAAAACGGTCTAAGCTTTCTTCAGTGCACTTTCATCAGTCGTTGTCCACTGCTTTGACTGTCGCTTCGACTCAGGTGTGTGTAGTGGTGGATCCATGTTTCATCCACGGTAACGAATCGAAGCAAAAGACTTCTCGTTTTTTCCCATTTTTGCGACAGCTGCTACAATGCTCGCTTTAAACATTTATAAAATGTGTATAACGGGTCGCTTCCGGCTGAAATTTCGCCTATACTAGTTTGAAAAGTAACACTTGATAACAGTGACGTTACCAAATGAATGTTGACACCGCATTATAGAAATTTACCAAATTTATCAAACGACCCACATATGTTTCACATGCATACTACATACATAGATATTTCAAGTTTGATATTTTTTAATAATTTTTATTCTTTACGTTTAATTTTGAAGACTGTTTTATATTATATTTTATTTATTTCTTAAGTTTGGAATAATAACACATTTTTTTTTAATTTACATTTGTTTATAATTACATTATGAAAATATAGGTTGTAAAAAATATGATTTTTTTGCACTAAGAATAATATTTTGTTACTGTGTCGTTTAGATTTTGTCTTTCTTCCGATATTTTTTCACGAGAATGCCTTATTTAACTAAAACAATGGCAAACGTAGCGGTTTTGATACATTTTTATTGATAATTGTAATCTTTTTGTTATCATTGTGACATTTTGAAAACTGATAATTTTATTCTAGTAGAAATGTTCATAGATTCATAATATAAGATATAGAGAATAGTTCCTATTTTTGAACATAGATGTTTTTATTTTCAACATAATCTTTTTTTATCTGCTCGGCAAAAAAGAATGTTGTATGTATAAAAAATGTGGTATGATTAGTTATTAAAAGTGAAAAGTTTCAATTTAAACAATTATGCACATTCTGAAACTGAGGTTAAGTATAACAGTGCTCTCCAAAATTTAATTGAAATAAACACTTAAGTTTTTAAGTAACATAATGTTTAATAGGTCAGTTTCTCCTCACTGGCTTGTATAGTTATGATTTATAATTATAACGCGTCATTTTTAAAATGGTATTCCCCGAAATTCATATCGCTCGCATAACTAAACAATAAATATTAGTATGTTATCATAGAAATTCACCGCATCAAATGTTAGTTGAAATCAAACACTCGCAGTAGTCGCATTGGAGAAGGGCATATTTGTTTAGGTTTAATATATTCTCGAAGATATTTTACAGTGAAGTCATAACATTTTATCACTAAAAACATAATTTTTGTTCATATTAATAGAAAATGCCTCCGAGGCGAAAATTAACGGTAGAAGAAATATAAAAAGTTATGAGTGAATATGAAAGACTGAACAATTATAGTGCAGTTGGAAAAATATTAAAAATTAGTACTGGAAGAGTAAGGGAAAAAATAAAAAAGAGCAGAGAAGTTTCGACCCTTGCAAATAAATCACGTTAAGGACGACCTAGAGTCACTGCTGACACCGACAATCGGCGTATAGTGGGATAGTGCAAAATTACTCCGAAAATTGTTGTAAGAGAAATTCTAGAGCAACTGGATGAAGCAGGAACTTCAGTTTCGGAAACCACTATTAGAAGACATCTTCACGTTGCTAATGAGGGACCATGTGGCCAGAAAGAAACCTCTATTACCATTTGCACATATAAAAGAAGATTAAATTTTGCCAAAAAAATATGTGAATAAACCACTGGAATTTTGAAAGCGAGTAATTTTTAGCGACGAGAGTAAGTTTGAAATATTTGGAAATCGTTGAGGCTAAATAGTTTGAAGATGTAGCAGTAATCATGCTTACATTAACAAGTTCCTGTAACCAACTGTCAAACATGGAGGAGAAAGTGTTATAGTGTAGACATGTGTTTATTAATACGGTGTAGTCAGGTTGCTTTTATTATTGAGGGCAAAATGGCAGCGCAAATTGACTAATATTTTATAAGAAAATTTACATCGATCCGCTGAAACAATGGGACTGTGTCGGGATTTTACTTTTCAACAGAAAAACGACCCGAAGCATATGGTTAGAATAACTAGACTTTTTCACAAGCAATGAAGTTGATGTACTTGAATAGCCATCGATGTCGTCCGACCTTAATTCCATTGAACATTTGTGGGATGAATTGGATCGCAGGATCCCCACAACTTCAAGACACAACTGTACTGAATTTAAAAACAAAATTTTGTAAATGTAGGTGGTTTAGTTTGTCTCCCAGTACTTTCAAAACCTGGCGAATCAATACCTAGAACGCTTAACATTATTCTGCGGAATAATGGAGGTCATACAAAATATTGAAAATTAAAAAAAAAACGTTTTGATATTTACATTATTTTCTGTCTGATTTTCAACGAACTTTTGGCACTAGATCTAGAAATAGTTTGTATAATTTATGATTTGTTTGAAGCATAATTGCTGATTTCATACCAAAATGACTATTGTTAATTAAGGTTTAATAGACAGTGGTGTTTCATTTGGAGATATTTTTATTTTTCGTATAATTTTACATTTTTTATATTATTTTTTTCATTTCAACTGACTTTTAGAGGGCACTGTAGTTTCTTAGATAATTAAAAATATACATAGAAAAGTTATTTCCAGAGAAAATAATTTAAAAATTTAAAAAAGAGTAACCGAAAGCGTTAGTATACCGATCTCAAAAAAAACGTATTAAAAAATGCATGTGTGTGTAGTAAAAGCAGTAGTTGCAATGGTTATTATAATTGTGAGGAAAGGTAGTGCAAGCGTCGCAACACAATATTATAATAAAGTATGTATATAAACGTCCTTATCCATGCACAAATTGGATATGTGCTTGTGATATAAAGTAACGCTAATAACTACATGAACATTATATAGTTCGAAGGGTCGGCGGGCGGGAATGGATAAGAGAGTGTAGATATCGGTGTATCGGATACTTCTGGAAGGCTTTCAGCGTCAGAAGGTCCTCGTATAATCGACGTCTGCGTGTGCATCGCCCGAGTTCGCTTCTCTGGCGACTGCACTATCAACAGCATGTATGAACGTACATTGTACGGACTGTTAAGCGAGTAAACACGGTAACTGAGTGGCACCGAGGAAAAAAACCTTTAGTGCTTGTGTCGACGTGCCCATCACTGGCGTCTAAACGAAGTGTTTGTGTAACAAATTGGAAAAAAAGTTTCGATAATGTCGTTACCCCTGCAGATTAGCTCTCTATAGCTGCATCTCTCGCGTGCAAGTTGATTAAAACGGATGTAATTGGAATGTTTTTTAAAAAGTTCCTACACTCATACACACACACACACACACACACACACACACACACACACACACACACACACACATATATATATATATATATATATATATATATATATATATATAAGGAGATAGAGAGAGAGATGTGTGAAAAGATATTATAAATGTTTTATATAATTCTTTTGTAGTAATTTTTATTAACGAAAGACACATTAATATACTATTAAATAGAACCGTTTTTAATAACTGGAAAAGTACAATTCTTGTATCATTTATTGTCAGTTTCTCATATATTTCTTTCATTGTTTTAATTTAGTAGAGTATTACAACAATTGTTTTAATTTAGTTTTAAGTAATCTTATTTCTCGTGTTGTTTTAATTTTTTTTTAGATTATTATGTGATGTAATCTCATTAAATATTTTTTTTAAAAAACAATGAAATTTAATCATTATTTTGTTAATTTTATCTTATTGTTAAAAGATATTTTTTATAAATAAATTCTTTTTTAGCTAACGAACCACAAACATTTTTTCTAGTTATTAATATTCAATAATTTATTGATCAAAATTTTTTTGTGGTTTATCGAATGAAAAGGAATTCATTTGTGAAAGTGAATTTAGATATCGTGTCAGAGCTGTTTTATGAAGATAATTAATTTTGGATTGTTATTTTAAAATACTATTGACTTAAGAGAAAAATATTAGGTTGGTAGAAAAATAATTGCGGTTTTCGTATTCTGAATTCTGACCTTATTTTTTCCAATGAAATTGTCATTTAATCGTGTTCTTGTTAATATCATTTTAAAGTGTATTTTTCGGCCTGAATTTGGTAACATTGACTTTGGTTCTATTATTAATTTTGCTTCAAATTGGGCTATTGAATTAAAGGTGTTGTTAAAGAAGTAAATAAAAGCAAAATTTTTGTACGAGTTCAAAACGGGTAATAAATCAGCAGGAATTGCTCGTAAACTAAACGATTCTTATAGAGTATGTACTGTTAAGGAACTTACGGGTGCAATGGTGATTCCAAAAAATTCGTGATAGGAACAAAGAGCCTTGAAGATGAAGAAGGTTGCGTGTGACCTTCAGTTCATAACCAACTGAAAGCGTTAGTGGAATCAGAACCATGCATAACAATTTGAGAGCTTGCAAAAAAATTTAGGCGTTAATCTTTCAACAGTTCTGGACCACTTAAAACAGTTAGGGGATCCAAAAAAAGGATATAACCTATATAAGGTCACGAGCGTCCTTCAGTTCATAACGATCAACTGAAAGTATTGCTTGAATCAACATCAAGCTTGCCTACGATAGAGCTATAGATGCCTGAGAATGGCGAGGGTCAATAATAGTCGTTTATGGATACTTATGTTTTTTGATAATTGTTCTAAGCAATGAAGTAATTGCAAGACCAGCAGGAACATCTGAAGAGAAGAAGTACTAAAACTCCATCCTAAGGATCACGAATAACCAAGAGAAAAAAGTTCAAAAAAAAAAAACGTTTTCACATTATTTTTTTTAAAAACCATGTTTTTTTAAAAAAAAAAATCGAATCAGAACCACGCACAACGTATACAAAAATTCATATACAAAAATATATCTGAACAATTTCAAATTTCTGTATGAAATTGAAAATGATCTTGAAGTTCATAAATACAAATTATTTTTCTGCCAACCTTATATTTATACTTTGAATTGTCAAGGATCCATTATTGAGTCATTTGTTAAAGTACTTCATACACAAGTGTTTCATCACTGTGTTTTTTTCTATTAAAGTGAATATTTTAACAAGTGTTTCAAATTTTTATTTGGTTACATATCTTATGAATTTTAAATATTCTACGGGTTGCTATAAGTATTAATTCCAAGAAATATTATCAGGCGTTTATGTCAGTTACGATTCACTGTAAAACCGCCTGATTAGTCACTTTTACATTGTAAAAATGTTGGCCTAATTTGCAACTTGCATGATGTTTCGCGGCTGGCAGTTAAGAAACAAATTTTATAAAGTAATGATAGAATATCTACTATTATATATATATATATATATATATAATATTTTTTTTATATTTTATTATTAATAAGGTATTGTATTTCTTTTAGCAATCTTATTGAAATTTTCTCACAATAAAATTATAGTAAAAAAGAATTCTTGTGTAACACACAGTATGCGCGTCAGAAGTGAAACTTCTTTGCAGTCAGTTGAAATGTAAAGTTTTAAGAGCATGGTATCATGTATGACTCTTTTTTATTTATTGTTATTTGAGAATCAGTATAGGAGACAGGACAAAAGGTGGAATTTAGTATAAGAGAAATAAAGTAAAGATTAAACTATAAGAATTGAATTTGAAAATTACATATTTTTTATTATACTTTATCAATTTATTTATTTATTTTTTTCTAGTGAAGATTCAATTGGTACAAATGATTGTATAGACTTATGATAACTGAAATATGAAAATGTATGTTTTGGATTGTATATTTTGAAGATATCACAAAAAGATACTATCTATAGTAATATCTAATTTTACTGTTGCGATCATGGGATCAGTGTTCATAATTAAATTAAGTTTCTCACGTAGAAAATTCATAAATGGTGCTGAATATCTGACGAGAACTTGACATTAAATTCTCCACTGTGAATCATTAATAGTTAATTCTCTCCTTTACCAAGGAGCGCTGCATTTCCATGAGTATACGGTAGTAATGAACAGTGTATAAATTATAGCATCCATTTTTTGATGCGGAGGAATGTAAATCGCTACAATTAAAATTGTTTTTCTATCCTCCATTTTAAATTCAGTATCACAGAATTCGTCAACTGCTGTTAACCGTCGCATCAATTAACTGGGATTGTGCAAGGTATATTTACGAACAGAGTGACAATGTTAACAGTCATTTGTTTCTGCCTTCTACATATGAACCATCCTCCCTCTCTCTCTAACTCTCACTCTCAGCGTCGTAACAACTTCCGTAACGCTTTTTCATCTTGATCTTAAAAATGTAATTCTAACGCAGCTAAAGAACTTTCACTTCAAAAATTAAGTGGTTAATCAAAATATGACAAACATATTTATATTTATGAATACTGATTAGTTTTCATGACGAGCATTTTTTGTATTTTTAATCTACTATCTAGTTATAAAAAGAAACTGATCGTTTTTATTAAATCCACCATATCAGTTTATAAACCAAAAATGAACACATTCTTGTCAGTTGTTTCATAGTAGCAGCAAACGTGTGGTGTAGTACGGTAAAGAAGTAGTCGCCTGGATTTTCCGGTTTACAGAATGTTCGATCTAGACACATCGGTTGACCAGAGTTGTTGGCCCGCGTCTTTCAATCAGTTATTGGCGAACATAGAGTGAAATAGAAGGACTGGTCTGAGATGGTACATTATGTCGACGAAGTTATTTGGTACGTTCCGTAGCCGATTTTGTGTGCGAACTGTCAAGCATCTCGTCGATGTTCTAAAACCTCTCCACCGCGTACACAAAGTGTTCGGGCGGTTGTAAGGGTGTTGGTTGGTAGATCGTTGGAGGACGAACTAAACTGTTACTGCCGCTTGTTCGTTATTTGAAAATCGATTGAGTCGTTTCTCGATGCTCGTTATAAGAACTTTTACCGGCAGTTAGAAAGAAGAACGGTGGCTCTTTTTTCATCTCGACTAAAAACGATAGAAAAAAGAACGAGGAAACAATGAACTTTAATCATTATTGCTTTAGTTTCGAGAATATCAGATATTTATCTGTTTTCTTTGAACTTTATTTTTGTCTTCGATCATAGTTTCGTTATGATGACGTTTTAGTCTTCTTTTATAAATTATAATGCGATGTAGAAGACATTTGAACGGGTTTTAAGATATTGATAATATATATATATATATATATATATATATATATATATATATATATATATATATATATATATATAGTTTGAAGATAAAACGTTGTTTGAATTTAAACATTCTAGTCCATCGTGATAAAACACGAGATTTGAGTTACAAAAAAAACGTATACATTTGTCTTGTGTTTAGAAACCTTCTCTCCTTTGTACAAACAATTGTTGTTTGTTGTTATTCCACTCCCCAAAGACAAGTGGGCGAGAGATACATATATATTTTACATAGTATATTATATACATCTTGTATTAAGCAATTCATTGATATGTAGTTTATTCGGCCGCAGTTGATTTATTTACATGATTTATTTAAATCAGTCTCCAAAGATTTGGTTATAGGTACTTAACGTGAACGGTATTTAATGTAAATGTATTTTTTATTCTTTGCAGTTATGTGTATGTATATATATATATATATATATATATATATATATATATATATATATATATATATATATATATATATATATATATATATATATATAATATACGAAGTTAAAGTAAATATTTTGGTAATTCTTTAAAAATAATATAAAATTTCACTGTATAACCATATTTTCTTAATAAATATTTTTACTGAACATTTAAGTAATATAACACATGCTCTTCGAACTGTATTTTATTTCATTAAATTTTTTTATATGAAATGTAAATATAATTTGTGATATACTCGGCGAATAGTAAAGGTCTATTTTTATTAAATTTTAATACAAACGTATGTGAAGTAGAGGAAAAATATATTTTATTTAAGTACAATAATAGAGCTGTTAGTATTATAATTTACTTTTAAGAATGAAATTTTCAATTTCCCACACATACATTTTTTAACAGAAATGTTTAATCATTGATCGTGTAATTACTGTTTATCCAGATTTCAATGGGTATGTATGTACGAGTATGTACTTGATATGTTTTATTGATAAATTTGAAATATTAAATATCCAAATTGTTTTCACAAAAACTTTTTTGAATAGACTTTTAATTCATATAGAGCGTATTTTTGATTTTGATATTCATTAAATATTAAATAATATAATAAACTTTTTGAATATATATTATATATTCTCATATATATATATATATATATATATATATATATATATATATATATATATGTATATATATACATACATACATACATACATACATACATACACACACACACATACATGTTTACATATATGTGCCTACTCTGTGTATATATATATATATATATATATATATATATATATATAGATATATACATACATACATTCATAAAAACAGTGGCATACCCAGTGGCATACATAGTGGGAGCTAACGAGCCGCTGGCACCTTTCAGAGGAAAAAATCACTGTCCTCCATATATACACAGGGTTTAATGTAACCATGACTGAAGTCAGTTAAGAGATTTGTAAAAAGAAAACTGAATTTGATTCTTTAAACGAATATTTATAATCACTTAAGTAATTTTATTGAATTCACATTAATTTTTTTTATTGCCCCCTTTTCCTGAGTACGACATTGTGTTTGTGTGTGTGTGTATATATATATATATATATATATATATATATATATATATTTATTTATGTACTTGTAATAAAATCTTCTGTGCCTTTAAATTAAATCAATTATAACTCTGTTTTAAACTAAAATTATTTCCCATCGTTTTAGGATTTTGAAGTTCCAAACTTAATATTTAGAAACATTATATATCTCTGCTAAGCAGATGCATAACCTCACAAAATAGTAGTGAATACGATGGCGTTTGAAAAGCAAAATCCAGTTGAAATAAAATGCTGCTGAAGACCTAGAACAGACTTGTTCAACTTTAGTGGGAAGGTGTTGTAAAAGATCCAAAAAACAGTGCAACAGGTCCGAAAATGCTTTACTAATTTATTAAGTCAAAGCCGCCATCTTTTTTTTCGGCAAGATTCATAAGTTACCGGACAGGTGGAGCAAAATTATTCAAAATTTTATATATATATATATATATATACACACACACAAACACGCATATATATATATATATATATATATATATATATATCATTTACTCGATTTCCTCAATAACTCTGCAAATTAATTATTTTTTGTTAATTTACATCGTTTGCTATTTGAACACTTTTTCACTTAATTTATTCAATTTGGGCAATTCCCTGTTTCAATCAAAAACATTTTAAAAAGCACGGAATTGTATTTTACAAATATTGAAGAAATGTAAAAAAAATTTTTTTTCGAATAATAACAAAAAAATGAAACTTTCAAAGGGTTTGTTCAAAAGTACAAGGTGTACGAAAACCTTTTTGACTAACTGTATATACAGACACAGATATGCATAGACACGGTTTATATTTGTATTAAGAAAGATGCTAAGGGTGAGTGGTGTGTTATATATTATTCACATTGTGGTTACGTAACGTGACACGTGATATTTGATCTACGGAAAAATGTACAATATTCTCCTGCTGAACCATGGTCAAAAACGCTACTACTCGTTCATACACACACACTCTCACACGCATGTATCGTTGTGAAAAACGTGTGAGTGAGTATTTAACCAACCACCACTACCATACAGTCACCCAGTGATACCACACATATACACATGGTCTATCTCACTCTCCCTTTATTTGTCATTGTATTTGTTGTTCTCACACCCCAAACGTCTGTGGTTTCCAATGTCTGCATTACGGCGACAATACAACAACGAGGTTGTCGGATTATTTTGTGATATTGTAGTAGTCATTTGAATTACAATTTTTGTTGTTTTAGTTTCATTATATTTATTTTTTCCATACGTCGTACCAAACGCCACGTTATGTGGACGTTATTAATAAATGCGGTACTGATGTATTTTTATAACTTTTTATATTAGCATGTCATGCCGTGCATTATTTTTAGTATGTTTTCGATATATCATGTCTGTGATCTGTTTACATTTAAATTAGTTATAAGGTAGATAGGATAATTTCAGTTTATAAATTTTTCGAGTATAACATTTTATTTTTACATTCATAAATTTTAACATACATATTTTAAATAGAGAATAAAATAAAATGACCCTGGAAAATATTATTTGTTTTTATGTAACGAAATTTAAAAGTGTAATATCATTGAATTTTTTGTATCAAATAAAAAACAAGTTATCCTTTTTTTTTGTACAAATATAAAAAAATATTTTTTCTGTGCAAAAGATTTAAAAATTGCAAAAATAAATAAAGTAATATTTTTTGAATGAGATTTTAGCTTCTAATTCTTGTTTTAGGATTTGTTTAATTTAACATTTTTTAAACTGTTTTATTGTGTAAATATGATATATTAAAATATCTGAATAATATTAACATTTTTGAAAAAGATAAATATTTGAATTAAAATATAATTTTCGCAGAAAACAAAAAAGTATAGTGTATATATATATGTATATATATATATATATATATATATATATATATATATATATATATATATATATATATATAGCAGCTATTATAAATTTTATTTGGACAAACGTAAGATATATATTTAATTAACTGTTAAAAATACATAGGAGTTTTTTTTACTAGTAAATGTTCGTTGTAAAAATTAATTCCGTGCCTTTAAATTCAATCAATCATAACTTTATAATGAATATAAATATTGCCTCAACGTCTTAGTACTTTGAATTGCCAACCTTAATGTTTGTAAAAACACTCGTATCTTGGTCAAACAGTTTGTATAACCTCACAAAACACTAATGAACACAATAACGTTAGAAAATCAGCATATTGAGTATTGCATACTTTTCGCATTCCAGTTGAAAAAAAATATTATCAAGGCGTGGGAATAATGTGGTCAGCTTGAGGAGATCGTGTTGTGATGTGTTAAATATGTAAGAAAAAGATAAAACAGTGGAAGAGGTCCGAAAATGCGTTACGACTTCATCGATTCAAAACCATCATCTTTTTGTTAACAAGGGATTCGTTAGTTATCCAATAGATGGAGAAAACTAATGCAAAATAATGGGGAATATTTTGAAGATTGAAATGTGTAATTAATTTTCCCATAAACATGTATTTTCTATAAAAAAATGGTACTAATTTGTACACATAATATTTTTCCAGTTGGTTTATGTTGGCTGATTAATTTGATATTTTTTTTCCAAATTTCTGTTAAAATTTGTACATTTTGCTAATGTATATATTTAAATGCAAGTATAAATAATACATATGAAGTGTTAGGAAGGTATTTCTTTCTTTGTTTGCAAATTTGCTTGACGTGTATTTTATCTTTGTTCAAAGACTGCGTAAATTAAAACAGAAATGATGTACCAAAATTGAAGTTTATCATAATTTTCCAATCTTCTTTATATAATAAAACCCCACATTTATTGTCACTTTGTCCGCAGGACAAAGTCCACGGTGACGAGAAATGTTTGCTTTGTTAGCTCATAGGTTTCAAGTTTAAGTCATCAAGTTTCGTTCTAAGGTATTTTTTATATTTTATATTTAAATATATTACATTGTAAAAACCAATGCAAAACCAAACAGGTTTTTTTTCTATTTTCCTGACAATTTTGTCGGGCTATATACTAGTTTCCAAATAACAAACATATTTCAATAGAAATTCAATTGATTATGAAATAGATTATGTATATTACAATAGACAATAAAAGAACATACTTGTCTACAATTAAACATATTATTAGTATTCATTTTCTCGTGTTTAATATGATTTTTTTTAATTCTTAATAAATGTATATTTTATATACTTTGGATATAAAGTTAAAAAATTATGATCATATTTTATAATGCAGGTTTAGAATTTACGTAATTCAAAATTAATTAAAACAAATATTTTTGTCACTTTACCTAACAGTTATGAATTATAAAATTTAGATATTTTTTATACAAAATTGTCATTTATATACTAAATTTTCAAAAATTCAATTAAAATAATATCGAATTGTTTCTATATATTCCCAAGTGCAAACAAAGGAATAAGAGAAATAATTTTAATTAGTTTTTTTATCAAATTTAAGAGAATTGATTTCTGTAGATCATGTTGAAATGTGTTATACAAATTTAACAATGTAAATTAAATCAAACGCAAATATATCAGTGTAGCGTCGTTGATACCTTCGTTGAAACGTAAATTGAATTCACAAAAGTCGTGGGAGTATTAAATTAACGAGTTGATATTTTATAATTACTTCGAATTATTCTGGTATTGAAGGATTTGAATATTTTTCAATATTAATATTAAAATATTTGAAAACAATTCTATTTGTAAATTAAAAAAATACACTGTTTGGTAATATAAAAGAAATTTAATAACAAGTAACAATGTTGCTCATTTGGCTCATGTATTTTATAAGATTAGAAAATAAAATCAAATATTCTTAAACAAGAAGTTTGTATTAGGTTGGTAGAAAAATAATTGCGGTTTATGATCTTCATGTACATTTTTAATTTAAGTGGTTTTAAGTGGTTCAGTACTGTTGGATTACTAACGCCCAACTTTTGTACAAGCACTCTAGCATTTTTGTCCGTGTTTCCGATTAAATTAACGTCTTCAGTTGGTAATTATGCACTAAAGGACACTCGCGATCTTTTTCATATTTTAGGCTCTCGTCCTCAACACAAACTTTTTTGGAACTACCATTACACCGCACGTTCTTCAACAGTGTATTTTTTAGTTTATGAGCAGTTTCTGTTGTTTTACCACCCGTTATGAACTCATACGAATTTTCTTCAAGTCTTTATCCTCCACCTGTTCTTCTAAATATTCATGATATTTTCAATTATCTTGATGGCCTGGCTAATTGTTGACTGGCGCCAAGTTCTTCTTCGTCTCCAATTGTTAGCTCTGCTTCATTTTTCATTATTTCGTAGACAGTTAATCCAATATCGTTATCACGATATATTTTCTGTACTGTAACAGTTCATTTCAAGAAACCAACGATTTTAAATTTATCATCTAATGTTACCACTACACTTTTTCGTTTCTTTAATTTTTTATATTTTCATTTTACCAAACATATTTATTAAATCAAACCAGAAACAATCACTTTAATGGTTAAAAATAACTGATTTAAGAACGAAATCGAAATGTGCTGAAAAATATGCCAACAAATGCCAGCATGTGCCAGAAAAAGTAACAAATAAAATCAATTAAGACAACGAAAGGTTGTCTAAATTGTTTATTATAAAAGATTGTCTATTGTAATAAAATTGTTTGTTAAAACAACAAAAAAATGATTTGTCTGGTGTAGCATTATAACGCGCACGCGTGTGTGTGTGTTTGTGCGCGCATATATATAATATATATATATATATATATATATATATATATATATATATATATATACACACACACACACATACACACACACATACACACACACACACACGTTATAATTATCCAGCCAGATAATCGGTTTTCCGGATAAATTGAGTTTTACTGTATGGATTACATATATATATATATATATATATATATATATATATATATATATATATATATATATATATATATTCAAACAATACTTTAGAGTATATTGTAATTATAACTGTATCTATCTAGTTTAAGTATCTCTTATTTTAATTTTTTCCAACCGTTTTGAAAAGCAAATTATTTATTTAAACAGAAAATTTCAGTTTAACAAGTGAATTTTTATTATTAGTAAAAACATGCATGCAATATTATCAACTTACTTATACCAAATTGTATACATAGTATAATATTTTAAAATGTCATGTTTGTTATAAAACCCACTCGTACCAGTCCAGTGTCTAAATAAAAATGTAGTCTGCACGAATGTAAGTTCGTAAATTATACCTTTTGAATATTGAATATATTTTTAATACTTATCCAATTTGTATCGTAGACTAGACAAAACGAAAGTGCATATGTAATGTATACAGAAACACTAAATTCAATCCGTGGGCTGTTGTTTACCCACAATCAGTAAGACATGCACATACGATTCGTTTATTATTTCCTTCTCACCACAGTGTCTGTATTCGAAACCATAATTTGAAGTTACACTTTTTACATAAACATAATTCTAGAGAATATAGTTCGTTTGCTATTAGATGTATGTAATATTGGGGGTTGAATAAGATACTGTATTCCTTGGAATTAGTTTTACTTACACGGTAGATTCGACCTGACAATTTTTATCTCTTTAATATTGCAGTCGACTGAAGAACGTTGACTCCTTCTGCCTGTTCGTTTCGCCTGTTTTAGAATCAGGAGGGATAGCCTTTACCATTATTGGATATTCTAAACAGCTACAATATATATATATATATATATATATATTGCGTAATATTTATTTCATAGTATTGCTGTCTTTGTTTATTCCGCACGCTGATATCCGGCGCATCCCTTTTCGTTCCACGGAACGAAATCAAAACGAATAGCACACATTGTGGCTAAAGTAGGACGCAGACATTGGAAAGTAGACAGACAGTTCGCATAAATAATTGATGCAGATATTATAGAACAAAATTTATTATGCATATGTCTGCTGCATTCATACACTGGTTCTTGTTTTTCCATTATGACGCCGTATGCAATATTCACGAAGTAGAAAAGTTCAACAGATCGAGAATTACATGCAGGGACTCGAGTGCAACGTGTCTTATTATTTGTTTGTACACTCCAGTACTGTTTTTTCTTGTTTTATGAATGGATTTTGTACGAGTGCAGTCGAATTACGAGAAAATCGACTCTAGGTAGGTCTTAATATGATCTTATAAACCAGTTCTGCATTTATTTGTGTGCAATCTGCATCTGGTCGCTCAATGCATTCCAGATTCTTTATGATTAATGAGAACGATGTGAACACGTGATCCAAGAACTGGACGTTGTGAATATTTAATGTTAATAGCGTGAATTTTAAACAAAATGTGCCACCTTTATATATGCATATTTATTCAAAAGTTGAAATTATTGAAGTGCATGTACCAAAATTGTTCTCGAGTATATAGTTAAAATTTATTTGTGTATTTCTAACATATGTTTTAATAATTATTAATATTTTGATAGAATTTGATATTAAATCTTATTGACTACTAATTCGTCTTAGTTTAACATTACACATAATTTTATTAGTTTGGTGAATTATTTCCAACACAGAGTTAATTCAAAGAAATGTACAACTGTTGAATACGACTATGGTTCCGTAAATTTCACAAAATACATTATCAGTGGAATAATAAAGTATTTAATATACATATATTGAGATATCGAAGACCTATGTGTGTATAATAGTTCTGTTATAATAAGAGTAGTGGCGGATTAAGCGGGGTCGGACTGGGTGGTATCCCAAGAGCCCGTGAGTAAGAGGGGTTCCGTTGAAGATTACAAAAATAACAAATATTTAAAATATATAAAATAAGTCAATAATGGCGAGTCAAGCGGATGTGCGACCTGGCAGCCGCCAGGGGCCCTGGCTCGAGGGAAAAAATATTCATTACATAAAGGAAGCGTACACTTCAACGTCTTAGCTAATAATAAATTTGCGTGAAAAATGTAAATGTATATAGAAAATAACAGGTAGTGTAAGGAAAGAAACAAGAGAAAAAAGGTTTTGCTTTAATATCAGAAGTGGATTTAACATCATAAGTTTAAGTTGTATTTTTATTCATGCAGCACAACGTCACCGTCCTGACATTGACATAATTGTTGTTGAGAATATAGTTCATAATTAAAATTAAGAATATTTTATTTTGATGTAGTCTATATATGTACAGAATAAAGTTATAGATATAAAGAAAAATGTAATAACATATATTTTTACACAAATCTGTTCTTTTTTTGGTCGCCAAGTAAATTTAGGTAGACCCGTAAATTTTACAGCCAGCGGCCCCCAGCTGGAGTAATCCGCCTGTAACTGAATTTAAAATTATATACTTTCTATGAAAATTGTAACCTCAATCATTCTATTAACAATTAAAATGTTCTGATTACTAAACAAACGTATCAAAATACGAGTATATTCTAATAGTTCTTTGTCCTGATATTGGCATAGTATTAGAGTGCTTGTAATGGAATAACTAGAACAAATCAATTTCTAATAAGAGTTAATTAATATTCTTATTAAAATATAAGACGATATATATATATATATATATATATATATATATATATATATATATATATATATATATATGTATGTGTGTATGCATGCATGCATGCATGCATATATATATATATATATATATATATATATATATATATATATATATGATTCTAGTTAGGCTTTCACTTGGAAGTATTAAAAAAGGGCGCAGGGGTTAAGAACAATCATGTTATTTTTTATTTAGTATTTTAGTTAAATTCAATACTGAAATACAATTAAACTCAAATACTAAATGGGGGATAACATAATTTTTTTTAATTTTTGTGTTTTTTTAATACTTTTGTGTAGATTTCTAAGCTGAATTACACTATTATGGTTTAAATATTCTGAATTGAATTGTAATTTATTTTTCTGAGTTATAATTTAGTAAACACTTGTTGTTCTTCTTGTTATTATTGTAAACCATGATTCATAGGTAAATAATAATTTGAACTTAGATAAATCTCTATTTCAAGAAATAAATACTATTTTATTAAGATGAAAGTATGATGCTTTCGAATAATTCTTATACCGGTTATATATATTTTTACTATTATTAAATATATTAATGATTAAAAGTAACTTTATAAAAAGATGATAAATGTTTCAGAAGAAAAATTTGACTAGGTATAGATATTTTCTGTCAAAAGTATTGAATCCCCTTCTCGTGAGTTTAAGTAAAAAGAGTTTTTGTTAGCTCTTCTTTCGTTAAAGAAAACATTTATCCAAACTTGTTCTCATTGATTAAAATTAAACATTTTTTCTACTATGATTTCATAACATTTCTTAAGTTATTTCTTTACTTTTTTGGTAATCTTGGCCGTATATCTAAAATATAGTTAGTTTTACAATGTTTTCCAATAAGGATGCAATTTTTTAATTTGAAAAAAAAAACAGAATTTGTACTGAAATTTCAAGTTTATTTATTGTTAAGAATAGTTGAGGTATACCATTTATAAATGAAAAATAATATGTGTAAGTGACCATCGCTTGATTTCTTACAAGTAACCATTCTCTTGTTAAAATTTTCAATAACATCTAGACAACTGGGGTCCTTTGTCGCCAATTACTCTTCGGATTTCATCTTTTAGATTGGAAATTTCTTTAGGATTATTTGTATATACCTGTCCTTCAATATGACCTCAAGAAAGTAATCCAACGGTGTTGAATCGTAGCATGTTCCTTACCAATTAATATATCCATTTCTGGAAATATTTTGATCATAAAATTTCGTCCTCAATATATCAGTTGTTTCACCAGATGTGACATCTGGTGAAACAATTGATTTATTGTCTTATTATCTTATAATGTTGATACAAAAAGCCACATTTTGCACCAACCTTCCGAAACCACATTTCCTCCAGATCAGTGTCATTCAGTTCTGCCTACAAAAAATGTTGTCATATTTCGGCATCTTTCTTCATTCACTGTTATCTCTTTATCAGTCTAATTCTCAAAAAAGTAAAGGTCAATGATTTCACCGGACCAAAGTGCGCACCAAACAGTCACTCTTTCTGTACGCAGTGGCTTCTCAACAATCACGGACGGATTTTCTTCACTCCAGATTCATCAGTTTTGCTTGTTAACGTAGCCAGGAAGTTTGAAATGAGCATCATCGCTAAAGGTGACTTTTTTAATTTGTTGTGTTCCATTATCCAATTAACAAATCTCCGATGCAGTAAAAGATCTGCTAACTTCAATTCTTGTGTTAATTAGACCTTATAAGTCTTCAGAAATAAATCCTTATGTAAAATACGCCATGTGTGTTCATCTGTGAAAGGCCCAATGGCTGTGAACGTCCTGGAATTGACATTCCTGGCTCTTTCGATTTACTTTTACGAACCAAGTTAATGTTTTCTTTTCAACGAGCATTCGAATACCTGTTTGTGTTTATCTTTCACTGATTCATTCTCCTAAAATTTACTCACTAATCGAAGAAATGTTGATTCAGATGGACGAATATGTCGAGAATAAATATCTCATAATTTACAAAATGCATTTTTATAGAATAACCATTTTCATAATACAACTGCATTATTTTATTGCGTTGTTTTGTTGTATACGAAGCCATAACGAAAAATGGTAATGTCAAAATGTAACAAATGTTAAAAAAATACAACTGCCAATTTGACATCTACGAAATGTTACCTTTTAAAAATTGCGTCCCTATTGGAAAACTCTTTATAAGTACTTTTTTAAGCGTTGATAAGAATGTGTGAATCCTGATTATATTTATCATTTTTTTTAAATATGAAATATAAATAGTTTATATATATATATATATATATATATATATACTTATTTATAAAAATCAACATTAACTGTTAGTTGGTCCTTCTGACAATATTTTATGACGTAAAAACCAGTAGGTATTTTTATGTTTAATTATTTTATGTTATAAAAACCAGTAAACACTTTTTTGTTTGTAAATTTTTTTCTATTTTCCGCTCAATTTTGACGGGATATATACTAGTGTGTGTATATATATATATATATATATATATATATTCTTATTTATAAAAATCAACATTAACTGTTAATTAGTTGGTCCTGCTAATAATATTTTATGTCGTAAAAACCAGTAGGTATTTTTATGTTTAATTATTTTATGTTATAAAAACCAGTAAACACTTTTTTGTTTGTAAATTTCTTTCTATTTTCCCCTCAATTTTGACGGGGTATATACTAGTGTGTATATATATATATATATATATATATATATATATATAAATATATAAATGTTTGTGTGAATATTTTTGCATAATTTAATAACAAAATTTAAAAAAGACCACATTTCTTTCCAACTTAATTTTGTTATATATTTAATTGTATTGAAGTACCACATACTTGTTTTGAAACCGTTTGGAAATTACATAGTTTTTTTATTTGTGAACAGCAATTTAAATTGAAATTTTGGCACCAGAAATCAGTCATAAATATATTTTTGCATTTATGTGTACAGAAGCTAAGCAAAGAATGTTAATGTGACCACCGTTATAAAAATAGTAATGTGTTCACAAAAGTACACAAACGTAATCAAATCTGTTATTTTAATAATTAGCAAAATTTAATAACTTATTAATAGTATATATTAAACATTGTTTATTTATTCGTTATTAAATATTTGTTTAGGATGATAAAAGTTACAGGTTTTTAAATAATAATATAATGCATAAGAAAGTGATTGTAATTTTCTCATAATAAAAAAATAAAATTTGGTATTTCTTCCCATTGTGTTTTAAATTATATTAGGTTTTATTTTAATAATTTGTAATATTTAAATGAACTTTTTAAATAAATTTATATAATCACTAGCAATAAAATAATACAGCGAGCTAAGACACATTTTTTTTAATTTACATACAAAACTGACAAGATTTAGTGAAATAAGCAGTTATTTTTTTAATTAACAGAATACACTAGGCAGTTAATAAATTCCGAATATAAAATTGTTTTCAGAATTATATTTTCCTATGGTACATCTAAATAAATAGTTATTTTTTAAATAATATGCGAAAAATATTACATATAAGTCTATAGTAAAGGTTGAAAAGTTTAAAATGAAACAATGTATTAAATTCTTGTGTAAAAAAGCAATGAAAGAAATTAATAAATTTTACATTCAGTAAATCTTTTTATGTTTATAAACGTGTTACGTTTGGCAGTAACGCTACCGACTTAGTGCTGCACTAAGGAGTGTGGGTATGTGTGAACTTCTATTTAAATTAATAAAAATAACTCTATTTTTTAGATTTTACATTTTATTTTGACAGTGAATATAAGTAGGTTATAACTTAAACTAATGTTGTGATCTGGATTCTAACTTACTGGCTGACTGACTTATGACTTCATAACTTACTGACTTCATGACTTATCTACCATCCAGCGTGGCCGATTTATAAATGGTTCGGTAGGTATGATAATTGTAATTTCAGGTAATATGCAGTTTAATTTTCTTTGTTACAATACTAACAGTTCAAAGCCATAAGTTTTACAATACAATAAATTATGATATTTTTGGATTCTTTGATACTGAATAATAGAAGTATCTTAATGAGCTTGACCATGTTCAATCAAGACGTTAGGTTTCGCTTTACCTTGAATTGCTGGTATAATAAATTATTTTTAAAAACTGTAATTCCCATGTTAATAAATGTGATTTTAAAATATACTAAAATAGATATATAAATAAACGAATAAATATGTCTATCAGTCTTCAACAAAATGTTTTAATTATAGCAAAGTAGATTGAATAAAAACAGAAGAATGACTTCAATTTGTTTTCTAATAAATACATTTCGTATTATATATACATATATATATATATACATATATATATATATATATATATATATATATATATGCACAAGTAAACAAACTGAACGTTATTTGATCAGGTGAAATAAGATATTATCGTCGAACGAGACCTTGGACACTCGACGTTCATGTATTAATGAAAAAAGCAGGGAAAGACAGTAAACGTCACGTTTTAGCACAGGGGATCCGTCATTGTAACATGATATGTAGCTGCAATGAAATCTATCCTCGTTGAACATTGTCCTGTGAGAGAAAATGAAAATTGTTTAGAGCCTTTTTTGTTGTACGCTTTTACAACGGGACGAGATTATCATCAGTTATAAAAATATCATATAAAATCTTTAACCTCGCCAGTTTTTCTTCTCATTCTTCAAAGAATATTCTTTGATCATTATATGAATTTGCTTTATACATATATTTTACGTGTGTATATATATATATATATATATATATATATATATATATATATATATATATATATATATATATAAATAACAGTATGTATTTTTGAAAAGAATCACTTCTTTAATATTAAGAAAAAAATATCTGAATTTGTTTGACGAAATGTTACTTTTATACAATTATAAATTTAGCAATCAAATTAATGAAAATGAATACTTATTATATCGATTTTCTTTATTTTTACCACTTAAAGTGAAATAATTTGTATTGTATTGAAACAGAATTTATAGAATGAAATTCGATGTTGTTTTTATTGTCATTAGTCTTTATTAAAAATAATTTATATCCATTTTAAACAGATTTCTTATTTCTAAACTTTTCAAATAATAATACTGAATAAGTGTGAAAATCTTGTCGATTTGATTAATAAACTGCCATTCTTTTTTCTATTCTATTAGTTATTAATTGAATGACTAGCTCCCATCTTTTTATTACTTGTTTAATCTATTTGAGGATTTATGTCTCTTTTATTCCGATGATTTCAAGTCTAAGGCCGACACTTCTTAAAGGACATTTGTAGAGATTTAAAGAAATAAAAATCTGTTAGAGCAAGTTAAGGGTATTAGACGAGTGTACTAAAACTTTTTTCTGGAATTTGTGTGAAACTTAATGTACATTTATTGTTATATGAAAAGCAATGCATTGCTTTAGTGGAGATCACTATTTTTCTGTTGATTAACTTTAGAAGTTTATAGTTCATTCTTCATTTCATTTATTACCCTTTCATTTACTAAAAGCTTAAAATGAGTGTAACTGTCTGATTTGGAGTGAACAAAGCGCCGAAAGTTCCATAACGAGTATAGTGTCAACTCTTTTTGAGATGGAGATTTACTTTGGAAATTAAGCTGCTTGTACTTAACCTTTTCTGCATCTTATTGATCTCTTTTTATTGATACGAAACCATCACTTTAATACTTGTTAATATTTTTGACAACGATACAACGATTTCAGACCAAAAACTTCTTAAAAAATTTTCTGCTAGTTCGTGTAGTAACTTGAGCCATCTTAATTGTTCATTATTTATTTTAAACTATTTCCAATATGTGGATCTTTTTTAAAGGAATATCACAGTATGCACTCATTTGACACATAATTGCTTTTGTAGTTTGATGTTTATTTCATTGAAATATATCCATCAGTTCTTTCTTTCTAAAGAAAGTTTTATAATGTTTTATATATGTATCTTCACCTCTGAACTGTTTATTTCCAGGGCGAATATATAATAGACAATGATTAATATGCACTTTGTATAGTGTGAGATTCTTTACCGTAAACATCACAAATTAAGTAAATTAGAAATCTGAATTTCGCAATGCTTAAATCTTGAAGAAATGCAATGTGTGCAAAAATAATAGTATTAATTATGTGCGAATTTTGTTATTATTATTTTCATTATTTGATGAAAGTATTCAACAATTTTGGTGGTTTTATATCTTAAAGTAGATTTGAAATTTATGAAAACTATTTTTTCCAATATGATATATTTATTATAAAAGAAAAAATATTATTTGATTTTAATGAAAGTAATCTAAAATACCCTTTTACAAATTGAAGTTTATATATATATATATATATATATATATATATATATATATATATAAATGAAGAAGTTTGTTATTTGTTCGTTAATAGATATAAAAAAACTAATAATGAACCGTTCGTGCGAGTAATGGTTCCAAACTTTGACTAGAGTTGATAATGTCATAGTGAGAAACTACAACTAGCAGTAGACAAAACTATCAACGAACGCGCCGGGCACACAATGGGCGTTAGACGCGTTAAGGGATGACATCCGACGCGACGTCGGAGTAGTTGGGAGTCCGCGGGTTCGGGAGACGACGTTGTTAACTGTACGCCTCTATTACTGTAGCATTGTGTTTCATTCAAAGACCGATGGCTGGCGTCGTGTGAAATAGAGCGTGACGATGATAGGAAGAAGGAATTGTCGCAGTAAACATAGACGTACAGATAGGTGGTTCGTTTTACACACAAGAGACACGCGAGGACGTTTCAGATGTCCTCAGAGATAATTTAAATATAAAATAGTCTATTGTTGAATACATAAGTTTTAACAGAAAAGTATTTTTCATGAAGAAACGTTGAATATGGATAAATCATAAATAATGATTGTAAATCGATATTTTTTTCTAAAATAAGACATTAAGTTACATATTTTCTTTAGAAAAAAACCTGAATATATATATATATATATATATATATATATATATATATATTTGTATATTATACACACACACACACATAAGTCAACTCTCCTTTAACACGGTTATTTGGTTCAGTGTTGTATCGAAATCGTGTTATCAAATCATAGAAATATTACACAACAGAAAAATGAATTCCGTGTTGTATCGAAATCGTGTTCTCAGAGTGTCATGATGTGAGGGTCGTTTGATAAGTATGGTAAAAAAGCAAGTTAAACACCGTTTTTTGGAAAAAAACTCTTTTATTTTTTTTTCTCAACACAGTCTCCATTGAGGGTTATACACTTGGTCCAGCAAGTCTGCAAAATACACGTTAACGGCAGTAATGACATCCTCCACATTCGAAGAGAATTTCTTTCTACTGAGCCACATTTTCAAGTTTTGGAAGGGGTAGAAGTTCGGGAATCTTGTCCCCGTACGACTTCTTGCTCTTCCAGAGAATAGGGCGGATGAGGGATCAGTTCGAAGCCTAATTCGTGCAATTTTCCATTGAGACGGTCAATTTGTGGGACGGTGCGTTGCCCTGGTGAAAGATCACTTTTTTGTGCGTCAATCTTGGTCGTTTTTGTTTTATATCTTTCGAACAGTCCAGTAGTGTCCCATAATAGACTCCTCTAATTGTTTTTCCCTTCGTTAAGTAGTCGATGAGGATGATTTCTTGAGAATTCCAAAAAACACTGACCATCAATTTTCTAGCCAACCAAGCGATCTTTGCCTTCTTTGGTGCACTTTTATCAATTGTCCACTGCTTTGACTGCTGCTTCGACTAAGGTGTGCAATAGTGGATCCATGTTTCATCCACAATAACGAATCGACACAAAAAAGCCCGCTCGTTTTTATCTATTTTTGCGGCAACTGCTACAGTGTTCCTTCAAACATCTGTAGAACGTGAACAAAAGTGTGACGTTAACTGTGACGTTACCAAATTTACAAAGTGTAGGCGCTATCTCATAGAAAATTACGAAACTTATCAAACGATCCTCGTATATCGAAATCGACTTAAGCGAAAGTAATATAAATCAAGGAAATGTGTTCCGTGTTATATCGAAACTGTGTTCTCGGAATGTGTCTGAATTTATCAACATGAAACAGACTACTGATTAGTTTTCAGTAAGAACAGCGACTCGCAGACTTCGCATTATTATGTATACAAGGGGAATTCCCTGTTTATGTCAATCAAAACTATATGAACAATGCTATATGAAGGTTGCCCAAGTTTATTAAATCTTGCTATATGGAAACCGTGTTATAAGAATATCTTGTAATAGAGCTGTCACAATTTTTTCACCGTATTATATCGAAACCGTGTTTTATAAGTGGGTTGAGTATATATATATATATATATATATATATATATATATATATATATATATATATATATATATATATATACTGTGTGCATTCTTTGTGTTTAAAACGTACTAATTTAATAACAACGTTTCTATATTTCATCATAGTTCTTAAATAAATAAAAGACTAGTCACCATGCTCAAGTGCATTGAACTCATTGAAGAAATTGTAAAATTATGATTACACTTCGCCGATAAAGATATAATTATCGCGTGTTGATAATCTACGTTCCTGATATACAATGCACTTTTTTTATTAATATACAAGACATTAAGAAGAAACTGTGCATGTTTATTTATATAGCATAAAAACAATTTCGTTTTTTCTTTTTTATTAGAGACGACGTGTTCTCCGAAATGATTAATTGAGTAGCCTAGATTTCTAAATGGCACCAATTTGTTGTAATCAAAAATTTTAATATCAATAAATTTTATCTACAATTTATACTGATTGTAAAAATAAATCAAACTCGTTTTGTGCAAGTCATTTCTTAATACTTGCTAGATTTGAATGCATTTAAGTATTTGAAAAAAATTACTGACAAAAAAGATTTAGAATATATATATATATATATTTATTATATATATATATATATATATATATAACGTCTACATTGCGGTATATATGTGCTAATAGTAATGTAGGCGTATGAGTTTTAAAATGTTTATTGTTTCATTCAGTTCATGTACAGGTTTATAATTGACCAGTAGTAAAGTATAGCTAGGAAGGGAGAAACCCCCTAGTATGTATATATATATATATATATATATATATATACATATATACATATGTATGTATATATATATATATATGTATGTATGTATATATATATATATATATATATATATATATAAAATCAAAATTAGAAACAAGACGAAATTTTCGATGATGTCACGTACTTATTTATGACGTCGAGGTGTTTATGGTACTCAAATATGTTTATCTCATATATAAAATAATACTGTCAACGATAATGATTATATAGGACATACTACATATATCTTGAAAGGTGGCTTCATGATTCCCAAATATATTTATTGTTTTACTCTGTTACATACATTCTCATAATAGACAAGTTGTCGAGCCCTGTGGTTGGTAAGTTCAGCGTGCAGAGGGCGAAGCCCCCTAGTATATGTAATGATTGAATAATCATAAGACATAAAAAAATGAAGTCTGCTTATCGGGAAAAGTTATTTTTTTTTTGATTTATCTTAATATTTCATTTAGTTTAGTTATTTTGGCACTAAATTTACTTTAATAAATCAATTTTCATTCTCCATAAGCCACAAAAAGTATTTTGATCGAAATTTTTAATAATTTATTGATTTAATATTACTTGAGTGCATTTTGATGTATTCATCAAAATGCCCACATATAAAAAAAATACAAAAGTTCTCTGTATGTGAATCCTCGTATAATAATGGTGATATGTTCAGAATGCACATGAGTAACAATCAAAAATGATCAGTAATCAATTATTAAATATTTTTGACTATAAAAAATGTTATGATTTGTGAATGAATAAAATGAATAAAAAATAAATGAATAAAAAAATGAATGAAATAAAAAATGAATTTGAACTTAACCACAATACTAAAAAGTATATTAAAGTTTCAAACCAAATTATAATATAAAATTGCTTGTAATATAAATAAATTCTGTACTATAATCCAACAGTGGGCAAACTGCTGTTCCTAAAGCTACTCTCCCGAGACATTATTGGGTTTTATTACCATTTTTCCTAAACTTTTATATTAATAATCTATGGGTAATATAGTATGTACAAATATTAGAATATTTTATATGTAAACGGTTTATTCACATTATCTTTTCAAACGTCCACATGCATTATGTGTGCAAACTGCTGTTTAAGTTGGTCTACAGCTATGTATTATCCTTAAAAAAGATATGAAACTAAACAATTTTGTTAATTAAAACTTCTGAATGGAATGAAAGCAAATGCGAGACGGGTTACACTGTAAATTTTTGAAAAAAAAAAAATCTTTAAAAATGCAATTTTTAACAGTGTCTCTTATGGCATGTTTGTGAAAATTGATAATTATAAATATAATTTTAAAATAATATTTTCTCTGTCTCTTGAACATTCAAAAATGTACGAAAAGTATAATATATGCTCTTACTATCGAAGAGTTTGCCCACCCTTTTGCTACAATCCTTATTATTTAGAAAATTAAAAAAATATTACACCAGTCTAGTGTATATTACATTCCCAAAAATTATATTATATATATATATATATATATATATATATATATATATATATATAATATACACATCATAACATAAAATGTTAAACAGTAAACCGCTGATTATTAAAAAAATCATTGAATTTTATTATGAAAAGGAAATAAAATTAGATTATTAATATCATAGCTTACAGAGACCTTATCGGATCCCATGAAATTTGTAACTAAATTAAATTTTATAACTATATTACAAATTTCTAACTACATTATGTACTTGTAAACATGAAATGTTCCATCAGTTTTTGTACTATGTAACTTTTATATATGTTTTATCTAGTAATATTTAAATATATGAGAGTGTAGAATCCTGCTGTAATAATATACATTAATCATCTTATTTTCACATTATTTATTTCAACATATTTTACTGTACACATTTATGTATTACAAAGGTAAATTATTGTTAAACATATCTCTTTACTAACTGTTTATAAAATACTATTTAAAATTAATATGAATCGTTATTCAAAGTATGAGGGTCGTTTGATAAGTATGGTAAAAAGCAAGTTAAACACAGTTTGTTTTTTTATTTTATTCTTTTTTTCAAAAAAATCGATTTTGCTTCTCAAGATAGTCTTCATTGAGAGTTTTATATACTTGGTCCAGCGAGTCTGCAAAATGAAGTCCCCATTCGACGAGAAATTTCTACCTATCGAACTAAATATTCATGTTTGGGAAAAGGAAGAAGACGTACGGGGCCAAGTCCGGATAATAGGGAGGATGAGGAATTAATTCGAAGCCTAGTTCGTGCAATTTTGCTATTGCAACGGTTAATTTGTGGAATAGCGCGTTATTCCAAATGAAAGCTCACTTTTTTGTGTGTCAATTTTGGCCATTTTTGTTTCAGCTCTTCTTTCAAACGGTCCAATAATGTTGCATAATAGGTTTCTGTTATCGTTTATCCTTTCATTAAATAGTCGATCAGGATGATTCCTTGTGAATCCCAAAAAACAGTGGCAATTATCTACCGACAAAACTGTCTTCGCCTTTTCGGCGCACTGTTACCAGTCGTTTTCCACTGTTTTGAGTGCTGCTTCGACTCAGATGTGTTGTGGTGAATTATATTTTATCCACAGTGACGAATTGACGCAAAAGGGCCTTCGGTTTTTTTCCATTTTTGCGCCAATTGCTACAGTGCCCGCTTCAAACAACTGTAAAACGTGAACAACGCGTCGTTTTGGCTGAAATTTCAAATATGCTTGTTTGAAAAGTGATACTTGGTAGCCGTCACGTTACCGAATGAATAGTGGCGCTACATCTGAGAAATTTACCAAACTTATCAAACGACACTCGTAGTTTGTAAATGCATTTTATTTTTATTTCAGATTAGTGTAAACGAAATAATTGTTTTAAGTAAAAAAATGTATTATTAAATATACTGTTATGTTTATGAAAGTTTGTTTCGTTTATTTGTTGAACACAAACAAAACTGTTTTAAAATATAATACATATTTTTTATGATAAAAAGTACTTTAAAAAACTTGATCGTTAAAACTTAAAATACGATATATTTGTTCAGTTCATTCTAAAACTGCAAATTTTCATAACTGTTTACGAAAACAAATAAAATATAAGAGCAATAACGGAACATTCTGCGACATAAAAAGTGATATAGGTTGGTAAAAATGATCCAAATCACCTTTTATACAAATACCAATTTGAATATTTTACGAACGAATCGTACACAAGGCTCATATTCATCACTAATTTTTCGAATATTTTTACAGGGCGGAACGAAAAAAATGTACAAGATTCAAAATAATAAATAAAACTAATAGATAGTATCGTTTGGAGTAAACAAACGTTTTTATATCTCGCGCGTACACTTTGAATAAACAAAAAAAAACATAGGTTGTTTTATTTATAAGAAACTAAGATAAATAGAATGTGCCTTTTTATAAGTGTGTACGTGTGCGTCTTCTTGGCATACAAAGAATAATATGTTTATTCTGTTTTTTTGTTTTTAAAAAAAATCTCGACAACGTCTCGACTGAAAAGCTAAAATTGAAACGTACGACCACATTTCACGGATCGGTATGTTATTTGGAAATCGGGTGTCCATTTTCACGTTTGTGAATTCTTACACAAGATAATTTTACAGTATATATATATATATATATATATGTATATGTTTTGTAAATAAATTCTGTTAGTCTATAATACAACTTTTCGCAAATATTCAGAAAAAAGTACTGTCTTTTAAGGTTTAAAAATTTTACAAATGTGTAAGGAACAAAAAATTACTGTCAGTTGGTTTTGCATAAGCAAATTTTGTAGATTTATTATATTGAGACTTTAATTTTTAAATGATTACTTAAAAATTTCATTGAGACTTGAAACTTACCTCTGCTGAAGAAAACAACTGATAGATGCTAGTGTTTCAATTATATAACCTATTTTCATTAGTATTCTTTCTTACTGCCAATAAAAGGTTTGACAATTTAATGCACAATGTAAGTAACATGAAAAATTTTTGATATTGATTCAAAGTAATTTATCCTCTCACATTATTATGCTGTAAAAACCAATAAACATTTTTTTCTTTATATGTTTCGTCTTATTTTCCAGTCAGTTTTGACAGGTTATATATTAGTATGATAATAAATATGTTCATAGTTTCAAAGAGTCTCTAATTCTTCACCATTACCAATACATACCTGAAATCTATTTCAGACGTTCTCCAAAACCCAAAACACATGCTTTGTGGCATTTTTGCAAACACATTTTTAATTTTCTGTCGAGAGATTTTGCACACATTGTCAGTTGGTAATATGAACACTTTCTTTTATGTTACGAACAGAAAATCACTTGGTGTATGATGTGGAAAGTGTGTTTGATGTTGTACAAAATCTTCTTTATCAGTCTATCGTCATGTTCAAATTCTATTTAATTGGAAATGGTTATTAGAGATTAGCGGAGTGAAGAAAATTATTTAATTGGAAGTATTCTCAGTTTACATGACATAAAATGATGTTGTTTTATCTGTAGTTCTCTATCATGTTTATGAACACGTCTTTTTTTTTCTGTTTTGACTTAACCTTTCTTCATTTGCACACCAGATATTACTTTTCAGATAAGTTTGTGTTAGTAAGAATTCTTTTTACTGAATACACAGTAATAAAATTGTTTCATCACTATCGTGAATTAGAATCTTCGGTTCTAAATTCTCCATCACCAAGAAATATTACAAGCGGTTATCATGTGAGACTATTACAATGCATTTGTAATAATGAAGTGGAACATTGTAATAAAGGAATGAAACAATGAGTGAAATTTTTCAATGTGTTTTTTTAAATTAATATGAAAGAAAAAAAATATCATATCATGAATATATATACATGAGACCTGTGCTTTCCAAACGTATTAATATTAGGTTGCTAGGAAAATAATTACGGGTTTTGTTTTCTGAATTCTAACCTTACATTCTTTCAATAAAAGTGGCATTAATCGCGTTCATGTGAATATCATTTTAAAGTGTATTTTTCGGTCTGTATTTTGGTAACATCGACTTTGGTTTTATTATTTTTTCTTTAAATTGGGTTATTGAATTAAAGATAGAAAAGAAGAAAATAAGAGTAAATGTTTTGCATTCAAAACGAGTGAAAAAACAGCAGCAGAAACTGCTCGTAAACTAAACAATGCTTTTGGTGTGGGTACTATTAAAGACTGCATGGTGTAATGGTGGTTTCAAAAATTTCGTGTTGGGGACGAGAAAATAAAATAAACGTGATCAATATATAAAGCATTAACTTTCTTCTTCTTTTTCTTAATGATAAAAATCCACATTTCTCATTATTTTGTCTGCAGGACAAAGTGATAAGTAATGTTTGCTTTGTCAGCTCATAGGTTTCAAGTTTAATTCTTTGGTATTTTTTATTTTTAGATATGTTATGTTGTAAAAACCAATACCCAGTTTTTTTCTTTATATTGTCAATTTGCTACATACTAGTTATTTAAATAATTCTTTATTTCTTTTTGTTCATACTAATTATATACTTTTATTTTGAATCATTAAACACTACTTTTTGTTCTTCTAATTGTCTTCATAATTAAAAATGAAGGTTTTTTACAGTTTGTTATTTATCTATATAATTTATTTACAAAATACTGCAGTAGTTATGCAAGCAATTGATTGTAACAAAAATAATATTAGAATGAATAAATTGTTTTTACTTAATGATGACATAATATAAACAAATGTGTTTACTTTTAAATATTTTGTTGTGAAATGACAGTGTTATAAATCTGAAATATTTGCCATGTAAATATTTATCAGCAGTCATTATTTCAGTGACACTTCTTTCATTAATCATAATTTGTTTAATAGTAGACTCTGGTTCGTATGCCGATGAAAAAGTATATATATATATATATATATAAAAGTGATGAATATACGTTTTGAAATATACATCACATACATCGCTTAAGGCATACTCGTTAAACTGTTAATTGCTGAAACATAAACGCTATTTAATACCTTCAATATATATGATGTAATTCACGTTTTAAATTATAATACGGCAGTGTGAAGAAGCATCTAAACGATGGAATTATTAATGACACGAATTCGAGTGCGGTCATAAAATTTATACAGCACAATCTTTCATTAAAACTTATATCCTTATCGTCCAATCAAATTTGTTCAATGGACGGACGAAAAAGGGTGGTGCGAAATTAAAGCTGCGACGATAACGAAGTACGATATGACAGTGACAAGGTCTCGAAATATGCTTTTATTATATACAGACAGTCGATGACAGAATTCAGTTGAAATTAAATACGGTTTCGTTATTATTTTTTTTTTTTTTTTTTAAATATAATAAGTTTGGAAATTCGATTCTCGAAGTTAACTGAATTTATAAATTGATTTATTTCTTAATATTTTTTTTTTAATTTTTGAGTTTAGAAAATGTTTTGCTTGAAAATATTTTTATTCAGCTGTTTGTTTGTTTATTTATTTAATGTAAAATGTGTTTAGCAATGAAACATTATTATAAGCTTTTTTTTATTTCATTTCTTTTGTTTCCAGATTATTTGTATGTACTAATTTTAAAACTCGCAAGTCTAGGTTATATGGAATGTTTTAATTTAGAGCTAGTAGTGGTTAATATAGAAAATCACTGGTTATAGACATTTGTTCTTTCGAATAATTAATCATCAGTAATTAATTTAGTAACTGAAATCGGTATATAAATCATTGTTAGTAGAATAGTTATACGATGCCCAGTGTCAAGTATTGGTGATTAATATATGTGTAATATAGGAGATTCAATTTAGGCACATGAAAGTATTAAAAAAAATGCAAAAATAAAAGTCAAGTTATTTTTTAATACTTTCATGTGGAAGCCTAAATTGAATCAACTGTATAAATTGATCATGAAAAAGTACATACCTAGGTAAGTTCATATAATATACACAATATTAGCTGTACAAATTAATTAGGTGCCTTTTTTCAATAGAAAATGATTGTTTTAGGAAAAAATAGAATATATTTCAATCCTCAAAATTTCCGCTATTCTTTTGTATAACTTTACTCCATCTGTCAAGTAATTGATGAATTTCTTGTCAATCTCTTGTCAAACAAAAATATGGGAGCTTGGTGCCTATGAAGTCGTAATGCATTTTCGAATCTCTGGCACTATTTTAGTATTTTTTGCATATTTTATACGTCACATCTTTCCTCAAATCTGAACCAAACCATTTTCTCGGTTTCGGCAGCATTTTTTCAAGTCGAAAAGTATGCAATGCTTATTATGATGCTTTTCGTACGCCATCGTGTTCACTGGTGTTTTGTAAGGTTATGTCAGCTGCTTGGTCAAGATATAGAGTGTTTTAAAATATTAAGATTGGAATTCTAAAATCCTATAATGGTAAGAAAATGTTTTAATTTAAAACAATGTGAACATTGATTCAATTTCTTCTTTGATGGTGCTACAGTTCTGATCAAACCTTGACCTGTTCAATTTTCTACCTCCAGACATCCCTCTCTCTGGCGATTCTTCAGTTCTTTACTCCCAACAGTTCCACTGCATCCTTCTCCACATTGTCTAACCATCTGAACCTTGGTTTACCCACAGATCTTTCTCCCGCTCGGTTATTCATCCAAGGCCTTTTTTGGTTCTTTGAGTCTGGTATCCGCTCATTGTGACCTGCCCATCGCAGGCAGATCATTTTTATGAAAACTGATTGAGCATGTGTCTTAACATTCTTTTTACGACGGTATCCAACATTCTTGCGGTATTAGCTGACAATCTATGCTTCACCTCCATAAGATGTGACAATACAGATGAGGGCTTTATACATTGTAATCTTCATATGCACATTTTTGGATTTCATTATGGACAAAAGCGCGAAATATATTTTATTTGCTGTTGCTATTTGATTTGAACCTCTAGATTCTTCATTTTCACTAGTGATTTCGGAGCCAAGGTATGTAAAATTGTAATCATCGATGGTGATGTCTTGCCCTAATCTCCTTCGCCTCGTACTTTGCAGAATTATTTTATTATTGTTCTTATTTTATAAGTCCAATGTCTGCTGCAGCGGTCCCAAGGAGTCCAAATACTTCTTTTAATGGCCAGTATAGCTTTTCCTAGTATATGGTACTTAGTCATCGGGATATCCCGTTATTTGTTGTGCCTTGTTGAGTATGGTGGAGTTTACGTTTACTGGAATAGTCCGTATAACATGTTTAAATGTTAAGTTAAAGAGCATTGTGGTCAGATCATCACCTTGTGTAAGTCCCTGCGTTATTTAGAAATTTTCAGTCAGTTCCTTGTTGATTTTTACCTTGAATGTTTTTTCTATAATATAGCACCTTGAACATGTTAGCATCGTCATCAAACTGCGCATGAGCGACAGTAAAAAGTATAAATAATTATTTATTGAATATATGATCAAAGGGAAGAGGCCTTTATCCAGCAGAGGATTGAAAGAGGCTACTTCTGTTGCTGATTATAATGATATGATCAAAAACGGTTTGGTTGTTTAGTGAGTCGAAAAAAAAATTCATCATTCAAAATATTTACTTTTGGGTAAAGATTGGAACTTTTTAAAAAGATTTATTTTTATTAAAAAATAATGATTGTGTATTAATAACACACTTGACTTCTGACGTGCTTCTATATTTAAAAATCATTAGCTTTTGCATAAAGGTTTTTCTTGGAACAACTGGAAAAGATAATACGTCCTTTTATTTTTTTTTAAAAATAACGATTATATATTATTTAACATATTACAAAAAAAAAAACTCTGAATATTTTTCTTTCTGTATCTAATACAGTATATTAAATTGATTTAAAAATAGTAATTTCTTGTCAAAATATATAAAATTACATTAAACTGTTTTAATATTTGTGTTTAAATTTAACAGTATATCTTACTTACTTACTGTACTTACATATGTATATATATATATATATATATATATATATATATATATATATATATATATATATATATATATATATTAAATTTATAAAATGTTCATTCGTATTCATGCAGCCCTTCAAAATATGATCTTTTCCTTCTGTTTTAATGCTGAACGTAATGTAGATTGTAATATCGTAATGACGTCGACAATCCTACTGTATTACACACTACACCCATCACCTTCTCGGCTTGTGCATGTCCGATTCTGAGACGTTTCTGACGAGTCGTTCCCGTTGATAATTAGACGCGAAAATTTGCATATCGTCAAATTGCGGCTTAGCGCTAACGCCTCGTATAGTAGTTAGTACCTCGTTTAGAAAACTGACATTTGGGTCGCTCTCTCGCTCATTACGTGTACTTACATGTGTTCGACAATCCTTTTACATTAAGCCTCAGTGATGTTTTGTTGTTCCTTAAGTGCATTCTGTAATGTTCAGCTGCGTGACTGTTTCATTATCATTGTACTTAAGTAGAATTTACATTTTTTTTATCCCCATTCTTCTTTTCCTTGATTTTTCTTTGTTTGAAAATTGTTAACAGTTTTTATAATTAGTACATACAAAAATAAGTATGTTTAAATATATAATATATTGTGGATATAACAATTTTATTTTTGGTATTTTTTTAATAATATTTTCTCTATTACAACTTTTACAGCAGATATATATATATATATATATATATAACTTATACAGCTGATTATACAATCGTCATTATTGTTAAAAATAGTTATATTTTGAGTTCTTCATATTAAAACAAACGGAATTTAATCCATAATGCGAAAGTTCGTGTTTATTTTTAGTAATATTGTAATAAGTAAAAAATGTCCAGAAATTTTTAATTTTTTCTCATTAAATAAGAAAAAAAAGTAATAGCTTGAAAAAGGACCATGATCTGATGATACTTTCATTTAGCATTAATGACTGATCCGATATTTATTTTAATATATCTATATCTATCTATCAGTCTGTATCTATCTATCGTCTAAATATCTATCTATCTATCTATATATATATATATATATATATATATATATATATATATATATATATATATAGAGAGAGAGAGAGAGAGAGAGAGAGAGAAAGTATGTAAATAGATAGATATTATTATAAAATTGTAATTTAGAATATGTCAATTTATTGAAGTTAGTTGGTATACAAATTAATTCGGTGTCCTTTTTATAGAAATAAAGTGTTTATTTACAGAAAAATGAGATGTAAATAAATTTTAATCTTCAAAATAACTCATAAAACATTATTTTGTAAATTTTGCACAATCCGTTTGGTAACTGATGAATCTCTTTTTGAAAAAAGATGACTGTTTTGAGTCTATGAAGTTGTCAGTGAATTTTCGAATCTCTTCTACTGTTTCAAAATAATTAACAGTTAAAGGTGATGCTAGAAAGACTGAAACGGGTGATAATGTGACAGGATTATCTTTGATCAATGCGCTACATGAGGGAGAACTGTCCTGTGCAATGAACAAATAACGTTTTTGATCCTTTTCGCGATATGGGGCCGAACGTTGTTGTGCTGACCTGCTTCGTTCTTTCGCCAGTGAATGGTTTTTTTCTCTCTAATTCGTTACTCAAACGGATGAGCTGTTGTTGGCAATGCTCTGAAATTACAATCCGACTAGGTGAGAGCAACTCATGATGCACTATACCCTTAATGACCCACCACATACGCAATAACTTTTGTAATGTGAATATTTGATTTCGGAATCGATGTCAATGGATCACCGGGCGTAACCTATGATTTTGGATGCTTAGGATTCTCCTGCACAATCTATTTTTCAATCCTGGTTATGATTTTATTTAAAAAATCTTTCCTTTTGTATCTTGTGAGCGACGACATAGCCGTATCGTATCTTCTTTCTTTGCTATCCAAGCGGAACTTATATGGAATCCATCAGCTTAGCATTTGAATTTTTCTCAGCCGATGTAGATGATAGTTAATTGATTGTTGGAGATAACTCCGAGTTGTTGAGCGAGTTACTGTTTGGTCTGAGTTGATTTTTCACTTAACAGCTCAAGCTCTTCGTATTCAAAATTTTAGATTATTCGGAACGTTCTCGATCGGAAAGATCAAAGTCTTCATACAGAAACCATTGAAACCATTTTTAGTCATATCTAGATAACTGTAAAAAATCAGAATGTATTTGTTTAACATATTAATACGTCAGAAATTAATTTTCTGAAGTACATTTTAAATAAATGACTACTGGAATTGATTATTATTAATCTTTATAATAAATTGCAGAAAAAATATTAACAGTATACATACCTACATATATATGTGTGTGTATATATATAATATATATATATATATATATATATATATATATATATATAAAATATAAAGTATTTATTTTTTGGACAACCTTAATGCTGAATGTTTTAAAATATTTTTAAATAGTACCCTTACTACGAATTTCCAATAATTTCATTTATTAAGTAATTTTACTTTCTAATATTTATACAATATTTTTAGATAATATTAGATGCAAAAATTCGTTGAATTTTTTTAATTGAATCAATTATAACTCTATTTTAAGTTGAAAAATTTTCTCGTTGTTTTAGTATTTTCAAGTGCTAACCTTAGCATTTAAAAATACTATATATCTTTACCTCACAAAACAGTAATGAACAGTCCGAAAAACAGCGTAGATGTTTTCGAGAAAGGATTTGACAGTTACCGGATAGATGGAGCAAATTTATATAAAATAATAGGTAATGTTTTGATAACTGAAATGTATTCCATTTTTCCGAAAACATTAATTTTCTATAAAAAAGACACCTAATTAATTTATTCATCAAATGACTTACATGTCTAGATAATTATACCCAGGAATTATTTTTAAAAATTGTCTTTTTAAACTATGTATTTTATTTTTTATAAATTTTAAGTATAATATATTATTTTCTTAATAGTTATACTCTTAGTGATTAATTTTATCTTAGTGAATGCTGTTAAAACTATAAAAAATGTTAACGGTATCTTCCAAATAACAAAAATTATTGCATATAAAAATAAAATCAAGTACTGATAGAACTATGATACCACACTAACCATCTGTCTTGAAAAACTCGAATACACTCTTTATGCACAGATGAATTTTTTTATACATAAATGTATATATATATATATAGTATTAATTTCAGCTTTCAACTCTTCTCACGTGTCAATACGTGTGAAATGTGTTCAAACCACATGATCCAGGACGCCGAATGATCATCGTAGTCCCATTGACTCCTTAATTGCTTCCATACTTGTATGCCAGGTCGTGCATAACCGGACTGTATTTCTAACTTAAAAGGCATTAATATCAGAGAACGTGTAAAAATATACGGATTGAATTTTTTTCTTATAACACTTGTTATATTTTAAAATTTATACATAGTTATTTTAACGTATAAACATACACACACAAATGTGTGTGTGTATTTATATATATATATATATATATATATATATATATATATATATATATATTGTAAGAAATAAAAAAAATATTCATGATATACGGTTTGTGTGTTTATTTTATTTGTGAATGATATGATTGAAAACTGATTATAATTTAATTAATTGCTTAATTTAATTCCTGTAAATAGTGAAATAAAAAAATAATATTATTAAAAGAACAATGATCTGTTCAAAAACACTAGTAATTATGTAATACAAACAAAAGACTTAATTTTGTTCATATTTTAATTAAAAACTATTAGTTGTTTTTTTTTTATTATTGCTTGAGACAATGTAGCATATATTGCGCCTTTTTTTCTACCGTTGGTCAGAAATTGAAAGTTGTACGAATTAAATAATTAACCCTACAATTTCTGTATAGTTATCTGTTTTGATTCAATACACTTTTTTTAACGTCAATGTATAAATATCTAAATGGTTTGAGATTCAATATTAACCGGGTCATTTCATAGTTTTAAACTTTGCTTTCTGAAATTGCATTTTGATCTCTAGATTCGTATATTATAATTGTTATCCAGCATAAGTAATCGTTTTAAGAATATTTTATTCTTATAATATGATAAAATTATTTCTGCAAACTTCAATGTTAACAACTGGAATTATTCGTCGCAATTATCATGAGATTGTCTTTACCATACATTGAAGAGTGACTTGCTATTGTCTCCTCCTTAGATATCAATTTTTAATAGAGATCCCTAATTTACTAGAAATAACCTTTTTTTGACATTAATTTTTACATCTAATGTTAACTGGAATTATTACAAATTTTTGAAATTTACTAAAAAAATAATGAAATTATTGGAAATTTGTAGGATTAAAAATATTTAATACATTCAGCATTAAGGCTTTTATAAAAAAATTTTGAATAATATATATATATATATATATATATATATATATATATATAAATATATATATGCACTTTAAAATGATATTAACATAAATCCGATGAAATGACACTATCATTAAAAAAAGGTTAGAATTCAGAAAACAAAAACCCGCAATTATTTTCCTAAGAACCTAATATTATTTTAAATAAGTATTTTTTACTAATATCAGTACTTTCTTTGACTTTATTTTATAAAGATTGTCTTTTATTATATATTTTCTGATAATAACACTATTTATTTTGTAATTAAGGTAAATTTTATTTTCTAGCTCAATACTAATGGCAGTTACTTTCTTACCAACCATATAACATGGCCATTTCTGATGCTTGTTTTCAATTTTCACCCGTTTTTAATCATTTTATATCTTAATCCATTCACTATATTTTTACAACCCAATTTCGTGTTGTAATTGTTTTAAGGTTTTTATCAACTAATTTTTTAACTAACTGTCGTTATTTAAGAGTAAAATCTTTAAACTATTCATTTATTTTTAATAAAATAATAATATAATAAATAATTTGAGAAATTATTCTCTTTTTATATTGTAGGCATTTCAAAAAAAATAACGATTTCAGTTATATGTGGAACACCTCTCAGTTAGTTATAAGAAAAAAAATGAAATAATTTAATTTGTGTATTAACTTTCGATTTTTTTTTTGTTTATATATATATATATATATATATATATATATATATATATATATATAAGAATGCGGCTAAAAATTACTAGTGGCGATGCTATAAAAATGTTTTATTGTTAATATAGTTATGTTTCATTTTTAATATTTTTTAAAATAGTGTTTTATTTTTATTTGTTACACAAAAGCGTAAAAGACATTGTTATTATGGTTGGAAATATGTTATTGTTAATTTTTCATGAATGTTTCTAATTTTTTTGTTATAGCTTTTTGATATTAGCTTATAATATATAAGATATATGTTTAAAGTATTTTTTTATACAGTTTCCTTATTAATACTTTTCGATGTAAAAATAATAAAATTACTTAATTCATGTCCAATTACTGCAGATTTAAAAACGGTAACCTTGTTCTCTTTATTAACTTAAAATATTTTAATAAATTTAAAAAGTGTATTTTAATAGATAGATAAGATCTTAACATAAACTGCAAGAGACTATCTCATTATGTGAAGAACGATTTACGAAATATCATTCATAGAAATTAAACAATTTATCATAGTATTAGAAAATATTTATTCATATATATATATATATATATATATATATATATATATATATATATATATAAATATATATATAAATATTTACTTACTCTTTTATATTAAACTAAGAGCCTTCGCCTCATACTCGCTTGGCTTGCCCACTTCACAATTATAACCCTGTACTGTACATGGAATCAAATGAAACAATAAACTTATTTTTTATAACTCATTATGTCTATATAATTGCTAGTATGTCTTTATAAACATAGCAAAAGATTGTTTTTTGCAACCTTTTAGCTTTTGTGACTAAATACTATTTTATATATGTATAAAAAGATATTCCATAATTATTCTTTAAAAATTAAATACTCAGTAATTTCAACATTGAAATATTCACAGAATGTCTAGCAATTAATTCAGTGATATGAATAATTATCTCTATCATATAATACTATTATAATTGAAATGGAAGATCGTATGTGTATGTATATATATATATATATATATATATATATATATATATATATATATATATATATATATATATGTGTGTGTGTGTGTGTGTGTGTGTGTGTGTGTGTGTGTAGTGTATATATATATATATGTATGTATGTCTAGTGTATATATATATATATGCATTTGTATAAGTGTGACAACCTCATAATCTAAACTTGTAAACAACAACATAAATGTTCAGCGTATAGAACAACTCTGATTTTAATACAAATGATGGGTTGTTTGAGAGTCGGTGGTTGGTAGTAGTACACACGCCACGAATTCACCATTCGTAATGTACACAATATCCAGTTATGATATTAAACAACTTAAGCCGTTACGAAGAGCAGCATCAATTAGCAGTGAAACGTTGCCTTTCTTCTTCTATCCTCTTGTATATATATATATATATATATATATATATATATATATATATATATATATATATATATTTGTATCAACTTTGTGTGTATATGTAGAGAATAGCAACACTCACTTATTCGCTATACTACTCTCTGTTGTACGTTTGTTCTGCAACAACTGCTTGACTGCCACTGCAGCTAATTCCCTGTTATTAGACACTCGAAGACTTTATGTTTAAAGTGTGCCACTCATCGCGAAACACTTACAACTTAAACTGCGTATAGGCGTTTCCGTATCGTATCAGTATACCAGTTATGCAGAGAAGAGGAAATAAACGTTGTCGGTGAGCCAAGTTTCTTGTAACGTTATTGCTTGATGAACGTTTCGTTGTTGGTTCTTGTAGCGCCGCAGCAACCGCCCGCGAGATTTTCCGTAGAATAAGAAACGTATAATGTGCAGCAGTTGGAATTGTTTCAGTGTAACATCGAACTTAAGGCTTTATAATGAAATTAAGTATATAAGTTTGTATTTAATAGAACTATGTGCAGTAATGCAGAAATATAAAGTAAGGTTAAACATATTAAACAATTGTACAGTGATTATATATAATGCACATAAAAATATCTTGTTTAATATTAAAATATGTATATAATCATACGTTTTCTAGATTTTATGTACTTTTTTTACATTATATTTTATAAATTTTAAAAATATTCTTTAAATGTTAATGGTAGCTGTCAGGTTTAGAGACGTGTTACCACTAATTTGACATGAAATAATTAATTTCTCATAATAAATAAAAAAAAAATATTAGTTTCAGTAGAATTAAATCACAAGCTTTTTTAAACAGTCAATCTGATATATATATATATATATATATATATATATATATATATATATATATATCAATTTAGCCTTCCACATAGGAAAGTATTAAAAAGGGTTGCAGAGGTTAATAAAAGTCTTGTTATTTTTTATTTTTTATTTTATTTTAATACTATACTGAAATAAAATTGAACTAAAATACTAAATTAAGGAATAACATTTTTTTAAGAATAACAAGCTTCCTTGGAAGTTTGCACAAACCATCTGAATCAGTTCATCTTAGAAAGATACCAAGTTCTGGGACGACGGAATTATGAAACTACGTGAAAGATGGAGAAAGGTGGTGGATCAAAATGGCACATTTGTATAAGAATAAATATATGTATAAATAATTTCACACTGCCTTTGAAACGCTTTGCATTAAAGACGCTACGAACTTTTGTTCCAATCTAATATATAAAATACAGTCATATTTTTCTCTTTAAGAACTAATCAATCAGACTCGACATCCGTTGCAAAAAAATGTATTTTGAATATAAAAATGAATCAGAACAAAACCATAAACGAATATGAAGAAATCTAAAAAGTTAGAAGGGTAATTAAAAATACATTTAAACACAATACTAACCTAAAGTGAGAGATGTCATACAAATTGTGTAGCAAATGTGGTGCAATTCTGTACATACTTCATTTTGTTTCAAAAATATCTCACAATAATATACATTATCATATCCGTAAGCAACTTTAGTTGCATAGGAGTAAAAAGGAACTGTAAAACGTCTGTATCAAAAAAGACGTATTGCCGAAACAGTCAACTCAAAAACTAGGTGTTCATTGAAATATCCAATTACACACACATTTATCCATATTCATATATATATATATATATATATATATATATATATATATATATATATATATATATCAATAGTTGCATGCAGATGTTTATAAAACGCGGTCTTTTTTAATCCCCGTGGCGAAACGTGGCGACAGCTGTAAAAGTGCTGCCGCCACGGGGTGACACTCGTACCATTGTTACGTTTGTATGTATGTGTGATATATATATATATATATATATATATATATATATATATATATATATATATATATGTATGTATATGTATATATAAAATCATATACACGTATATATTTTCATCCACATCGATGTCTCTCTGTTATTAGCGCACATTTGTCATTTTTAATTTAAATGCCTTTTGGTCAGTTCATTAAGTGACCCATGATTAATTGCACAGACTGGTCAACACAGTACAATACTGACATTGCGCTTCGAATGAATACACACACACATGAGCAGAGTACAGAAAGTTATATATGATGAATTATTTGAAAAATTATTCGTTATGTCGTCGTTTTAGGGCCTGATGCCATGCATGAGCTTAATTGATGACTCATGCAAGTGTACGTCGCGTTACTTGCACATACATATGAATGCATACATGTATTGATCATACACCATACTTAAATGCATGCATATATATATATATATATATATATATATATATATACAGTTTACAGTTTACAAAATTGTACATTAACACCAAATATAAATTTGTATGTCTGGCTGCAAATATATTTTTTTATTATTAAAAAATTAATAATACATTTTAATCGATGTTCTGTTGACATTTAGAGCATTAATTTATTAATTTACTTCGTTGATGAATTTCATTGCACAGACAAATTATGGTGATAAATTAATGTGTATGTATGATATACATGCACATACACACTACTATACATGTGTGGGTGTGTTTATAGATTGAAAAATACAACAATGAATTTAGATAATAGGTTTTCAAATTTTTTAAGAGTATTTATTATATTGTTAGCTACTTTGGATTTTATTCAAAAAAATTGTAAAATAATTAATATTTATCATATTGCATTTGTGTGTTATTTGAAATCATTTGATTTTCAATATAAATGTTTTTTTTTTTAAAAAAAACAACATAATATACACTATTTTAATGTTTTTTAAGCTGTTCCACAGGGGTGAACTTTAAAATGCAATTTGATTAATTAAGGTAATCTGATTATTCTTTAAATATACCTGATTTTGAGCTGTATTGTTAAATAAAATAAAAAAAAAGACGTGGAATATAGTTTTCAGAGAATGATTTTCCACGTCTCAAATTTTTTTTTATAATCAAAAGTGATAATATTTTTATTATTGATTATATGACTTTAGATAGCGATGGATTCTTGTTCAGAGTGTTGAAGTAAATAAAATGTTATTAAAATGGTTTATAAATTTTCCAGCACGTTTAGAACTGTGTAAATGTGCCTCAGCAATAGTTTAAAATTATCAATAATTATATTAATATATATATAATTAATATATTAATATGTTAATTATAATATATATTATAATTAATATATTAATTATAATATATAGTATAATTAAAATATTATTAAAATTATATTCGTGCATATAGAAGTAGAAGGATACGTTATAGCCTAATGTTACGAAAACGTTGCGCTCGTCATTATAGGGTTAAATATTAGGTTTGAACTTGAAAAAATCTCTTATTTGCTTCTTTTCCTTCCATAATTCAGTAGCTGAATTTAAATCAAAATTCATAATAAAACCATAGTCGGCATTACCAACATACAGACCGAAACATGCACTTTAAAATGACATTAACATGAACACGATAAAATGAAATTTTTACTGAAAAAAATTAAGATTAGAATTTAGAAAACTAAAACCGTAATTATTTTCCTACCGACCTAATAGTACAGCGGATTTAAGGATTAATATGTTTAATTAAAACGTTAAAAGTTTCATTTTACCTTATTACTTTGCTAGCTCTCCAACAGTAATTAGTCAGTTAAAATGTAAAATCTGATATTGAAGCACGTGCATTATCTTTTAATTACGTTGTCAAGTACAACGATATACATGTAATAATAGTAATAATAATAATATCAAAATGTTTGAGTACGTATATAGAACCACTCAACACCGTGTATAATGTTATGTCAAGTAGATGATAATCCCATAATAGGGTATCTCAAGAAGTCGTCAAACATCAACCCTTTCGTTCCGACGATTCATCAAAAGTAACGCTTGTATTTTAATCCCCAAAGATTCGTTCGAATACGTGTGTATGTGTATCTTTTGCATTTGAAATTTAAATACACAGCAATTATGAATAGTACAAAACTTGATGGTATATCGAAAATATTCTTTTATACTTATAGTTTTATATTTACAATTTGAGATTAAAAATAATTTGTTATTTTGTAAAAGAAAAACTGACGAATTTAATAATTAATATCGTTTCTTTTTTGTTTACAGGTAAGCAGTCTCTACTATGCTAATTTTAGTGATGAAATTCGATTGATCATCGGTGAGTAGAAAAACAAATCCGTACAGTTTTAATAAATCATTCATAAAAATACAATCATAATATCACTGTCGTAAAAAAATACTTTGATGCAAAAAAGTATTAAATTGTAAAACACATGTTGTACAAGTCAACTTCAAAGCTAGTCACAAATTTGCAAAAGGAAAAATGTATACACAACAAAACATATAACGCTGGAATCAAATTAGTCTGCTGTTGAAAGTTGAAACTCTTTACATGTTATGAGAAACATTGAACCTAATTTATTTTTTTATATGCTCGTTTCGACGTGTATACGAGTTACGTGCATTTTCATAAATATTTGTTCGGAAATTATAATTAGCTAAAATATTGCTTGAAGTTGTATTTTCGCAGTGAGAGATTTACTGTTTTTTGTTATTATTATTTTATACATCTAGTCATATTTTCCATTTCGATGGCCTGGGTATTAGAAATGTAATTATATTGTATCTACATATATATATATATATATATATATATATATATATATATATATATATATATATAAATTCAACTTAACTATAAATTTAACTTATTATTCAAAACACATTACTTTCATCCTAACAACGATCATAGTTAACGGCGAAATTTATAAACTTTTTTGTTTTATATTTAAATTCGTTTATCATTTTTCACTTCAATTACTAATTTGTTATAATTTAACAATTTTACAAAATATATCATGATATATTTTGAAATCTTGACTTCAAAATGAATTAAGTTGTTTTTTTAGGAATTGAAACTGTCTATTTCTTATTTAAAAACTTTCAATTTTATCAAGAATAAAATTCCAATAAAATGAAATAAAAAAATAATAAAGTTTATAAAAAAGAACTCAGTACTTTTTTTGTAATGACTAATACTGTTTCTTTGGCAATGTTCACGATGAAAACTATATAAAACAATTGTTTTTAAAAGAAGTAACTGTTTGTTGGTTAAAAAGATATTGCGTTTTTTTCTATGCAAATGAAGTCAAATTTTTCATGGGAAATAAAAACTTTATTAAACAATATATTGTTCATTGTGGCTGATTATTTTTTTTACTATCTTTCAATCAACTTCATGATTCCGCGTATAAAAATCTTTTTCGACAAAAAACAGTTCTAAGAATGATTTGATATCCTCATTGGCAGTGAAGGTTTTACTATTAAAGGCGTTTTGCAAAGAACAAAACAAATGGTAGTCTGATGGTTCCAGGACTGATGAATATTTTGGATGTGGTAACACATCTCACCCAAGCTGCAACCATTTTTGACATTTGACCAAACTTGTATGTAGTCTAGCGTTATTATGGCGAAACACCTTTTCGATTCAACAATTCTGGGCGCTTCTGTTTGTTGGGATCATTTAATTTGTCCAGTTGACGACAATGCACTTTCGAATTAATGGTCTGGTTCCTTGGAAGCAGCTCAAAATATATAATACTTTCGAAATCCCACCAGACTGACAGCATAACTTGCCTTTGGCGAATATTGGCTTTTGAAGTGTTATGAATAAGTTGACGTTTTCTCCATAAACTTTTTCGTTCGACATTGTTATAGACAATCCATTTTCCATCGTCTGTTATCATATGTTTCAAAAATGGATCGTTTGCGTCACGTTTTAAAAAAAAATCGAAGATGTAAATGCAGTTATTAAGATAAATTTCTTTGAGCTCGTGTGGTACCCAAATATCAACCTTACCAACATATCAAAGTTGTTTGAAATGGTTTTCAACACTTGATTTCGATATATTAAGACTCTCAGTAATCTTTCATATCGTTAAACGCTAATTGGATTCGATCATTGCCTTTATTTTGTCATCATCAATTTCCATTGGCCTTTCTGAACGTGGTACATTTTTAATACCAAAATTTCCAGATCGAAATTTAGCAAACCAATTCTGATACAGCCGTAGTCTTAAAGCATCTTCACCATACACATCACATACGTTTTAATGAGCTTTCGTTTTCTCCCTTTTCGGAAGTAATACAACAAAATATGAAGGAAATATTCTTTTTGATTCTCCATTTCGAAACAATAGACTGTAAACAAACAATTGTTAACGAAATCGTGCACTTTCTTTTTCTAAAACAAGCTTGAACTGTCAGCTGTGAAGTTACACAATAATCTTGCTGTTTAGAATGAAATTAGTTACATTTCAAGATATGTATGTCCATCTATTAGAAAAAAACGCAATTACGTTTTGGCCAACCCATTATGGGAATCTTCTAATGTAACGCCATTATTTTTGAGGCTTTTTCGGAGTTTGTTTTACAAATCCGCATTGTTTTTTATCATTTTTTTTTGCATATGTATTTATTCATCTTTTGGGGACATTACAAATTTTTTTTGATGAAAAATATCCAAATGCAACGGCGCTGTAGTCGTCTATTTAGAGATCCGTAAAAACTTTTTTTACCGTAAGTTCACAGGGCATCGTTTTTCTATCCATCTGAAAGATAATAATCAAAATGTTTCTTAATTAGTATGAGCTTCGCTATCGTGGGTACCAAGTTCGAAAGAAAATTATAAAAATTGAAGCACTGAAATATTAGTGATTTTTACTACTTTCATCTATTTCAATGGCTATAAATGTAAAAATTTTTTTTATATAGAATTAGTAGTCACGATAACTACACATCTGCTGAAACTGTACACGCAAGTTATACATGATATTATTACAAGTTGAATTTAAGATATTCTGTAAATCGTTCCAAAAAACACGGTTTTGATGAAAACGTAATATGAAGTCTTGCACACAAACAAAACTATCAAAACACCCCTCTCTTTAAAGAGCCATAACTTCGTCAATTTTTTGCATTTGAAAAAAATCTAGTGCAAACATATTTCTCGTAACACGTAGTTTCAGAAAATGCAAAAAATAATTCAATTTTTTCATCCTTCTACACTAGAAGACCCAATTAATAGTTCTATAAAAACTGATACAATTACTGAAACACCGAATTTTGGTTCAGTATTAAAAAAAATCTTAAAACCAACAATAAACCACTAAAATCGAAAACGAGTGTTGTAAATAAATAATTAAACGTTTCACCACTTAAGAAATTACATAGACTATAAAGTAGATAAGACCATACATTATATATATATATATATATATATATATATATCACACACCTGTACAGGTTCTCCGTACAAATTTATTTATATGTACGATAAAAGCTGTCTAGGGGTATTGGGTTCGAGTGCCGACTGTCAGCTAGCCACCGACAGACCTGACTGCATATAATATAAACCGGCCGTCTGGTATAAAACCAACCATAGGGCTATAGACAGAAGACTGGGTAAATAAGGGAGACAGTCGGAATGGACAATGATGTTCGGACAGAGCTCGTTCGATAATTTTAAAGCCGATCGCTCCTTTATTTGTTCAAATAATAGTTATACACGTTCGTTCATCGTTTTTTTCGTATTTTTTTCTACACTTTTTTTATTAGATATACTCACGTTTTATACGTTTTCTATAAATGTTTTATCCGTGTTGGTGGTACATACATATATATATATATATATATATATATATATATATATATATATATGCCTGTGCAAAAAATGTACTAGACTAAACACACAGAACGAAAAAAAAATGTTTCTATTTAAATTTTACGAATGTATATTAATTATTAAAAGCGATGTTAGACTGATCTTCATGTTTTTGCATTTTCATATTTGATGATATACAGAACACACACACACACACACACACATATATATATATATATATATATATATATATATATATATATATATAAATAATCATATATTTTTATGTGAATGTGTATAAAAAAGAGAGAGGTGGAGAAAAAAGAAAGTGTATCTATATAAGTAATGTTTTTACTACTGAAAATTAAATTAATGCTTTGTGTCTGTTTAAAATAATAGAATTTGCGATGCTTTGTGTATACAATAAATTACAAGTATAAATAGTATATATATATATATATATATATATATATATATATATATATATATATATATATATATATATATATATATATATATATTGTACTTTTGACATTTCAGTATCAAAGTCTATGTTATAAATACCGCAATAGTTTAATTAAGAAAAAGTGAATTAACAGTCACTGAATTCAATTATTAGTTTTGTTAAACAAACTAAAAATTACTTTCAGTTGGAAAATATTTTTATATAGAAATTTGTGTACTGTTGAGTTTAACAAAGTATGGTTTGAATGACATTTTTAGTAATTCGATTAAAAAAAGTAGCTTTCATTTAACTGCGAAAATATAAAGAAGACATTATTTTAACTTTCAAAATATCTGAATTAATTTAAATTTTAGTTAAAATAATTTTTATATCTAGTTTTTTTCAGTGGTTTGTTCTTTCCAATTTCAGTATGAAAATAAAATACGTGTTGAATTCAATTTAGTCAATAAAAACACGGTTTTTGACAACAATATCTTATTTAAACGTATTTGATATTTTCATAAAAGTAATGGATTATTTATGATACAGATTTACTGCAAAAATACGATATAGAAATATTTCATGTTCGGTATTTTCGATTTATACTACAATAATATTTGTGACAGTGGCCGGATAAATTCGTTCTTTTTGCGTCGAACTAGAATATTGAATATTCAGATATCGACGTGCGTTGAAATCTGACACATTTTTGATCAGGGAAAATAGATTGACTAGCAATTTCTAAAACATTTTCCTAAATTGTTTTTATTTTTTACATTATTTTTCCCTTTTTAGTTCATGAAAAAATTTTGTAACATGCATTAAAATATTCTTAATGTTTTATTGATTTAAATTGGTGCTATTTATTTGATAATGAAAAATGATTAATAAAAATTTTCGAAGAAATAATTGTTTAAAATTAAGATCAATGTTCATTCGGCAATTTAATTCGGCTGCCGTTTTGTCTGTTTACTAATACTTCTAACGCAAAGAACTACAATCGATGAATATATTTTTATGAAAATAAAAGGAAAATACATTAGTATTTTTTACGAAACTATTACATGTCAATTAATTATTTAAGCAATAATTTCTATTCACATTATTTAGAGGAAATTTTGTAATTAATTTCTAATATCCTTTTATATATAAAATTCTAATATCCTTTTATGTATTAAAATAATTCTATCGTAGAATTTCTGTAAAACCAATTTTATTTTTTTTTATGTAGACCAACTCCTCGCAACGCCCGCTCCCTCCGCTACACTCAACAAGTAGCATGTTAACCATTCATCAATGATTGGTTGATGGATATCGTGTGTTCTCTGTTCTGATTGGTTGACATCAGTCACATGTATGTAGCTCTCTCACCGTGTAGAACAAAATACGTGTATACTATTTCAATTTAAAACTGATGAAATTTATTCAAAATATTGTATTCACTGAAGTTTTAGAGTAAAGAAAATTATCGCACATTTTAACATTGTATTTTGTTCTTTATTTTTATAAACTTTTCCAATAACAATTTTACCACTTACATTTTACTGATATTTGTGCATATAATTTGTTAATTTTTCTTATTTATTAAGGGAGAGGAGGGACCGTTAGGGAGCATGAGGCAAATATTAAAATGGCAGGAAAATAATTACGGTTTTTCTTTTCGTAATTCTAACTTTTTTTTCAATAAAAGTGTCATTTACAATCTGTATCATTTTGAAGTGCATTTTTCGGTCTGTATTTTGATAATATTGACTTTGATTTTATTATTAATTTTGTTTCAAATCGTGGTACTGAATTAAACATAGAAAAGAAGCAAATAAAAGCAATTTTTTGTTTGAGTTCAAAACGGATGGTGAAGCAGCAGAAACTGCTCGTAAACTAAACGATGCTTTTGTTGTGCGTACTGTTAAGGAACGTACGGTGGAATGGTGGTTTCAAAAATTTCGTTCTGGTAACGAGATTCTTGCAGATGAAGATCGCGTGTGTTCTCTTCTTCAGTTCATAACAACCAAGAGAAGTTTTAGTTGAATCAGAATCGCACACAATAATTCGAGAACTTGCACAAGAATTAGATGGTAGTGACTCAACAGTTCTGGATAACTTAAAACAGTTAAGAAAGTCGAAAAACAGAAAAATGTTTGTACATTTAAGGGTCATAAACCGCAATTATTTTTGTAACAACCTCATATTAACATTAAACTCTATGATTTATCGTATACAGTACTGAATTTGTTTCACACCAAAATGTAAAAGTTCTTTTGAAATTTGTAAATATCAAAAAAGTAAAAACATGTCAACAACAGACAATAATTATAATTGAACCCTAGTAAACCTCAACTTTATATGAACCGTATAAAGAACATATAAATTTACTTTATACAAGTCTTCTATAAACCTTATACAAACCATATATAGTTTGTATAAGGTTGAGGGTAAAAATCTCTATCATCTTTATATGGCCTTTAAGTCTATAAAATGTGACCTTCTTTACCGTATAAGGATCATATAAAGTCACTTTATAGGCCTTATATGATTAATATAATGTGTATATATATATATAAGTTGCCCATATACGGATTTTGATCCTTATATGGATTTTATAAGGAATATATCAAAAAAAATCTTATACAGAAAATGTAACGTTAAGGTTAACTAGGGAGGAGGAATAGATTAGGAAAAGTTTATTGATTTCTCTTCTAAAAATTCGATTTACTGATTTCCGCATACATAATGACGTGTCTAAAGAATATCTAAAAAAAGTTCAATGTCAAATAACGTGTCTGCGACAACTAACTCCAATCGGTGATCAAATACGACAAAATGGTATAAAACAATTGAATTTTTTAATACTAATAAAATCGCCTTACTATTTAGAAGTTACTTATGATTAAACTCAAAGGGGAATCGTTTATGACAATGAAAGTATTGCAAGAAAAAGTAATCGTTTTAGTAGCAAGAAATATGGATGCTAAAGAAAAATATAAATTGTTGATTGTTGAGAAATACAAAATACTATCTACTATATAGTAAGTAAAAAAAAGAACATAAAATATCAGTAGTAACTAACAAAAACTAATGAATTAAATTAATTATTTTTCATTCATGAATTAAAAACATTTTTTGTCACGTGAAGAAGTTAATAATGAATCTTTTGAAATAACATATCGACTTTTGTTTATAACAACATTCTGTTATAACAATATACAAACTATCTGATATAATAATATACCTTATATTTTAATATAATAATATACAAAATGTAATATAATAATATACAAACACAACTTTGTGTATCTCTTACTTGAATATATGAGGTCTGCAAATTAATTGGATGTATTTTTATGGAAAATGTATATTTACTGAAAAATGGAATACATTTCAATCCTCAAAATATCCTCCATTATTCTATATAACTTTGCTCCATCTGTCTGGTAATCTGTTGTAAAAAAAGATGGCGGCTTTGAGTAAATGAATTCATTATGCATTTTCGGACCTTTTTCACTGTTTCAGGATATTTTGAACGTTTTATGGGCTACAAAACTTTCTTCTAAAGTTGAACAAATCATTTTCGCGGCTTCGACAGCATTATTTCCAATTAGAATGCGAAAAGTATGCAATTGTTTTAGTAAAGTGCTGCAGAAATAACCAAAACATTCGATTTTTTAGACTCCATCGTATTTATTATTATTTAATGAGCTTATGCTAACTACTTGATTATGTTCTTTAGTTTTTTTTTATCACCTCTATATCCAATCTCTATATCACCTTTATATCCAACGGCGAGTCTCACGCACCATCCCATTCTTTACATCAACTCGAACGGTGCTTCAAATAAAAAAGTATCTTCAATTTGAGTATATTGATTTTTTTTATTTTTTCTTTAAAAATATTGTGTAGTTTTGCTTGTTCTCCATATTTTTCTTAAATAGTTGTTCCAAAGCGATGACACAACACGAGTTGCTGTATATGAAGACCAACAGAGAATCACATTAAGAAAAATACTGGTTTTCGGGTCCCTAATGATTTTCGAAACAGTATCCACATAGATCCTGATAGGTAACACTGAAAAGTTCCGTTAAAAATAGGCTGGTTCCTCATAGAAAAAAGCTTCGAGTGCAAAAGTTAAACATTAAGTTTGGTACTTTAAAATCTTAAAACAATGAGAAAACATTTTTATTTAAAACAGAATTATAATTAATTCATTTTGAAAGCACCGAATTAATTTTTATATCTCAGGGTTTTTTTTCATACGAGCAATTAAATAGAAGTGTCTTTTTTAACTGTACGAAATCATTTTATGCTCATTATTTTAAACATCTCTCATATATCCTATAATATCTTTCAAGTTGTAAATCTATATATATATATATATATATATATATATATATATATATATATATATATATATATATATATATATATATATATTAAATAATCCTGTGTTGCTTTTTACGTATTTCATGGGTGAAATTAATAATATATTAAACGTAAATAAAATCATAAATATAAGACTATCTATTGTTTAACAAAATGCTGTAAATTAATATATTTGTTTTATGGCTTGACACTGTATTACCTTTTTTATAGTAGAAGTATTTAATATATATATATATATATATATATATATATATATATATATCTCTTTTAAAAAAAGAAAAAAACAGTTATTTTTTATGTTCTAAATTTTTCTGAATTTCTCTTCTAAACTCTATATGTATTTTTTAAATGTATTTTCAATTATTAGTGTTTAAATCGATCATTGTTTTAAAAAAGTATTCAAGTTTAATAAAAAAAAATTAAATATGAGTATATTATCACATTTTCATTAATTAAACTTAATAAACCAATCTATCAGAAAACTTCAATATTAGTCTTTTTTAAAAAAAGTAATAGCGTTTTTTAAATTTTTAAAATTAGTATTTTATTAAAATTACAGAACATATCCATTTATTTTCTTTTTCCTTACTTCTTTGTCATGAATACTATTCCACTATAAATAAAGTTAAAAATCGTTGAACGCTTCAATTTTATACTTAAATTTAATGAAATTATCATTGTTTTACCATCATGCTTCGTAACATTTCGTTATTAAATATACCAACCGATTTTGTTTTATTGGAATGAAGACGTGCCTCTCCAGTTTACATTCCAAAATAATCTATTCGGATACAGAGCCTCATTCCATCGACAGCTCGCACCATTCGCAATCCCCGTGCGCGTGTTTCCGTCGTCTGCGACTCCACTGTATTTCATCGAACCAGGTGAATTATGTATGGAATCAATATTTGAGCGGTGCGGCTTGTCTGAGAAGTTTTCATAATGCTGTTGTTAATGCTTAATTTAACTTGGAACGTGCCTCGTCATAGTGTTATATGTGGATTTTTCTCATTTACTCATGTTCAGCATATTCAGCTTGTTTCTCAGAATCTCCCCTCACATTTTTCTTCTTTCACTGAGTTTTCTTTAAAATATACCAGTTTGTTTTTAATCAAGTGTTTGTATATTGTAACTTGTTTATGATATGATTAGACGAAGGAGTATAACGTTTAAATATTTTATTTTAATCCTATAAATATAAGGTTGGTAGGAAAGTAATTACGATTTTTGTTTTCTGAATTCTAACGTTCATTTTTTTAATGCAAGTGTCGTTTCATCGTATTCATGTGAATATCATATTAATGTGCATTTTTCGGTCTGTATTTTAGTAACATCGACTTGATTTTGTTACTAATTTTGCTTCAAATTAGGCTGTTGCATATTAAGATGGAAAATAAGTAAATAAGACAATTTTTTTGTATGGTTTAAAACGGATGGTAAAACAGCAGAAATTGATTGTAAACTAAACGATGCTTTTGGTGTAGGCACTGTTAAGGAACGTATGGTGCAATAGTGGTTCCAAAATTTTTAAGCTGCGGACAAAAGCCTTGAAGATGAAAAAGGTCGTTGACGTCCTTCAGTTCATAACGACCAACTGAAGGCGTTAGTTAAATCAGAACCACGCACAACAATTCGTGAGCTTAGTTAGTCATCCAACATTTCTGGATCGCAAATAGAAAAATGTAAATAAATTTGAAGGTTATAAAGCGCAATTATTTTTCTATCAACGTAATGATGTCGAAATATTAATACATTATTTTTTTGTAAATAAATACGCGTTTTGTTTTCAACAATGACTTCATATGCTTTTTTTTTAATATAATATCTGCTAAGTGTCTAGCATGGAGCTCTGGGCTCATGCGTAAATAGTTGGATTGTGAGTAGTTTTGGAGCTTTACTGGGGTATCAAAATTGAAGAATACTGGACTGGAGTTTTTGGTGCTATGAACTGGACTTTCGGTTCAGTCCAGTTGGGTCAACAGTTGAAAATTAAATTATTATTAAAATGTATTTGAACTTATTATTATTTATTATACGATAACGTAGGTAAGTTGTAGCTTTTTAGTAATTTGTAACCATTGAGAAAAATAAATCTTTTAAATGATAACAAAACAAGTGTATTAACTTCAAACAAAAAATGAGTTTGTTACGGGGACAACAGTTATTGATTATTTTTAATTTATTTTTATTCAGTTTACCTCGCGACCTTGAACCTCGCTCTTAAATCTCAAATAACAACGACTATCTTAAATCTAATAACATATCATGTGATAAATTGTGTCTAAGCGGATAATCATTACATCAGTTGTATGAATCACACTTGCGTTTATTTGACTGTAAATAAAGATGAATTTCTATAGAAAAAAATGTATATTCCAGAATGAAGTTTGTATATATACATATATATATATATATATTAATTAATTAATGATGCTGTAAGGAGGAGACCTAACTCCGGTGGTAAGGAGCAATGAAAAATGTTTGTTTGATTTTCAGTCGGTAACTTGCGCGAAACGCATTGCGCATTGAAAAACACGTGAGCGAGGTATTATGACTTGAAATAGCCAATTGTGTTAATTGTAATAAAATTGTGCGCATCGCCCTTAGTGCGGAAGTTACCTAATTCTACTACTAGCGCCGCCATGCGATTTCCGAGTTTCATAAATTGACTACAATAGGTAACTAGGCGAGTTAGGTCTCCTTGTAGCCTCCTTGATATATATATATATATATATATATATATATATATATATATATATATATATATATATATATATATGCACACGCACACACACACACAAATACATAAGTACATCTTCTTCTTCGCTGGCGCTACAGCCCAAATCGAGCAATGGTCTCCTTAATTTTCTGTCTCCAGACATCTCTGCCCCTTTACTCACATTCGTAAGATATGACAGTACGTTTAAGGGTTTTATACAGTCGGATTTTGGTCTTACTATGCATATTTTTGGATTTCATTATGGGAAAGAGTTCGAAATATGTTCTACTTACTACTAGTATTCGTTTTTGAATGTACATACAGACATACACCTTTATTATAAAAATGAAACAGTGATATCGTTTTCGTGACTTATTCGTTCTCTGGTCGATATCGATCACGTGGTCTCTGGTCTGATTGGTTGATATCAGTACATGATCAACACTTTCACAGTGAACAATGAAAGAGGATATACGATTTCAGTGTAAAACTGATACGACATTGAATATATTGTAATAAATGAAACTTTTGAATAAAAAAATGTGACGCATTTTAACATTGTATTTTTTTATATTAATTTTTTCATTAAAACTTAAGAATTCAATTTTACGCGGATTATTTGTGTGTATAATTTTTTATTTCTGTTATTTCTTAGAGGAGCGAGCGGGGGTGGAGCCCCCCGCAGAGGAGGGGTGGGTTGTCGAGTACAGCGAGCAGGGGTCGGAGCTCCTAGTGTGTATATATATATATATATATATATATATATATATATATATATATATATATATATAAATATATAAGCACGAAGGGCAGTTGAAAACTTGCATGTGAGTTCATAATTTTGACTGCTTTAAGATATTGAAATGAAATATAAAAAAGTTTAGTCATCTTCCATAACTCTGATTAGTAGCATCAATAGTTACAGTAAACACATCACAGTAAAAGTAAATATGAAATCTGTAATTTCTTGTAGTTAAAAATATGTAACCCATACATATGCATTGGTGACTAAAAATTTTTATGGTGAAAATTGAGCGATGGACAGGTCTATTGTTGCAGTTGTACAAAAAAAAATAACTGATCAAGGCAATGTCAATTTGCAGGACGAATCTTCAAATCGACAACGTATTTATGTTGAATCAAAGAAGACCGCCATTTGATAACTTGTGTAACAGACATGTGTGCTATAAAACCACACAACTTGTGTTTATATAGAAAGAGTAGATTATACATGTTTTATGCTGCAGACGTTTTTGAGTTGGTTGAGTGCTGCGAATAATGACCTCAGAAAGATTTGAATTTCGTCGAAAAAAATATAACTGTAAAAAAGTGATACTAAAATGTCAATATACACTAGAATTATTTATTGACGGAATGAAGAATCTTGTTGCATATTGAATAGATAGATATAGAAAAAATGTATTGAAAATGGCGATGGAAAATAAATACACCACTAATATTTCCTAGAGATTTAAACATTTTAAGATTTCTTTCTTTTTGTTTTGTCTTAATATATTAAAAATTATAAACTCTTCTGTAAATCTTTTTAACTGGTAGTCAGATACACATACTTTATATATATATATATATATATATATATATATATATATATATATATATAACTGTGTTTATTTAACATTAAATAATATTTAAATTTATTACAAGAAATTAAATGTTAATTCACGATTTTTAAATTACCGTATGTTAACAGGTTTTGTTTATTGACGTTATTATTTACCATTAATTTTATAACGGGATTTTGTACTTATTTTAAAATATATTTGTAGAATAGAACGTTTCCTGAACATTGAAACCTACCTACATTTGATATTTTTATTATTATAGATTCTACAATATTTTCATAACTTCTGGATTTTTTGTTAATGCACGAGTTATATTAAAAAGTTCGCATAATACAGTTGTAATATGAAGTATCATTTGTTTAAAATTTCAATATGCCAAGTTTTTATAATTTATTCAATCAGTTTTGAATAAAGATGCTATTCTCTAGTCCTTTCTTTTAATATTTGCACATTGTGAAAAGAAAAAACAATAGAATGAATTTATAGTTGGTTTGTAGTGTAAAAAAAACACTATGAATTTAGTCAATGTCCGAACGGTATTGTGATATCTATGTAAATTATTACAACCACTTTAATGTTTCAAGTGAATGAAAAAAACAACTCGATACTTCAGTTGAGCGAAGAATAAAATAATATTTAATAAAAAAATGTGACACTGGAACATAAAAGTGAATTAAGATTAAAATAAAAATTATTAAATTATACATACAAGTTCCTGTAGTATCAAATTTGAATCAGCAAAATTAACTAAATCAGTACCTGTAATAAACATAGTACCCCATATATAAATTCTCGTTGGTAATATTTTAAGTTGATATCATTCGTAGTAACTGTGTACGACAAACGTGCATTAAGGATTTAATGTTTTAATCACTGAAATAACTTTTATACAATACTAGTACTTGTATTTAAACGACGTTAGTTCACAGCTTTACAAGCGGCACGTACATTATTTTCGTACATTTATTCTCTACCTTCTCTTTTCCTTTTCACCACACACACGTATACATTTCTCAATGTGTATTTAAAAGATACAGATGGATGAGAGTAGCGTTGCTAATTCTGTTATACACTTTTTATACATTGACAAACGTATTGAGAGTATCGTAGAACGTGCCAATATAAATGATTACAGAGTAATAACTCATCAAAGATCAATATGTTATTTATTTATTTTAATAATTGGTTAAATTTAATTTTATATTACTTTTGCACATCTATGTATCTCTATTTATTAACATATATATATATATATATATATATATATATATATATATATATATATATATATATATATATATATATGACGTGTGGCAATTGCATAACAAGAATGTCTTTATAAATCCGTTATTAAAAACGAAAATACGAGTATAGTTGAGTCTTTTTTAATGTGGTTTTGAAGTTATGCGGGACATATTTCATGCAAATTATATGAAAGCTCTCGATTTTAAAGTTCTATTAATTGTTGACAATGCATCAGGTCATCAGCTTTTGGAACATTAATTACGTAGGCAGTGTTTTTTCCACCCATTACAACAACCAGCCATTAGAACAAGGCATAGTTGCTACTTTTAAAAAATATTATGTTCAGCGCACTTATCAATTTATATTGGATAAACTAGAAAATGTGTCATTAACAGTAACTGAAATTTGGAAAAAAATGTCTTTTGCACTGTTTAAATCATGTATCTGCCATCGATGAAATAATATCGCACATTTTAAATGCTTGCTAGAAAGCAGCTTGGTCTGTATGTGTTGCAAACCGTTTAAAGATCGACATTATTAGTTGAACTTACTACTTTGGCACATGGAATTGGTGGAGAAGGTTTTGATACCTTTAGCTGGAATGATGTCGATAAATTGCTTGCGGATAATGTCTTAAGTGACGATGATATTATTAGTATAACTTTAGGTATCGTTGAAGATCCAGAAAACGATAGTGAAGCGGAAGAAAAACCAATCCTTCTCACTGCAAATATATTTCGAGGTCTTCTCTTTTTAATTCCAACGTGAGCTAAAGAATTGTATATCTAGATATCGCGAGCTGCATAAAAAATTAGTAAAATCATTATCGCAAACTTTAATCGATGATTACATTGTTAGAGGAAAAAATTTAAATCAGAACGAGGGTGTAGTTAATACTAATTCTGTTTGTGAATAACCACAGTCTTTACCATGCAGATCTGATACACTGACTATCTTCTTAGTGATGAAAGTGATTTCGCACCAGTTCACAAATGGTGCCGAACAGTATCAAATAGAGATGATAATTCTGATGAAAAAATGTAAAAATAATTGTTACTTTTCAATAAAATTAAATGAATAAAGTTTTAAAACCAACTTATTTTAAGTTTTATATAAATTTCGTTCAAATTTTCGTGGGAATTGTGTAAAGATTCTTATTTTCCTGAATTTTCATAATTTTTTTTATGCGATTTGGGTGTATTTTAATTCATTACTTTGGTTTTATGCGATTTTAGATTATGGAAATTATGGAGCGTATCACCAATTTTTCAACGTTTCAAGTTATATCTTTTTTGTGCGTTTTTTTTATATTCGGTTTTCTCTACGTATCTACCGCATAAAAGACTTGATTGTTGTCAATACCTTCACAATAGTCTCCTTCGAGTATGATGTGCACTTCTGCCAGTGCTGCTCCCATGTCTGGAAACAGCCGCGAGATTCATCTAAAGTTAACGCCTTTAAAACAGGCGCCGTGTGCCTTTGAATGTTTTGTCGTTATCGGAACTTTCATCGGAGACTTCATCCGAGGAAATAAAATAAATCGCAGGGCGCTAAATCCGGATTGTAAGGGGGATGGGGTAGTACCGGAATTTGTATTTTGGCTAAGCAAAAATTGCGGAATATTTTCCCACCAGGTAGTAGCACAAGCGCCAGTGTTACTCGATAGTGCGTTAAAAAAAAATTCGTTATTCAATTTCCACACATACACACAACACATACACACACACACACACACATATATATATATATATATATATATATATATAATTGTGTGTGTGTGTGTGCATAAGTACGGTTATATCAAACTCTACCATTACACTACGTTTTGTATTTTTTTTATTGCGACTATAACACTTGTATTTTTTTTAATTTAAAAAAAAATCAATTATTTCAATGTTAAATAGTATAACTTTTTAAGTGTTACTATTTAACATTGTGGTTGATATTGTGGTCTGAATCGAGTGTTTGAATTTATATACAAGTTCAACCATATTTTGTACGATATATTCTGCTCTCTAATTTCGATATTCGATTCTCGAATGAACGATTCATCATGTTCAAACAGATATAAACGTGAGGCATGATGTCTGGTAACCTCGATGGCCGTTTGATAAATATTCGATGTTTCATTCACTTGTTAAATGAACACATCTTATTTAAGAAGTCACGATCAATGATCGCAAAAAGAAAACGGTGAACGTGACAACACTTGTTTGGATTTTGAAGATAATTTGAGTTTTATTATATATACGTATACACATATACATATATATATATATATATATATATATATATATATATATATATATATGATTGTATATGTATGTATGTATATATATGTATGTATAATGAAATGTAATTATTTTTTTATCATATTAGCAAATAATTAAAATAATATGTAATTCAACTTGAATATTTGTGGCATCACCACATGTGGTCCAATGGTGAAAAACCATTCATCAATATATGATGCATGTTGACTCCCATAAATATAATAAACTAATTAATAATACCATATACGTATACATTTTTCGATTAGAAGATCGAATAAGAAAAAATTATAATTGATGTAATCTTATTTAAAGAGTAAAAGGCCATTTTTCGTTGTTATTCTTAGATTCGCCTTTTCAATGAAATATATAGTAGATGCATAGTGGTATTGGGTGTCGGGCGTAGAACTCATGGCCTTATCCTTCGAATTTGATTGTATTGACGGTACAAGTGGAGCTGATGTTTCGTGATGGTACAGGAAGACAAACCCAAGGACTGCATGCGCAACAGAAGTTTTTGAACTATTTATTGAAGCAGAATATTAATGAATTTATAGAAGAATTACAAGGACAAAAGTTTCTTTTTAATGAGGTCATTAGATGTAATTGTGCAAAAAAACAACAAATTTCTTCCAGGAGGTAGTCTAGAAAAGCTTATTAAGTATTGGATTAAAGGTATAATAGTTAGGATGGGTTATGTAAAAAATAACCATTATAAGAATCCTATAGAATAAAATTTTTTTTTATTTCTTAAATGTCTCTTTAGTTGCTAACTTTTCTTAAAAAAAGCAATTATGGTTTTGTAGGTATCGATTATTAAACACAGTCTTAAGTACAGTGATAATTTTATAATGTAATCTCTCTATAATATAAAAATGATCAAATGATGCTGTTCTTGTGACTTATTTGTTCTCTGATTGGTTGATTTTGGTCACGTGATCTCTGTTCTGATTAGTTGATGTCCAGTTATGATCAGTGTTCTGTTCCACTGTGTACAACGAAAGATGGTGTACGATTTTTGAGTGTAAAACTAATAAGAAATTTATTCAAAGTATTGTATTCACTGAAGCTTTGGAATAAAGACATTTTGACACTGTATTTTATTATGTTAATTTTTATAAACTTTTCCAATAAAAATTTTAAGGCGTACATTTTACGCGGATTACTTGTCTGTATAATTTGTTAATTTGTGAGGAACGGGGCGAGAGTTACACCAAGTGGGTCGATACCTCCCATCCTGGTGAGGGGTGAGCGTGTTAATTGAGCAGGGGGCTGAACTCTGTAGTTTATATGTAAATAGATTTGTAAGCAGTAATAATATTATTAATTGTTGTTTTGGCTCCGACAGACTTTTTTTACTGAAAACAAAGGAAGATTTAGTTTTCAATGAAATTTTAATCTCCATCTCGTTCATGAAAAAAAACGCACTGTTTCATGGGTACAGCTGTATTTTATAAGTAGTTTAATGGCTTAAGAGATATTTGATTTGTTCGTATTCGTTCTATAAGTATCAACTAGAAGTTTCAACAAAGTTCTAATAATGGTTGTTAAATTTATTTATAATATTATATACAATATTATAAATATAATTATATGTAATAATAATATTTATGGCTATATATATATTAATAATAATATTACAGCCATTAATGGCTGTTAAATTTATTTATATTATTATATATAATAATAATAAATTCATTTATACATTTTTGTATTACTATATCTTTGTCACATGTCTACACCCTTAAGGCGAAAGGTTTTGAAAAAAAATATTTGGATTTCTCTTTTTTATTTTATTCGAAATTTTAATAGTGAAATTATTAATCTTTATTTATTTTAAGCTTATGTGTCGACTGCATATCATGCAACCATGTGTTTTTCCACATGTGGAATCATATTTTGTGATATTAAAAACATTCATGTGAAAAAAGGAAACATCTTCTTGACACGATGTTTTAATTTGTTTTTAAATTATAAATAATAACTGGATTTGTATGGATATTCTATTTTAATTTACTTACTAAACTAGGGAACGTCTGTGACATTGTTTTATTTTGTTCATAACTTTTTTTAAATATATTCTTTACATACAGAATTTTTGATATATTTATTATGTGGAACATCATGACTAAATTTATTTTCACAAGTGAAGAATTATCTTTATCTGACACAAACTACAAACTGTTTTTCTAATCAAAAATGGTCAATAAATCATTATCGAAGATTTTTGACTGCTTATGCTCATTTCAATAGCAATGCCGTTATACCTTTGAAATACACTTGAGCAATAATCAAAAATGTTTAATAAAGATTAATAGTACATATTTGAGTACATACATGATTTGTTTGGTTGAAGATGTGAATAAATAATTCATTTCTGAAATATCTATTTTTTATTCTTCAAATTCAATAGATGTGGGATTGTTATTTAGATAAAAACTAAATTAATCTCTTTTTCAAATTATTTGTTTGTTTCCATATTTTTTGTTAGTCGCCGAAAATTCGTGTTGCTATTCCATTTAATCTATTTTTAAATGATTTTTTTTTTAAAAATAATTCTATAAAACAAAATTAGGATAACTATTTAACAAGATGGGAAGAATAATAAAAATATATACTTTTCATCTGTTGTAAGAAGACATAAACTAGTTCAATTATCGCAAATAAATAATATTACATTAGTGTAAACGTAATTAAAAATTATTCATTTAAGGCCAAGTATATCACAAATAAGTCGATTGTGAATCGTTATCGTAGCATACGAGAAGTCAAGGATTTAACGAGAAATGAGATAAAAAAAAACAAGTAACGTACACGATGTTATAAACATTGAGTGCATTGACAGAAATATAACAGAATGATGTCTTTATTTTTAAATAGCACAAATATGAATGTAATGTAAATGCAGTGGTAATAACATTTGATGTTTTGTTTTGAATAAATTATTTATGTTTCGTTTCATTTTTGTACGATTACCAATATTATTGTGATATAGTTTCGATTTTCTTTTTGTTATTAAAGAAGCATCATTTGCTTAGACTCTATTTAAATCGTTTATTATTTCAATTCATGTCTTGTACTTTGAGGTTGGTTTCTAGTTTTTATCGATCTTTTTCTAACTAATCTTGTACATTGTAACAACAGATTCTCTCTGTATTTTTGTCTTCATTGTATAACTAGCAAAGTGATATTTTTTTTCTATTTCAAAACACTTATCTGATTTTACTGTTTATGTGTATATGTATATATATATATATATATATATATATATATATATATATATATATATATATATATATATATATAATTGATGTACTGTTATCATTTTTATTTTCAATTTAATGGGTACTTAAACAAAAATTATAAAATATAACAGATTTGTTTTAAATTTTGTATAATAAATACATACTTTGTATTCTGCATTATTTATAAAAAAAATGTTGTATTTCAGTATATGTAAAATAAATGAATTCAGTGTTTGTAAAATTAAAAATACAGTTGAAAATTGTTATATAAAACATTTGTAGTAATAGAACATCGATTTGATACATAAAACTACAAAACAATATTCATGTTGTAAATCCCTTCGTTCTTTTTGCGCCACCCATTTATTTTGTGTAGAGAGAAAATAAATTGATTATTTATTTTTTTTTCTTTCAAATAGAAAGTGAGTGAGTTAAATGTATGAGTGTATTTTTGTCAATTCACCAATTGCCCACCCTTGCCGTAATCCATATTATTTGGAAAATTAGAAAATATTACATTATATATATATATATATATATATATATATATATATATATATATATAAAACGTAAAATTTTGAACAGTCAACCCTTGATTATTAAAAAATCATAGAAGCTTGTAATTAAATTAAATGTTATATTACAAATTTCTAACTACATTTTGTTCTTGTGAACATGGTCAATCCTTAAAAAAGATATAGAAGCTAAATAAACTTGTTAATTTAAGTCTTGCTGAATGCAATGAAACCAAATTAAGGACTGGTTACTGTCTAAATTTTTGAGAAAAATATTTATAAAAATACATCTTTTAACACGGTCTCTTAAACAATATACAGGAAAATAGACATTTATTAAAATAATTTTAAAATAATATTTTCTGCGACTTTTAAACATTCAAAAATGTATAAAAAAGTATAATTGTGGTTCTTTTTATCGAAGAAATTTCACATCCCTGGTATATATCTTGATTAACAATTCCACTTTACATATTTTCCAAAGTTATATCATGAATTTTTATGATTATTAGTGGAATTATAACGAATGAAATTTGTTGAAATATTATTCATCTCGTTTTCTACTGATTAACTGAAATATGAAATTTTATAAAAATTGATGTAAGTTGCATAATATGAATAAAATTTCATAACATGTAAATAAATTATGGTTTGATCGTAATCGAAAAATGTGGTCACCTCATGTGTACATGTATTAAATTTCCACTGTATGCGTCGAAAATGTCATTGTATTTTTACTTAGTAAGAAAAAAATGCATGTATGCATGTGTGTGTGTATATATATATATATATATATATATATATATATATATATATGAATTACGCATGCGTGTTATGTGTATGCACATGTACGTCGACGATTGCAAAGCCAACAATCCAGCATTGGCACTAAACGTACGAGGACGTCGACCTTTTTGCAAGCAAACTTATCGCGCCAGTTATGCTTGCATAGCGAAATGTTTGTCCAACATTTTTATTTCAGTAAAACATCAGGGCCGTATTAATAGTATAAATAATGATTTCTTGTTAAACAAGTTCGAAAAACTATTCAATATTCCGTAAAATAAATAAAAAATATCATTTGCTTGACGAATATATTTAAAACATATTTAGTTTCCTTGTCGCTCGGTTTAATTTTTATCTTGATTTAATTCACAGAATTTCTCAATATTATTCAATAATTATAGATTGAAATACTTTAAAAGTAGAACTATTATACTTAATCATTCATTGATTAAGAGTCTAAGTTGATATATTTATCATTATTTTCTACTATTTCACTTAATATTTATGGGCATAAAATACTTTCTGAATGTGTTGAAGACAAATAAATGATTCTTAACCTGTTAGCTGTGTAGCCTTATTTTAAAAGTGTGTACCTAGATTGTGCCCCAAAAATGAATGGATGACAAACACAGTATATGTAGCCGCTGTAACAATGAATTAAATTGTAACGAATTGGCATTTGATTTTTTTGAAAAATCAATAATTTTAGTACTCAAGTTCATTGATATTATTTATAAAACTTACACATACATAATTTCCATATTAAAAAAAAAACATGTTCTTAGAAAAAATGAATGTTTTTTTTTTGGTTTGTTCTTGTTTCAAAATATTCTTAAATTTATGAAATTTTTGAATATGTTTTAGTTTTCATTAAATATTTTATTCAAATAGCAAATAGTAATTACTTTTTCTCCTGACGTGTCATAACATAAAAAATATGTCATTTCTTCATGACGGGTATACTTGTCGTACACATTTAACAGGTTAAAAGTGTGTTTTTCTGTCGTATAACGAGTGTAATTTTCTAAATGAATATTTCATCACGTATGGTGCGGTTTCTTGAAATAAACATTATCAATATAATCATTTAACATATGTATATGTATATGTATATATATATATATATATATATATATATATATATATATATTCGTTTCTTTTTGATAAATTGTTTATAATTATTAGTTAATAATACACGAACAGTAACACATCTATAGTTTTTATATTTTCTAAGTACTATAAATTTTTCTAGCAACGATAGTTCACTATGTATATCTTTTTAAAAAATCCACATTTAAACAAATAAAAACGAGTATTAAATCTGCAGCTTGCAGAGTCAGTCTACCTTGTAGTAATCTTCAGTTTACTTTTGTCAATGGTTATCGGCCATCTTTCAGAAAAAGTATCTTATCGTCTCTTCAAGTTTTTAAACACGTTTCGTGCTACATGTCGATCAACTGTATTTTCGATTGAATTTGTATTCTATCCAACAATGTCATACTATTTGCACATATTTTGGATACGGTTTATTCTCATAATCATATCAACCTATTTGAATATGTTGTTGAATATATGTTTGATTATATGTTGTAATGACATGAATGTGTTTCACTTTTCATAATAGGTTCACATTTATTGCAAATGTACTTTCATTACTTGCTTGAAATTGATCAATAGAAATATTCAGTGTATGCACATGCTTCTAATTTGTGTAAAAATATAAACTAGACAAAATTATATGCCTATTTTTTTAAAAGAGAAATACAACAGTAATAAAAACATTAAACATATTTCGACACACTAGACTAGTTTTTATCTCCTAAGGAGTTTTTTTTAGGTAATCAGTATTTTTTGTAGGTTTTTAATATTTAATTCTCTTTTTAATTGAGTCTTTATTAACGACATTTAATAGATGTTATAAAAATGGTTTGTGAATAATGTGCAAAAATTCAATACTTGCATTTTCACCAATAATTATTTTTTTATCTCACAAAGCAAACTTTTCTAATCAAAAATCTTCAATAAAAATATTTTATTGTTGCTTATGCGAATTTTAATGGTGATGGTATCATCGTTCTGGTACTAAAGTACACATACACAATGCATTTATTTTATTTTGTGCTTTAGTGCCCTGAGGATTACGACATCTCTAGCAATCTTTAACCTTATAAATGTACATGGTTTCAGATATTCCTTATACAATCCATATAAGGATCAGAATCCTCATATGGGCACTTTATATATACCTAATATTAATCTTATAAGGCATGTAAAGTTACTATATGATTCTTGTATTGTAAATAAGGTCACATTTTGTAGATTTTACGACTATATATGGACGATAGTGATCCTCGCCTTTACCTTATACAAACCGTATATGATTTTTATAAGGTAAATTTGTATGTTCCTTTTATATGGTTCATATAAGACTGAGGTTTACTAACGATCATCATCGAAATTCCAATAAGCAATAATCGAAAATGATGAATTATCATTTATTGAATATTTTTGATCTATTTTTTTGTAGTTGGGATAAAAAACATAATTCATTTGTGAAAGTAATTTGATTACAGTGTTGTTTACCTTGCATACCAACATAATCAAGTTTTATATGTATTATGATTATGTATAAGGTGTAAAAATTAATTAGGTGCATTTAAAATGAATCAGTCATAACTCTGTGTCAAATTAAAATATTTTCTTGTCGTTTTAGCATTTTGAAGTGATAACCTTAACATTTAAAAAAACTACATATTTTGGATAAGCAATTGGCATAACTTCACAATACAGAAGTTACCACAATGGGGTCTAAAAAGCAGCATATTAGACATTGCATACTTTTCACATTCTTGTTAAAAAAAAATGCTGCCGAAGCCGCGATATCTTTGATTAATATTTGACTTTCATTTTATAACTAAAACACAAACAATATGTATTAATCGACATACTCTGTAAAAATAAATACAACTCATATTAAAAAAATCGTACTTTTATAAATTAATTTTATATTCATAAAAAATCTTCTAGAATTAAAAATGTTTAATAATTAATTATTAGTCCTTCTAAGTACAAATTCTATTTGGAGCTAAACTGGTGGGAGTTTTCTACTTCCAAGTACTTTCAGATGATTAAATAATCTGCATAAATGAAAAATGATCATTAATTATTGATTATACGTATTTCTTTATGCATGAGCAGTAATAAAAAAATGATCGGTATTCATATTAATAAACATATTGATTAATACTTTTTTATGGTTTCTGAAGCAACTGCTAATTTTTTTGAAAAATGATTTAGTGTCAAAATTATTTTTGAACTTAAAGTAAGTACGAGGAGTATACAAATAAAGTATTTGAAATAAAGTATGTGTATTATTCCTAGTATTAAAAAAAAATCAGATTGGATTTTAAAATATTGAGAATTGATGTTCTTCACAATCTATTTGTACATATTAGCAAAGAAGTGTCCGAAAAATCTTGTTCTCAATCATGTATAGAAAATCGGTTCAATGATTAAAGTACTTTTAATTGGTACAATACTAAAAAATGAAACAATCTCTTATCTTTTGTATTTTTTATGAACTTATATTAAAATTTTAGTATTTTATTAAAAAAAGAAAAGAAGTTGTATTAACGAAACTAATTTTGATTTTTTCAAATGTATGTACCGGAGGAATTTTTACATTTTTATTTTCAAAAATCAAATAAAATCATTATCATTAATTTTATTATTCATGATATTTTTTTATACCTCGATATAGTATATATATATATATATATATATATATATCAACCGATGGACAAGAGAAATTATTGACTGGGAACCAAGGAATATGAAAAGACCGAGAAAGAGACCAATGAACAGATGGGATAAGGATATTAAAAACTTTATTGGAAAACTGTGGAAAAGAGAGGCACTGAATCGAACAAAATGGAAAGTCATGGAAGAGGCCTTTATCCAGCAGTGGATTGACAGGGGCTGAAGATGATGATGATGATGATATATATATATATATATATATATATATGTACGTACTTACGTATATATGTATGTATGTATAAATGTATGCATTTTGTGTGTGTATATACTTATAGACAGACGTAATAAGTGTTTTTATGTAAATTCATTCAAAAACATTTTAAGACGTTCAGTTGATTTATAAAAAAAATAAAATATAATATACTTGCTGAATGAAATCGTTAATACACTCCTGTGGACCGTTATCGCGAACATGATTTTTTTCCCGTGACACACTATCTGGATATCGTCTATATGTGACTGTTTTTATATTATTTTTACTCAGTCGCTTAAATTTTTGGCTCAATATAAAGAGAACTGAGGCAAAAATATAATAATAATTATACATATGAATATAAATATTTTTATCTGGGTGTATATATACATACATATATATATATATATATATATATATATATATGTATATGTATATGTATATATATATATATATATATATATATATATATATATATATATATATATATATATGAGTGCATGTATGAATGATTCATGTAAAAAAATTAGAAAATTACTTTCTATCTGCTGTTCTGAGATGTTATAAAAAGTAAAAAATTTATATTAAAAACCGTACATGATGTATTTAAGAACTAAAATATTTTTAAAAAAGAATTATGTACTTGAAAATGGGAAGTTCAAATTATTTACTCAATATTTACTAATAGGCAAATGTGATTAAAAAATCTTTTAATATGATTAAATATAATTATACATATAACTAATTTATGTATATTTATCTTGCTCAAATACGATTTTTCTTATCTACCCGACCATTAGAATCATAAAAACAGAGTTAATGAAGCTCAGTAAATAATCAATAAGAAACAAACGTTTTCATAGAGAATGAACTGTTGATGGTAATAAAATCAATTGTAAAGAATAATGAACTTTTAACGATATGTAGATACAAAGTAATCATATGTTTGTATTGATAAGTATTTTTTATTATTTATGTAAATGAAAAAATAATCTTCAAAAGTGTATATTTGATAAAATTTTAAGTTTGGTTTCTCATTTTTTTTTGTTTCATTATTTAATATTTTTAACTTTCAATAATATAAGTAGTGTATGTAACACATACCAGTTTTAAAATAGTCCTGATATTAATACCATTCGAAATTTTCATTTATTCTTCCTTTGAGGCATATAAAGTTTTGCCATTCTTCAAACGCTTATGAAAAAAAACTAAATAAATAAAAAAGCGATTTTCAGATAGATACGTTGAAAATATAAAAAAAATATCCGTGAATGGCCCACAAAAATGCTTTGGAAAACTAATTAATTGAAGTAATGTAAAGAAAACGTATTTTTATAAATTGATTTATTAATTAATTCTTCATCAAATAAAATCCAGCTTACATGAACAGAACAATACATTTAAAAGACTGAAATACAAATGAAAATCAAAATAAATGGAATGGAATAAGACGAAAGAAAAAAAGCCAACTAATGATCAATTTTACTAGTGTTTTCTTGTTTTTCCCATCTTTCTTACTTTTCTCGAATGTAAAATATTTTTTTGAATTAATGTTAATTGCGCAAATATTTACATAAATCATGAATTCAAATATCATGTTCTAAAACGAAAATTTCACGGTCTGTACTTTAATTTTAAGTTTTATTCTAATTAATGTTCGAATGTTTCCAATGGAGGATTATTTTACATACAAACCATTTTGTTTTGTATATTTAACTTGTTATATTAGATCTACAAAATAAATAAGGTGCCTTTTCTTATAGAAAATGAATTACATTTCTAACCTCAAAATATCTTCCATTTTTTTGTATAACTCTGCTCCATCTGTCGGGTAACAGACACGTCACTTGTCAAAAAAGTATGGTGGTTTTAAGTCAATGTAGTCTTAATGCATTCTCGGATCTCTTCCACTGTTTTAACATTTTTTACATTTTTTTATACATGACAAAACCTCCCTCAAAGCTGAACAAATCATTCTGTGACCGTTTTAACTAAAATGCGAAAAGTATGCAATGCTCGTCTCATAGTGTTGCTGAAATAAATAAAATATGCCGGTTTTCGAACGCCATCGTGTTTACAACTGTTTTGTGAGGTTATGTCAACTGCTTGGTCAAGATGTATAGTTTTTTTTAATGTTATGTTTGGCATTTCAAAATCGTAAAACGACGAGAGAATATTTTAATTTTAAACAGAGTTATGATTAATTAAACGTAAAGGCACCTAATTAATTTTTACACCTAGTAAATATTCTCTAGATTATAAAATGAATTGAAAAAATAAACTTCATTTGATTTTTAATTTATAGTTATTTTCAACTTCATTACAAACAATGATTAATATATATACATATATATATATATATATATATATATATATATATATATATATATATATATATATATATTATAGGAGAATTTGTGTTAAAAAATTAAAATGTTACATTTAATTAGAGATAATATTTGAGTCAATTTCATTCATCTAGAGACAATATTATAATTTATATTTATATATACAGGACATATATAGATAATATAAATATTTATCTATATACGAAATTATACTCATGCAGTTTAATAACCTAAACAATGACAAACGTGCATAAAAATAGAACTAAACAATTATAAAACAGACATTTACTAAACAAAGCTTGAATAAATTAAAATATATATTGCATTTATAATGATTGTGCGCATACTACATCATTCTTTATAAGTCTCTTTATAAAACATAATATTAATAGCAATGATATAATAAGGAAATTTATTTGTGGAGATAAAGAGAAAAATGTTTGCAATTGAACGTAGAATAATTAATTCATTAGTTTATGTGTAAAGAATCAGTATTATGAAAATATACAAAAACAAAAGCAAAACAAAAAAAAATACTTATGTAATTAGTATTATTATTTGTATCTATTAGGTTGGTAGAAAAATAATTGCCGTGTATGACCTTCAAAGTTATATACATTTTTCTCTTTTTTTTTCATAACTGTTTTAAATGGTCAAGGACTGTTGGATGACTAATTCCTCAACTTTTGTGTAAGCTCTCGAATAGTGCGTGGTTTTGATTCAACTAACGCTTTCAGTTGGTCGTAATGAATTGAGTCGGACCTTCTTCAAGGTTCTCGGCCCTAGCACGACATTTTTGGAACCACCATTGCACTGTACATTCCTTAACAATACCCACACCAAAAGCAGAATTTAACTGTTGTTTTATCACCCGTTTTGAATACAAAACATTTATTCTTATTTACGTCTTTTTCATCTTTCATTCAATAGTCCAATTTAAAGAAAAATTAATAATAAAACCAACGTTGATGTCATCAAAATACAAACCAAAAATGCACTTTAAAATTATATTATTGACATGAACACGATGAAATGACATTTTCATTGAAAAAAATAAGGTTAGAATTCAGAAAACAAAAACCGCAATTATTTTCCTACTGACCTGATAAATAAATAGTATAACATTCGAATTTTCTAATACTCTTTATTCTGTACACATTTTATAAATGAAACTACATTTCATTTTTGTAAGACTCTTCTGATCAAATTGACAGATTCTGATAGTTTCCAAACATTTCAATTTATTTTATCTTATCAAGGACTGAAAAATGCTGACAATTTTATAGTTCTTAGGAATGTAATTTACTGTAGTTTAATTGTACTTCTGGGTGGTGTTTGAATCAGGATTTGTAATTACTTAACCAAGATTTTTTTAAAAGCAAAATAAATAAAACAAACTTTTTAATACACTATATTTTCACTTTATTCATATATATATATATATATATATATATATATATATACATCATATATATGTATACATATGTGTATATACATTGAGTCAAAAAAGTTTTCGCACATCTAATACACTTTTAAACAAAAGACTATTGCAAGTTTCTTTTTTTTATTATTCGAACAATAACTTCTGTGCATCATTTCTTTAATATTTGTGAAACCGCCATTCCATGTTTTTTTTTAAATGTTTTTCATGTAAACAGGAAATTCACCGAATTGAGTAAGTATTGCAGTACGAAATTTAAGTCAATGAAGTTTTCGTACTGTATACTTTTGTAGTTCATTCAAGAGCTGCGATTGAACTTTTAAGCAGAGTTTTTTTCTAAATGTTTGTACAAGTATTTTAAAAAGTAAAATTTGAAAATAATAGTACTTTAATTCAATTAGGTGACTTAATGACTCTTCATTGAAATTAAAGTGAAAATGGATCGAAGTTCCGAAATGTTATCATATACAAGAAAACTCATCCTTCAATATATTAAAAAACAGTAGAGGGAACACATTGAAATATATAATCTATTATTCAAATCTTTGATACAACTAGTACAGTAAAAAGTAAACCACGTTCAGGCCGGTCTAGAAAATGTATTTCAAAAAAAAACGATTTGTGACCAACACAGTGAAACGAGATCCTAAGACTTCATCTTTAAAAGTAAGCCAAGTATTGAAAAAATTAATACGAAAAAATTGAATCCGCGAACGATTAGGAATATTTTGCACAAAGCTGGTTCAACAAGGCCGTTCAACAAGGAAAGCCATTCGTTTCAAAGATCAATAAACTAAAGCGTGTTTAGTTTGTTGAAATGGATAAACACCAATCAGAGGAATTTTGGAGAAATATAGTTCTCAGTGATGAGAGTAAGTTTAATGTTTTTGGTTCAGATGGATACGAAAAAGTACGAAGAAGGGCAAATAGAGAATTTAATAAGGAAAATATTATACCAACCATAAAACGTGGAGGTGCTAGTATGATGATATGGAGGGAGGTGTATGAACGCTGTAGGTGTTGGAAATGTAGGTGTTAATTGAACAGACTATGGACAAATATGGTTATTTACGCATTTTGCAAGAAAGTTGAATAAGCAGTGTTGAAAAAATGGGTTTAGATGCAAATGAATTTATGTTTACAGCAAGATAATGATCCAATGCACTGTCCTTTAATAGTGAACGAATGATGTCTTTATAAAGTCCTTTAGGCAATTGGACCCCTCCCCCCAGTCACACTATTTAAATCCCATACAACATTTATGGCATTTACTCAATCGACGTCTATGAAAACATCAAATAAGCTCTAATGAATTACTGAGAACTGCATTATTCACTGAATGGAAGAAAATAACGGGAAAAGATACAGAAAAACGGGTTCTTAATATGAAAAGTCGTTCGGAGAAGCAGTGGTGAAATAAAAACGCTATATCTAACAAGATATTAAAAATTAGAAAAAAAATATATAAATTAGCTTTACATCTTAATGTTTTTTTAACGAAAACTTTTTTGATATATAATTAAGGCAACTTTTTTGTTTTTTGTTCTTTTTTCCATGATGTTTAATGTATATGGATTTAATTTTGTTATGAGTATATTCTTTAATATATATATATATATATATATATATATATATATATATATATATATATATATATATACTTATATAGCGAAATTGTTTATAAAATTGTATTCATGGATTTTTATTTTTAAACAAAAATATATAAAAATACAAAGTGCATGAAAACTTTTTTGACTCACTGTATGTATGCACATAAAACATCTCAGTTTAAGATTCATTATAACCCTGTTTTTTTTAACTTTTTTAATTCTACAGTCAACTCTGTTCCCATTGAATTAAAATTCATTTATTTATATGCTTGCACATACGCGTTCACAGATGTGTCGCGCTCCGTTCGAAGAGTATGTTTTGGAACTATTTGCAACGCAAATAATATCCTCCAGTGTTTTGTTATGTAGGCTTCCATTAATGTGCATGTAATTGGTGTTATTGCACTGATTGGTATGGTATGGCACAGCAGGCACGCCTTGATTCATGTCAAAAAGTCTACATACACCGACTGTCTTTTTTTCGCGTAGGTACGAGTGAGATATCGCATTATTATGTCGCCCAAATTATGTGTGTACGTATATGTATGTAGACATATATTACACTTACTTTCGTAACCTTTGTTAAACGAATGAAAAATATTATGAACGGTCAGAGACGTTATTTTTGACGAGATAAGCAGAGGAGTGTTTCACGTCTTAATGATTAATGATGAACGGTTAAGTACAAAGGATATTTTTTTATTTTATTTTGAAATGTTAGATATTGAGGTTAAGCTGAATGAAAAATTAGAATAAACTGGTGTTTAGTTATATTTTAAGAAATAAGTTGTTCTGTCATCTTGTATATTTTTGTAATATTTGTGACCTGTGTTCTTATTGCATATGCATATTGATACACACTTAAAGTTATATTATGTAATAAATTATAAAGAAATGTATGATTAAGTAAGTAGAATTATTACTTGTTTCTGTGAATATAAGCATCATCTTAAATTCACTTATCTGTGTAGTAATATAAGTCGTTCATATTGCATTTATTAGTATAATACCAAATACTGCTTCGAGTATTTTTGATTTATTTGACTTAAAAAGAGATACAATACATCAATGTCTCTTAAATGAAATGAAACACCTAATTCATATCTATCTATCTATCTCTCTCTCTCTCTCTCTCTCTCTATATATATATATATATATATATATATATATATATATATATATATATATATATATATATATTGAATGTTTTGCATTTATTTCTTTCACAACTTCAGTATTAATGATGATAGATAAATTATATTAGAACTATTTTATAATGACAATAGATTCATGTTTATTCATTGAATTCCCCCTACAATTTGTATGTATAAATTAGATATAAATAGAACCTGTTCTATGAGGCAAAGATAGAATGTCGAAAAAGGAAAACCAATAATAAGAGCCTATTATGCATCATTATTGGACCAGATGAATGGTGAAATCAAGAAGAAACGTCCTCATTTGACAAAAAATAATGCTCAGTCATCACAACAATACACTGGCACAAAAAATAACAAGTGCCAAATTATATGAATTGCACTATGAATTGCTTCCACATCCACCATATTCTCCAGATTTGGTACCGTGTGACTTTTTTCTGTTTATAGACTTTAAGAAATGACTCAAGTAAAATATTTGCATGAAATTCGGTCAAGTAAAATATTTGCATGAAATTCGGAAGTCATCACTGCTTTAAATACCTATTTGGAGGAGTTTGATAAACCGTACTATTTGGAAGGAATAAAAAAATTGGAAATGCGTTGGACTAAGTGCATCGAGCTAAAATGACATTACCTTGAAAAATAAAAAAAAATGCTCAGAAATATCGTGTTCTCTTGTAAGACACGGGTACTTATCACTGTAACCTCGTGTGGTAGGTTGTTAAGCTCAAAACCTGTATCTTGAATGCACTTTTTTTTATAAGCTGTATGAGAAGTACAATGCAAGAGAGTAGCTCGCCAGACACTAAAAAGTTTCTTCCTCAACAAAATCCAGAAACCTATTAAACTCTGGACTATATAGCATAGAAGTTAGAACTGGTTATTCAGAAAAATTTCAATAAAAATCTTGTCTGCTGTATGTAGATGCCATTGAAGGAAGGAATTACATAATTAATGAGTGTTTTCTTGATTTTTACCCCATATTAAGTGTGATATCACGGCATAGATCTTGAGTTTATTAAAAAAAGGAGATGTTGAACATAATATAAACAAATAAAAACTGTAAATTGTGCCGTGAATGCGCATTGAGGTAAAAAAAATTAAACAGGTTAGTTTTGAAAGAGATATCGTACTATAGTTTATTCCTGTTTAGAGATTTTTTTCTTCTTAGTACAAGTCGTCGTTTGTTCGTAAATTGAACAAAATTAAATACATATTAGATAAATATTTAATAGAGGCTAAAGATTGTTAGTTTCATGTATTTTAAAAACAATTCTTTAGTGTTTTAGAAGTAGGTTGAAGAAATTTCTAAGTGAGTGTTTAAAAATTGAAATCCTAGTTAAATGTACAAATCGTTGTTATCAGATCAACAGTTGTTTATTTGTAAGTGTTTAAAAAAGCCGAAAATGACTTACAGTTGTTGATATGTCTAGTAGTAATTTCTACTTTATATATAACTTATGAAAAAGTATTTCTGTTCGTGTTTTCAAATTGCTTTGGAAGACGAATATGTACAAATATTTAAATTCAAATTATCTTGATAAAAAATACGTTCCTTTCTTAACTGACCTGATTTTTTCTGTACTTTGACGCTCTGACGATGATGACATCACTTTTATAAATTCATAAATAACAATCAATAATTATTTATTGAA